>JASPKZ010003836.1:1445000-1846252 GCA_030220185.1 Diploptera punctata | reverse complement strand
CCCTCCCTCTCTCTCCCTCTCCTCCTCCCTCTCTCTCTCTCTCGTCCGGAACGCACCATTTCGATGTAAAATCAGTTAGAAGATCGAAACACATGTGCTGATATCGTGTGCCTTGTGTTTCAGAATAATTATTACAGGCTCCTAGGGGTTGTAGGAAGATCTTGCACGAATTCTGGCGGCAGCAGAAATTATTGAGCACACACCAGGTCTTGTGGGGCGTGTGTATGAAAACATGCGTCGCAGGTACACTTTGTGCAACGAACAACAGGATCGCCACGTGGAACCATACTTGTAGTACAATCCCTAGAAGTCTGTAATACTTATTCTGAAACACAAGACACACGATATCAACCTATTGTGTTTCGATCTTCAGACCTATTTTACATCGAAATGGTACGTTTCCGGACATGGGTTTCTTACCAAATCTTTATCCACTAAGTCCCCTCTACAACCCCTAGAAGTCTGTAATAGTTATAAAACACTGTATATATATATATATATATATATATATGTATATATATATATATATATATTTTTTTTTTGTTTACCACTGTCTCAGTGACTGTAGAAATAATGCTTTTAATATAGCTTTTCATTAAGTCCCTTACGGCAGTCGAATGGTTAAGGCAAGAAGCCTTGGTTCAGAGCTACTCTACTTGCGCTGGTTGGAATCTACACGAGGAAAGATATTTTCTCATGGAATTTCGGCCAATATGGGATCGTGCCCACCCAGCATCATGAGGAACTTGGGTAGCTACAGTAAGTAGCAACTCCAGATTGGAGGAAAAAATGTATAACGGCTGGGGGGACCTGACATTCTGATAAAATATTAGCCCCACACTGGATGTGTGATCATTTACCTCTATGATCAACACTTGTGGATATGAGGCCAGCAGCCCAATAGTAGGCCAAGTGCCTTCTAAGCTGTCGCGCCATTGGAGTTTTCTTTTAACTTTTCTTCAAGGATATAGGGTTAAAAATTGCAAATTTCAATTGATCAAAAAAATGTTCACAATAAGGGTGCGCAGTAATCCCATCTCCTCGCGGTGCACGAGGATAATTGCAAAGAGTATTACAATATTGCAAGTTGTCCAAACTGGAAAATTGGAATCTCTTTACTGGGAAGCTAGGGGGGAAAAATATGATTTGGATCAACATTCCCGGAATCCACTAGCAACAACTTCTAGGGAGGATAAAGATTATGCGTATTGAGAATAAAGTCCTTAGGAAAATTGGATCAGAGAGAAATGAACAGACAGATGAATGGAGAAGACTACTTAACTCTGAGCTACATGATCTTTATAGGAAACCGTATATAATAAGAACAGTTAAGTCTCATAGACTACGATGGGCAGCACATGTGGCACGAGTGAGGAACTAAGAGGGGGATGGAAACTTACTGTAGGAAAACCAGAGGGAAATAGCGTAGTTGATAGACCAAGAATGAGGTGAAATAACATTACACATGGTTTGTGGGAAGGAGATTATATAGGAGATGATTGGAAAACATTAGCTCAAGTTAGGGATATATAGGAAGGTTTTGTCCGCGCGGCCATGGACGTCCCGGTTCGATAGTTCGAGTGAATTAGTTTGTCAAAAACATTAAACTGAAAACACTTAGGTTATAATTTTAATCCATCCATCCACCCATCCATAGTAATTCTACTCGAGGGCAGGTCTTTCACTGCAATCGTAGCATTTTCATGCCATGCTTTGCAGCTTTACTGGGGCACGCCATAGCGCAGTGGTTAAGGCACTGAGCTACAAGCCGGAGGGTCGAGGGTACAAGTCCCGTTGGGGTCAGGATTTTTAAACTGACCCAAACCCTCTGGCGGCACTATGGCCCTGGGGTCGACTCAGCCTCTAACTGTAATGAGTACCAGATGCTTGTTCTGGGTTAAAGGCGGCCGTCTCGCAGGGCTGACAACCCGGCTGACATAAAGTGCCGATTGTCTAGAAAAAGTGGGAGCCTTAACTTCCTACTACCCCAAGGGCCTCCGGGCATGTTGTGGGATCACTTTACTTTACTTTTTTTTTACTAGGGAATTATATGTGTGGAGCTTCCCGTTTCTTTACACACCGGTGAAGGATGATGATGATAATGATAAGGATGATTTTCGGGGACCGTTGGGCCCTAAGCTTCCTGGCATTTGTCTTAGAGGTGAGGAAAAACACTGAAAAAACCACATTCAGTGGCCTGTCCCGACCAGGAATCGTACCCGGACCCGCCGCGTGACAAGGCAGCACACTACCTCGAGACCATAGTAGTGGACGTAACTTTAATAGTGGCAACTATTTATTTATTAGTAGTATACAAGAGACAGACCTGTGAAACTTCTACAATCCTCCAATGTAGTACCCAGCATTGTCTACAACTCGTTGGCAGCGAAGTGGAAGTCGTAGTATCCCTGTAGCAGCTCATGTTCTGTTGATGTTTCTATCTGACCACATTAATGCCAGCAAAATCTCGGCAACAGTCTGGAATCGAATGTCACGAAGTGGTTCCTTCATCTTAGGAACCAAATCATAATCACAGGGCCCTAAGTCTAGTGAATGTGGTAGATAGAAAAGCCCATCCCACTCCCAGCGATGATACATATCAGGTACAGGGTGTGTCGTGTATGTCCGAGCAGTCCTGTATGGTAATGGCGTCTCCCCATATGCTTCCACAAGAATTTCATGATATTGTTGTGCTGTATGGCCATGACACATTGAATTTTCAACAAGGTCGCTGTTCCTGATTTGTAAACATGGCGAAACACAACAGCTTAGAGCGGCAACTCAGAGGAGACTAGCTTTCTATCTCCAAAGCACATGCGCTTTGAAACGTACGGACGAGTCCATTTACCGTAAGATAGGTCAGACATATATTAACATGTGACAGAAGTTACAACAATTAGCTCTGTCTGGTTTCGCTTTTACAGCAGTGTTGCCACTATTTTTGTTAGAGACCACGTATATATAACTGCCATTCTTCCAGTTATGTTTTACGCGTTACGTAACAGTGAGCTACATTATCTTTATGAGTTCTGAGATGTAATAAAAACATTTACTACTCCGCTAAGTAATCTGTGCAGGAGGAAAATATGTTAACTAACATGCTGTCTTTCTCTTTCTCTTCCTTATGTTGCCTCTTCCTGTCCTCTGTATATGTTCTTTGTCTGGCAGGTAGAGAGCTGACAAATACTATGAATTTTCATAGTTAAATATGGGAAATAACATTATGAGGTTCTTAATTCGTAAATTAATGAGTCATTTTTTTAACATCTTACCTCATATTTTATGTAACTTCAAACACGGGAACTAGTTTTCGAGAGAAGGATCTCTCTCATTTTCAACCGACATTATGACTACCGGATTTTCGTTGGAATCGTTGGAATCTCCATCCATAACGTTGCCATCTGGTGTTGATTTGATGAACTTTGAGATGAGGTCACGTTCATCAGGAATCACGAAATTCGTGGATCTAAATTTGTTCTAGGGCTTCTTTTTCAATTTTATGATTCTCCAATAAACTATGTGCTGCAATAGCTGATTTTTCAATTTCACCATTTTTAATATTTTTGAAGTGTTCCTTAGTGCGATTGTCCAAATTTATTTTTTGTTTTTCCTATGTATAGCCTACTTTACTGCAGTCCTTACAATTAATTTGATAAATTCCAGATTTTTTGCTGTCTGGGGTGTTCAATTTGTTTTTAGTTATTAATAGATTACCAAGGCTAAATTTATTTATCGGTGCCAATGTAATATTGAATTTCTTGAATTTTTTAAAAATTTGTTATGTATTTCAGAATGATACGTAATTTTCTTAAACTGTTTTCCTTTCTTTGAATCAAATTGCAGGGTAGTGTATTCTTTCAATCTTTTTTGTTGTCTGAATTTCTTTAATTTATTTACAATTATTTCTTTTCCAAAACCATTTAAATTGACTATGTTCAAATTGTGATTGTATTCTTTCTTAAAATCTTCTTCATTTAATGGAACATTTAATAATCTATATATCAAACTGTGAATTTTAATTGTCCGTCCTTCTATGCGGTCATTGGCAAAATGACTAATTTGACAACCCTGTTACTATTGTGGTTACGTGTAGGAATGGGCTGTCCCTTCTCATTACATGTTGCCACTTGTGATTTATTGTGAGACTCGTAACGGAGAGACTACAAATACTGTGATTTTAAATAATCCAACCGCTTGAGCGATCCATGCTTAAATTACTAATTTGACAGCCATGTTAAGATCTTTCACACGTGTTTAGGGATTCTCCGGCCACACTTAAAGTTGAACCATTTGAGTACGTGATCGGATGTACAGTGTTCTCCTACATCCCTTCCATAGATTAAGTAGTTCGGCGGCACTAGTGTTTAAACTCTCCCCCTCCGTCCGTGCAAATTTAACTTGGTGGTATAATATGTCTCGTAACTGCAATGGGCAGGGTATGTGGCACGAATGAGGAATGGAAAAAGGGAGAAGGAAAACCAGAGAGAAAGCATTCGGTAGGTTGGCCAAGAATATGGCAGAACAATAGTAACTATGATTTGAGGAAGGTGAATTATCATAAGTAATGCCACGAGTTATTTCCAAATTATCGATAAATTCACGACTCACGAAGTGAGGAGTGTATTTATCTAGAGAATTTGGAAATCAAGAGTGGCATTTGTTAGGACTATTTAACGAATAAAATTAAGCTGTTTACTCACAAATCATTATTTAACTACATTTATTTTAAAATATTTATATATTTAATGTAAACTGCGATGTTTGAAAACAAATGAGAAACGATAGGTACGCTTCATCTGCTTCTTTTGTTTATCACTGCAACCAGATCATACTATTTATTGTCAAAGGAACGCAATATTGTAAGAATGCTCTCTAGCGGAGAAAAAATGAAATACATCAAACTGTATATTAGTTCATTTCTGATGTCATATGATGTAAATATGACAATTATATTTTTCTGGATTATTACCTGGGAAAAAAATACATTTAAGAAAGTGCAAACAGTGGTTTCTTTTTTTGGTGGTATAATAAATTGCTACAAATGTTTTTATATTTACTCCTGCAAGCGCTATGTGTTGACATCCATGCACTATATATACAATCTGGTAGCCGTATTTCTTACTGGCTTAGTCACTGCAAAATAATGGTCAGACCTGTTCAGAATATTAAAAAGGAGGAGCTTTCTTTAATATGGTAAATTTAACACTGATAAATATTTCGTGAAACACGACTCTGATTGGTTGTAAAACAGAAATCATTGAAACGTGATTGGTCATTCACTCCCATTTGCGGCATGAGTTAAATAGTCAGTCACTTAAACCATGGCATTCCATCTGTAGTAATTCTGTCCGAGGGCAGGTCTTTCACTGCAATCATAGCATTTTCATGCTATGCTTTGCAGCTTTACTAGGGAATTGTAGGTGTGGTAGCTTCCCGTTGCTTTCCACACCGGTGAAGGATGATGTTGATGTGATAATCACAAGGATGATGGTGATGATGATGGCCATATGATTTCGAGGACCGTTTGAGCCTTAAAGTTTTCCTGACATTTGTCTTACAGGTGAGGAAAAACCCCGATAACCATGGCTTTAGAATGATTAATTTTGTTAATCGAACCCTTGGTTTATTTAAAGATTATTTTACTAGATAAGACATTTATTCAACTGATAATTTGATAATTTGAAATTGGGTTTTTTCTTTTCTTTTTTTTTTTCTTCATTGGCTGTATAATATGCCTATATATTATATTAATTCCACCGCTGTGGTTTCGAGGTAGTGTGCTGTCTTGTCACGCAGCGGGCCCGGGTTCGATCCCCGGTCGGGACAGTTTTTCTGGGTAAGGTTTTTATCGGGGTTTTTCCTCACCTGTAAGACAAATGTCTAGAAGCTTAGGGCCCAAACGGTCCCCGAAATCATATGGCCATCATCATCATCCCTATCATTATCATCCTTCACCGGTGTGGGAAGCAACGGGAAGCTACCACACCTACAATTCCCTAGTAAACCTGCAAAGCATAGCATGAAAATGCTATGATTGCAGTGAAAGTCCTGCCCTCGGGCAGAATTACTTCTTCTTCTTCACTTCACGGACTAGGGAAATTGCCTGTTCCGCCTCACAGTTGTTCTGTCCATCTTTTCACTGACCTTCCTACATTCCTTGAACCTCTTGGCAGGATTACTATGGATGGATATTATATTAAAGTGGACTCGGTATTTCAGTTTCCAGGCGGCGTCAAAGACAACTGTTTCCCTCTGGTTTAAAAAAAATGCATTACTACTGCCAGACAGAGTCGGGGAGTTGTTAAAGGCTTCTAATACGCCCCTCCACTCACCAAAAACTGAAAACAGTTCTCTGCTAATAATATCTTCGAATTATAATTGACGTATGCCAACTCCACGTGGATGTAATTATCTTAAGAGCGTTGGAACTTTTGTCGTATTATTAAAATATAGTATCGGCCGCGGTGGAGCCGGGGTCGATGGATTTTTTAGGAAGGAAAAATCCAAGGAGCAAGTCCTCCGGGAGGGACTTTAAGCCGTGGGTCCCGAGTCTGAAGATTTTCAGGCTCGTAAAAAATCCTTAAGCCTGAATGAAAAGGCATCTAAACAAAATTTACCGAATTTTTCCGTCCTAGTACTACCTTGGTTTCCTAGATGTCAGTATGAGGCGGAACGCTGACTACGGACCACTCAAAATGACATCTATACGAAAACAAGTGTAACTAAATTAGTGTGGTTCAAATTCTTCCCTGTAGGGGGAGAGCGCCTAAATCTCTGTAAAGGGAAAACATGGGCTTACAAAAAAAATTATAATAGAGTATGTTGGTACCAGTGAATAAAACGTGACAACGCCGCTTGATATGCTAAATACTTGTTCGTGCAAAATGACCTACCTAACCAGAAAGCAAAGCGCCTATAAACTAAAATACTGAGTCCAGTATACCATGGTTATGGCCAGGTTTCTATATACTTCATTTCCTGACCCTGTTTAACATCTGAAATCGTTATCTAAATAATTCACTGTCACTATGCAACCCGGAGGTTCATTGCCGCGCAGACATAAGCTCTCCACACAATTCTATCTTAAGCTAATATTTTTGCAATCATCTCCTGTGTATTCTACATTCTTGAAATCATTGTTAATGTTATTCTCCCACATTATTCTTGGTCTACCTATTAGGCGTTCTCCCTCTGATTTTCCTACAAGAAGCTTACGTCCATATTTTTCATTCCCCATTCGTGTCACATGTGCCCACCCAGCATCGTGAGGAATTTGGGTAGCTGTAATGAATGGCGGCTACAGGTTAAGAAAGCCAGCCTTAACGACTGGAGGACCCGACATGCTGATCATTATACTAGCTGGATGATCATCTACCTCTATGATTAACACATGTGGGTGTGAGGCTAGCAGCCGGCTGGTAGGCCAAGGGCCTTTTAGGCCTGTCGCGCCGTGAAATTTAGTATTAAAATTGTAATTACATATATTAAAATTAATAGACATTATTTTATTATACAGTAAAACGTGTTGAAAACGGAATCACATGTGGCCAATTTTTTTACACATTAGACAACATTCCGTACTATAAAAAACAAACAAAAATCATTAACCAATCTTAGATTACAGAGCACCGTATATGTCTTTTTATGTACCTTGGATTAATTGTAGTTCTGCTGCCGTTGAAAAGTGAAGTATAGTATGTACGAGCGACTTCGACGGTAACGCGCGAAAAAAAAAGTCCCTTTCGTCAACTTTAAAAATCTCTCTTAGACGCGTATCCTGAAATTAAAGTATGCAGTTTCGGTTTCCAGTCACTGACTATACTTTCGCCCACATTCTTTGATTCCCCGCAAATTTCATTCCACACTACATTATGTCGTCTTTTAAAACTGTCCACAACCAACCTGAAGATGCCTTGAAATAGTTATTCCCTAGGGATACAGCTACAGCTTGACTTTGGAGCATCGGTCCGGAAATTGGGAGATTTTTTGACACTCCCACACCTCGTTGATTTTTTCTTTCCTCTTCATTTGGCCTTTTCCTTGCGTCCATTCATTCATTATTTTTTCTTTGTGTTTTAAAAAATCTCATAAAATTGGATTTTTCCACATTTGAATTTAGTCATTTTTTCGGGTACTGAGAGTTTTGTTTTTCTTTATCTTCAATCACTTTCACTTTTTCGTTTAATGACAATGATACATACGATTTAGCCATCTTTATTCCGTAAATTCAGAACGCTACCTGTGAAAGATACGTACACAATCGGTCTCAGATCTTAAAACTAATTTTAAGATTTTACAGTACACTGGTTATTTGTAAGACAGATGTCACACACCAAATATTTGTTAAAGGAATCTGTATTTCGCAAAACATGTGTGCAGCGAGGCCGAAAAAAACTCCAGATAGAGGTAGAAACTCTACTTCTCTCGGCGGCAGGAATCATCACTTATTGTTATTTTGCCTATCGGAAATTCGATGAAATGGGTACTAATTCATTTGTCTCTATCTCTCCACCGTATAAAAATGTTTTCGTGAATTGTGTAGAAATATCTTTCCGTTTCCGCGTTGGACAGAATCCGTTTTATACAAAATACACGTAAAATTACTATTGTTTTGCCGGGACTAATAAATTTGTTCACATTGGACATATTTCCGCATTATTCACGTTCCGGATTAAACAGGTTTTACTGTATTTATTTCGAGTGTTAGAAAACGAACTGCATTTTCCTACATGCTAAAGGTAAGATATTCGGCCAAAGAAAATGCAATCCATACATCTGGTTTGTTTACATTACAACTGGAACTTAACTCGGAAGAGGTATTGATGTGGAGTTCGGGGTTAGAGACTACGTTCACTGACATAAGCTGCGTTTTTGCGCGATAGTGCGTTTTGTATTGAAAGTTCAACTTCCTACATTTCGGGGTTGCCAACCTAAATAACTATACTGTAATATTACATTTACACCCACGTGCTACATAAACTAAATGAAATATTTAAAAAAAATACGTGGAAATACCCTCACAAAAATCTAAAACAATGGCCTCAAGGGCGCTCATCCAGTTGGAACAAAGATAATATTAGAAAATAAACCAATAGATCAAGTAGTAAGATATAACTTCCTAGGTTGCGAAATATCATACACAGCAGAAACAGATATAAATAACAAACTAAATAAGTTTAATTATATAACAGGAACACTAAAAAGAACTTTGAAAAATAAAGCCAGGAAAGACTCTATAATGAAATTATACAAGACAATGGCAGTGTCTATTATTACTTATGGATCCGAAACATGGACAGTGACAACACAACAATCAGCCAGAATACAAGCTGCTGAATTGAGATTCCTCAGACCAATAGCAGGATATCAAAGAACAGACAAAATACATAACACAGAAATAAAACAAGTAAAAGTAGAGGAATTAAACACAACAATAGAGAAATACAGAACAAACTGGAAAGAACACTTGGCAAGGATGACTGAGAATAGAATACCAAAAGCATCATACAGCTATTCACCACGAGGAAGAAGAAGTTTGGGAAGACCAAGGAAAAGATTAAAAGAGCAGCAATTTGGAGCCGGAACAGGCTAGTAAATAAGCCTAAACCGTGAAGAAGAAGAAGAAGAAGAAGAAGTAGACCCACGTACGGGAAGTAAAACCACTGCCCTCTATTTATACTACGTACAATGTATATGCAATAAACATCCAAAAGCTAGTGTTAATACACATTATACGAAACAAATCACTGCATTTTAAATGAACTGAACTTTATTTGAAACAGTGTAAAACAATAAATACGTACTTGAGGCCATGTTATCAATTGTTGTCAAGGCCTCCTGTTATTTCAACTAATAAATATTGCCCATGCTGTTAACGTTAGTCATTTGTTTATAATAAACGCAAATATTTCCAACAAATATGTCATTATTTTACTATTATTTATTATTTTGAAAACACCATCGCGTAAAAAATAATGTAGAACGCACGTTTGTGAAGTGTTTTACAGAATCTCGGGAATTAAAAACCTCGCTATCTCTCGGTTTTTAAACATTTTCCCTCGATTCTGTAAAAACCACTTCCCAACCCCGCATCGTAATATACTATTTATCCATCTGAATCGTTCACCGTCGGTTGATAAATAAATAATTACCGAAAATAATTGAATCAGTCATTTCGAAAAGGGATCATCTACAGCTGATCAAATTTTACAGGGGAGAAAGAAAAACTCATTCAACTTGTTCAGGATAAAGCATTGAATCTGAAATTGCTACTGAATAAAGTAAGGAAATGGTAAAGGAATAGTGTACTTGATCCATTCTCACATGGTGAAGAAGTATTTTAGTAAGATCTTCATTATGCCCCTCGTTGTGGCGACAATTTTGAAGAAGTAATTCTTTTCCCATACTATGGCGATGTTTTGAAGCAGCAAACTCTCGTCATATCCGATGATGTAGTAACATTTTGAAGGATTAGTGTCCCAAAAAGAATTACTGGTTTGATTTTCGGTAGAGCTGGATTCTCTTCTCAAGGTCGGAAGTTGGTACACAGGATAGGAAAACACTTTAAAAATCACTAATAACTGATTCTTGTAGAAATAGTTGTAAATTTATTTACTATTTAATTTCCCAGCAGATCAAGTAAATATATGTGGTATTATTCTTCACCGTCAATTAAAATTAAATTATTTTCTTTTCTTGAATCAGATATTCTTCTTGTATTAAATAACACATTTTAACAGGAGAACTCTTATTGCTTCTATCCTTGATGAAAGTTATATGCTGACTCTCTAGAGTAATTCTGTTATAATTTTAAAGAACATTATTACATCACATGATTTTGTATTTAAATTCTATTGGTTAATGGTCCATTAAATACCAGGTTTAAATTTTATTGGTTAAATCAAAAAGTTAATTGTTTTAACATCCAATCAGAATTTAGTATACTTTTATTTAAATATATTAAGTTAAGCAGGTGTTCCTATTACAGTTATAACAGAAAGCTTTATACTTCAGACAACAATGACTCAAAACACAATTTTAAAAGCATTATTTAGAAAGACTGTTATAAATATAATACAATTTCTTTAATTGCCACTGATACATTTTTAAGAATTTTAGGGTTAATAAATTCTATCTTCAAGCCACAGTTAGTCCAAAAGCATTCAAGACTGAAAGTGTATAAAACACTGGCTCTTCCAACTCTTTTGTATGGTAGCGAAGTATGGACGTTGAAACAGAAGGATATACAGAGACTTAGATATCTGCTGAAATGAGATATCTTCGGAGGACTGCAGGATACACACTACTAGATCACAAAAAAAATGAAGACATCTTAGAAGAATTACACATGGAATCTTTAGAAAACAAAATTTCTGATTATAAGTCAAGATGGATGTAACATGTTCATCGAATGGAAGATCACAGAATACCCAAACAAATGTTAAGATATCAACCTGCAGGAAGAAGAAGACCAGGACGTCCACTCAAAAGACTTCTGGATGGTGTTTCTCTTGAGGCCGAAACAGGTCAACAAATGGCCTAAATTCGTGAATGTACTATGATGATGATGATGACATTTTTATTCAACAATGAACAGCAATTAATTATTTAGATGTTTTTTTCTTTATTTAAGTTATATTTAAATATTAAAAGAATTTTAAAATATAAAACTACCAACTTAAACCCTCATACTTATTATATTAAAATCCTGCTATAATGGAAACGATGAAAGTAGGTATTTTAAACATGGAATAATGAAAGAAATGGATTTCAGAAAAATTGGAGATGATCCCTTTTCGAAATGACTGATTCAATTATATACCATGTTTTTAGTATAGTTGAAGAGTAAATAAAAAAAGAATGGAACCCTGCAGATTGAAGTTTCTCTTATCCTAGGTCTGTTGAAGTCGGATAATTGGTCAACATTTAAAATGATATTGCTATTAACGTAGATTGTTGCCATAGAAACGAGATTAGTTGACATTGTTGTTTTTGCGCAAGCGCACGGAGGGGCAAGCGACTCGAGAAACATTAGAAAGGCAATGGTGGGGAGATATTCTTCCATATAAGCGGTTTGAACTGGATTTGCTTTCATTGGTTTTTTTTTATTTAACCGGTACCCCTCTTCAAAGTCCCACATCGGTCTCCCACTCAACGATTGTTGATCCTCTCAGTTCGTGTGAGTATCGTGATTTATTATAAACATGTGACAATCACGTACACCTCCATTTTGATCCATTTGATATAATGGGATATTTAAATGAGTTTGTGATGTTGGTACGATTGGAATTAGGACATTTAGTGTTTTTTTAATAGTGGCGAATGAATTAGTGATCACAAAATATTGGTGAAGAAAATGGATCACTTTTAAAAGTATTTTAAGTGCCAGTATTGTGTAGATATGGTGAATTTTCAATTTGTTTGCCAGTCAAAAATGCATCTTTTATTAGAAGACATGCCCACAAGGTATGTATCGGCAATATGATTCTGTAATATTTATATAATATATGACAATGAACATCTCTGAGTATGTTCTTTACGGGCTCAAAAATTTGTTGGTCGATTTGAATGGGGGTTTCAACATAATTTAGAGTTTGTTTTGCGACAATTTACGTACGGGTATATAACTTTACCGTACGTACTATAGGGCCGGAAGTAAAAAAAAGCTCTTCGGCGCACTAAAATATACTTTTTTGGACTCACTGGCACTATCGAACCCGTAGGTTCATGGCCTAGCGGACATAAGCTCTCCATACATCCCTATCCTGAGCTAATGCTTTCCAATCATTCCCTGTATAATCTACTTCCCTCAAATCATAGTTAATGTTATTCTCCCACCTCATTCTTGGTCTACCAACTGGGCATTTTCCCTCTGGCTTTCCTACAAGAAGCTTCCATGCAAGTCTTTCATTCCCCATACGTGCAACATGTCCTGCCCATCGCAGTCTACGAGACTTAACTGTTCTTATTATACCTGGCTTCCTATACAGGTCATTTAGTTCATTGTTATGCAGTCTTCTCCATTCACCTGTTTGTTCATCTCTCTTTGGTTCAAAAATTTTCCTAAGTACTTTATTCTCAAATACTTGTAATTTCCTTTCCTCCCTTAAAGTAAGAGTCCATGTTTCACATCCATATAATATAACTGGTGCTTTAAAGGGCTTACGCTGCCTAAATCACGCTAAATTAATATTGTCTAGAAAATGTGGGAGCCTTAACCTCCTACTACCCCAAGGGCCTCCTGAGGCCTGTTGTGGGATCACTTTACTATACACAAAATTGAATATCTAAAAAAAAAAAATTCTAGTCGGCCGCGGTGGACTAGTGGTTATGCTCCTTGCCTCTGGTCCCGAGGGTCGCAGGTTCAAACCTGGACGGGGTTGATGAATTTTTTTAGGACGGAAAAATCCAAGGAGCAAGTCCTCCGGGAGGGACTTTAAGCCGTGGGTCCCGAGTCTGAAGATATTCAGGCTCGTAAAAGATCCTTAAGCCTGAATGAAAAGGCCTCTAAGCAAAATTTACCGAATTTTCCCGTCCTAGTACTACCTTGGTTTCCTAGATGTCAGTATGAGGCGGAACGCTGACCACGGATCACTCAAATGACATCTATACGAAAACAAGTGTAACTAAATTAGTATGGTTCAAATTCTTCCCTGTAGGGGGAGAACGCCTAAATCTCTGTTAAGGGAAACGTGGGCTTACAAGATACAAGGAAAAGAATTCTAGAAAGAAATCCGTGACAGCATGTGTCTAAATTTTACTGATAACTCATAATAACCATTTTTGTCACCCAGCTCATTGATGCCAAGAAGATCGGGATATTCCCGAACAACGCCGGGTAATCAGCCAGTGTCATATCGGGATAAGTAGATTCCAGGGCAACGCGGAGTAATTATCTAGTCTTTATATATATATATATATATATATATATATATATATATATATATATATATATATGAGTGTTTGTCTGTTTGTCCTTTATGGACTGAAAAATTACTTGACCGATTTGAATGGAGGTTTTACCATTAATTAGATTTTTTCTTGGACAATTAACATATATAACATATTACCGTAGTACTATAGGGCCTGGGGTATAAAAAATGCATCGGTGCACTAAAAAAAGTAGCGTTTTGGACTCTTATTACGCTGCCTAAACCATAACAAATTCACCAAATTAATGTAAACAGAATTGATTATCTCAAAATATTCTACGCTACAGCATAGACTATCTTTTCGGATAATTCACAATAGACTTTTTGTCTTCAAGCTCATTGATGCCAAGAAGATCGGGATAAATAGATTCCCGGGCAACGCCGGGTAATCAGTTAGTATAATATAAAATCAGTTAATGTCCACCTATCAGTATTCATTTTATTCGCTGGATGAACAATATCGGCAAGTTAGTGTAGACCAGATTGGTTTACAGTTTATAGGAAAATCTGGCACGCCCAAAGGAAAAGCTTGCTGTTCTGTTTGAAAAGTGACTAATGTAGGTGGACTCTTGGTATAGAATCCCCGCGAGTTGGCTCAAATGGAGGTCCCGGGTTCATATTCTGGTGCCGACCTATCTGACTGAGGTTTCTTTCAGGATTTCCTCAGTAACCAAGACATGCTGGATTGAAATTTAGGTTTTTTTTATTTAGGAATATTCCACAATACAGTGTTCCTCCTTCAACCCAAAGTGATTTGTCACCAGAGGTTCCTGTCTAAAGCATATTCTTCCCTCAAATCTCTAGCTTCCACACTTCTCTTCACTCCGTCTATCCATCGTTCTCTAGGCCTGCCTCTTCCACTTCTTCCATTAGCTTTCCAATTAAGGATCTTCTTTGGTATTTTATCTTCTCCCATTCTTATGAGGTGTCCATACCATTTGAAACGTTTTTCTTCTATTTTTCCTAATATGTTTTTTTCAACATATTAGGAAAAATAGAGTCCCGCGCCGTAGCCGAGCGGTTAAGGTAGGAAGCCTTGGCGCAGAGCTACGGGACTTGCGCTGGTTCGAGTCTCCATGGGGGAAGAAATTTTCTCATGGTATTTCGGCCAGTATGGGACCGGTGCCCACCCAGCATCGTGAGGCAATTGGGTAGCTACAATAAGTAGCGGCTCCAGGTTGAGGAACCAGCTATAACGGCTGGGGGACTCGACATGCTAACCACATGTCACCCCTACACTGGCTGTTAATCATCTACCTCTGTGATTGACACATGTGGATGTGAAGGGCCAGCAGCCGGCTGGTAAAAGGGCAACCGCTGAAAAGTGGAAAGACCCTCAATCGGAAATCAGGAAAAATAGAACCCCCCCCAACGGGCGCCTCCCCGGGTGGTAGATAGAGGAATGCTTTCCAGATATGGGTGAAATACCCGAGGCGAACCAAAACTAACAGCAACTGCTTTGTAGTTCAGTGTTGATTCACTAAAGGCTAGAGTAAGATATCCATCCATCCATAGTAATTCTGCCCGAAGGCAGGTCCTTCACTGCAATCATAGCATTTTCATGCTATGCTTGCAGCTTTACTATGGAATTGTAGGTGTGGTAGCTTCCCGTTGCTTTCCACACCGATGAAGGATGAAGATGATGATAAGGATAAGGATGATGGCCATGTGATTTCGGGGATCGTTTGGGCCTTAAAGTTTTCCTGACATTTGTCTTACAGGCGAGGGAAAACCCCGATAAAAACCTCACCCAGAAAAACTGCCCCGACCGGGGATCGAACCCGGGCCCGCTGCGTGACAAGGCAGCACGCTACCTCAAGACCACAGCGGTGGACAGGAAGATATCCTTGATTACAAATTACCTGGTCCTCCAGGTTGGGGATTGTAGCAGTGGGCCAGCTCCTCTTTCTACTGAAAAAAATATACAATGCTAAAAAACCTAAAGAGAAGAATGCCGGAAGGAATTACCTACATCGAACTAGCAGTAAAATGTTAATGAATATTGTATGTTGGAACGTACAAGGAATTGCAAACGAGATAAAACTTTCGGGGATACTAAACATAAAAACGGATTTTATTTATTTAGGCGTAACAGCGCACTCCGGGTATTAGGTAGTTAATATACGAAAATGTTATTCTCCTCTCGGAAAAACGCTCTCGAAGGAATTCATATCGAAATTCTGGGGACTTATAATTGTTTTACAATTGCCCACCGCTGTGATCTCGAGGTAGCTTGCAGCCTTGTCACACAGCGGGCCCGGGTTCGATCCCTGGTGGGGACAAGTTTCCTCAGTGAGATTGTTTTCGGTGTTTTCCTCACTTGGAAGACAAATGTCAGGAAACTTTAAGGCCCAAACGGTCCCCGAACACCATATGGCCATCATAATCATCATCATTCATATTCGCCTTAGATTAAGCTTAGATTTTGGGAGATACTGACAACTATAATGGTCTGGTCATGTACGTAGAATGCCAGAGAAAAGATTAACAAGACAAGCTTTGGAACGGATTCCACCTGGGAAAGGAAAGAGAGGTCGGTCTAGATTTAAATGGATGGATGATGTAAGAAGAGGTATGACGGAGCTAGTTCTGGAAGAATTGGAATGGGAAGATAGAGAAGAATGGAGAAAGAAGATACAAATTTAAAAAAGCTTTGGACAAAGGAAGATGTTTTATTACATTGTAAACCTGTTTATAAATAAATTAAGCTTAGGATTAAGGACTCTCCTGGCGCTCCACTATCATCATCATCATCATCACCCATCATATCATCGGGGCTGCCTTAACCTCGCCTTCCAAGCGCCCCAACCTCAGAAGTGGGTTACAATTACGCCAAATGCCAGGGGAGAACACCAGTAATATCGAAATGACAACCTAGGGCATTGAATAAAAAAAATGTTGCATCTTGTAAATGCCTGCTATGTTTATGTGTCCTAGACATACATTCTGAAACAATTGCCTTCGTCTGCAGAACACGTTCTGAATATAATACAATTTAATTGCATCCTATTTAGAGACCTTGACACTACGTAATTCTGCTGCGTGCGCGAGGCAACTATAACGTTCTAATCACGCATTTTTGCAAACTTTTAGCGAATTCCAATTTAATGAAGCTATTGAGGTTGTTTTCATGAAATGATTTAATATAGGCCTATATCATCATAGTACATTCACGAATTTAGGCCATTTGTTGATCAGTTTCGGCCTCAAGAGAAACACCAGGGGTAGTAGCGTGTACATAACCTCTCCTACCCAATTCTCATCCTCACTTTCTCGTCGTACAACCCGTTTTCACAAACGAGGCTCTGAGGACCAAGTCACGGCGGTATAATGAGTTCCACCGGGTACTGAGTAAATGCGGTATAATGTCTGTCGAGAGACTAAAAGGTAGCAGCCCTACCACTGGAATACTTTGCATCGGGCCAGTAACCCGTCCTAAGGAATCTTAACTTTACTTGCAAGTCTCAACATGAAGAAATCCAGAAGGAATTGAAATATGACGACCCATAGCAAAGAAACATGGTTAAAAGAAAACGTTACAATATTTTAAGATATATATATATATATATATATATATATATATATATATATATATATATATATATATATATATATAACAATTTCGTGTCACGTTGTTAGTACGTGATGGAATCCTAAACTCCTGAACCGATTTTAATAAAATTTTGCAGACTGTGTGCAGTATGATCCAACTTGAGACATAGGGTATTTTATAACTAAATTTATAGTCGCATTATTTTTTTATTGCAAATTATTTGTTTATTATTTAACAAAGAGTTATCTGTGATAACAAAGGGTATCTGTGAGTTCCATACGATTCTAACAGATGGCGGTGTAAGGTACAGCTCGGGTCTAAGCTCTGTGTGTTGTTTGCGGGGGGAAGTGTGAGGAGTGGAGGAGGTACACTTCTCTGCTTCGCATAGTATTAACAGCTGAGTCAGCAAATTCCTTTCAGACACACGGAGCTGGGTCCCGAGTTATAATTTGGTAAGGTTCTTGGTTTATTATTTAACAAAGAGAGATCCATGTAATGGAAGTGCAGGACCTACCTTATATGCTTACGTCTCAACCAGCCAAGCAAGCACCCAGCTTCCTGGGAGCCTACTTGGCAGCTGAGGGTTGGCAGGTGGTTCCCAGCAACTTCCGGCTGTTACAGGGTCTTAAATGCCCTCTTCAGCCCATTGGTAATAAATCGTCGTTGTTTGAGCGATTATCCACTGCCGGTCGTAACTAGCCGTAGATCAGGAGACAAAGATCCAGTGGTCGGACATTGCCAAGCCTTGATGATGCTGGTCGAAGCCGATGGTCTTGTTGCTTCGCCGATACTTCTAGCCGCCAAGAGGAAGACCGCAACAGCCGCAGAAGCCGCCAAGCCCCAAAGGGGCAAGAACGGGAGGGTAGATCGCCATTCCAATCAGAAACGGCCTCCTTCGGATTTAGCTGATCTGTTTAATGATTTAGAATTTGAAAAAGTTGGATTGTTATAATTTACTGGTGGACTCTAGGGGACCACTCCGACATTTGTCTTAACACCAAGGGAAACCACCGAAAACCACGGTAGAGTGGCTTGAATTTAATAAAATTAAAACCAAATTGATCAGCGTTTTAGTGTCTAACAAAACGAGACACTTTTTTAAGGTGTGTTTGGACACTTCCTATCTTCATCATATGTTGTCATACACTCTGTGTGGAGTGTAGCATTTTATGGTGCAGATACTTGGACATTACGGCGGAGTGAGGAAAAGCAACTGGAAGCTTTTGAGATGTGGCTATGGAGAAGGATGGAACGCATAAAATGGATAGACAAAATAAAAAAAAATAAAGATGTGCTAGACAGAGTGGGTGAAGGAAGAACAATGCTGGAACTCATAAAGAAGAGAAAAATAAATTGGATTGGCCACTGGCTAAGAAGAAACTGTCTGCTGACGGATGCCCTAGAACGAATGGTCAAGGAAAAGAAGGTTAGAGGCAGAAAAATATATCAAATGATAGACAGTATTAAAATAAATGGTTTGTATGCGGATACAGAAAGGAAAGCTGAGTTAGGGAAAGAGTGGAGAATGCTGTGTTTGTAGTGAAAGACCTACTCTTGGACAGATCACTATGTATGTAGTATGAATGTGTGTGTCTGTGAATGGTGTGTTTCGTCTCAATGTTGTGACGTCTCAAAGGGGGCTCTGAGGGTCTGACATTGAGCTGATCGCTCAGACGGGAGGCCCTCCATGGGCTTGTGCGGTTAGAAATATATATGTATGATCCACTGTTTAAAGTTCCTCTCTCGAGTCAGATCGTGGCCATTTTGAGGGCCTGGGGAGTCTATGGCATACACAGATTCTGTAAGAGCGTCTTCTGAGCTCCTTCTCTTCTTCCTGCCAGGATTAAGGTCCCTGCCGACCTGTTTTTCCGGTCTCAAGTCCATCGTTTCCTTGTCCGTCCCAAAGATCTTTTTCCATGTGGTTTGTAGGTGTTTTGGGTAATCTTGTATTGTCCATTCTGTCTAAATGTTCTTTCCATTGGTATTTGTGCTCTTCTAGTTTATCGACTATTGAAAATATCTCGAGTTCATTTCTTATTGATTCATTGTGTAATCTATTCATGCGTGTACATCCTTTTACGGATCTTAAAAATTTCATTTTAGCGGCTGGAATGCGTGAGATATCTTTTTTTGTAAGTACCCAAGATTCAGATCCATATAAAAGAACAGGAACAGCCATAATTTTATAAAACCTGAGCTGAGTTTCTCTTCGAGTCTTTCGGAGGTTTCTTCTTATGGTGTCACACATCATTTAATATCGGTTTAATTTATTATGTATATCCCAATCATAGCTATATGTTATATCTGAACCAAGATAGTTAAAATGTGCTATCTGTTCTATTATTTCATTATTGATTACTATTTTTGCTCTGACTGGCACTTTGCCCTGAAAAGCCATAATTTTAGTTTTTGAAGTTGAGACTTGAGATTATAATAGAATCCTAATTGATTCAATGTGTAAATGGCTCTTTGTAAATCATCCTCTGACTTTTGTATAATTACCAGATCGTCTGCATACATTAAAATATTCATATACATTTCCTTATTAATTTGTATTCCTATTGGACTTGATTTTTTCCATTTTCATATAACCTCGTCAAAGTATATATTAAACAATGTAGGAGATAATGTACACCCTTGTCGAACTTCTTGATTTATTAAAATTTCTTCTCTGGAATAATTATCTAAATTAAGGATAATTTTCGTGCCATTATAAAGACTTTTTATTCCTTCTATACGTTGAGCCGGTTACCCTCTTGCCTTCATTATTTCCCTCAATTTTCTTATCACCTTATCAAAGGCTTTTTCAAGATCAACGAAAGCTAAATATGTGGGTAAATTGAATTCTCGTCTCTTTTCTATTATGTATCATGGTGAATATATTGTCAGAGCAGGACCTTCCTTGTCTAAAACCATTCTGTTCTTTTAAAAGTAATGCATCTGCTATTGGTTTTAATCTATTAAGTAATATCCCTGCATGTATTTCATATACATAGTTCAAAATACTGATATTTCTATAATTACTTGTTTTATTCCTGTCTCCTTTTTAAAAAAATGATATAACATTTGCAATTAGCCATGTTTTGGGAATTTCTTTGTTTATCCAACGCATATTAAGGATGTGTAATAATCTTCATTTTAATAACGAACCTCCGTATTTAAAAAATAAGAGCGTAAAAAGAATATAAGGGCATAGGGGATGCTCCACTGAATAATTTGAGGTAGGGAACCTAGGGTCTGAGAAGCCATCATAAGGATGGAAGTAAACTTGTCTATCACATTGCCTGACATTACTGTTTTCCAGCTGATTTATAACTAACGTGCATACACTTTCACATGTATTGTGCTGTTTATTTACATGTACTGCATACTTTAGTCCCTGCAAGGAAGGACCTGATAACTAGGAAGTCTTGATGTTGGGTGTGACATTGATTATTGGCAATGAAACGGATATCCGGCCGGATACCGGATTAATGTTTTACATAAAAGCATATAAAATCTACACGAATAACGTTAAGAAAATATTTTTGAATAATATTTTTTTCATATTATGTAGCTACCTGCCAAAATGTTTTCGACAAATTCAACGTAGGTATCTACACCTACTTACCTAGCCATAACATCCAATTGACTATTTAACTCATGCCTCAAATGTGAGTCAATGAGCAATCACGTTTCAATTAAGTTTGTTTTACAACCAATCACAGTCGAGTTTCACCCGATATCTATCAATTAAGTTTATCGTATTAAAGAAAGCTCTTTTTAATATTCTGAACAGGTCATAGCATTATTTTGCAGTGACTGACTCTCTTAAAATTAAGTTGAATATTGCAATTTGTATATTAAGATGTAAGAATCATGGAATGCATGTAGCTCCCGTTGTGCGCGAATGTAACCTGATTACGCACGCGCGATATCCATCCATCCATAGTAATTCTGCCCGAGGACAGGTCTTTCACTGCAATCATAGCATTTTCATGCTATGCTTTGCAGCTTTACTAGGGAATTGTAGGTGTGGTAGCTTCCCGTTGCTTTCCACACAGGATGATGTTGATGATAATGATAAGGCTGTTGATGGCCATATGATTACGGGGACCGTTTGGGCCTTAACGTTTTCCCGACATGGGGCGATCTTTTGAATAGTCATAAGAATAAAACAATTATTTCATCTTAATCCTTCTAGAAAATCATCAATGGAGAGGGGCTGCACCTCTTTTTATCAACAGGGGGGTCGATATGGTTATTCTAGAAATTATTGAATTATAATATGAAAATAATATTTAGTAGGTGAGGAAAAACCCCGATAAAAACCTCACCCTGAAAAACTGTCCCGATCGGGGATCGAACCCGGGTCCTCTGCGTGACAAGGCAGCACATTACCTCAAGACCACAGTGGTGGATAAGAGAGATATAATAGAAAAAATGGTAGCAATTGGTTTTACCACAATAAAAAGAAACCACTGCATTTAGGACTTTTTATTTAGTGAAAATGAGGGAAAATTTGAAGATGTGACAGAATTCGAATAACTAAAGGTAAAGTGATCCAACAAAACAGGCCGTATGAGACCCTTGGGATATTAGGAGGTTAAGGCTCCCATTTTTTCTAGACAATCGGCATTTGATGTCAGTCCTGCGTGACGGCCGTCTTTACCCCCAGAAGAAGCGTCTGATACTCATTTCCTTTAGAGGCTCAGTCGACCCCAGGGACATGGTGCCACCAGAAGGTTTGGGTCAGTTTAAAATTCCTGACCCCACCGGGACTCGAACCCTCAACCTTCCGGTTTGTAGCGCACTGCCTTAACCACTACGCCTCGGAGATTCAAATAACTAAAAAAGGTAAAGTGATCCCACTACAGGCCTCAGGAGGCCCTTGGGGTAGTAGGAGGTTAAGGCTCCCACTTTTTCTTGACAATCGGCACTTGATGTCAGCTGGGTTGTCAGCCCTGCGTGACGGCCGCCTTTACCCCAGAACAAGCGTCTGGTACTCATTTCAGTTAGAGGCTGAGTCGACCCCAGGGCCATAGTGCCGCCAGAAAGTTTGGGTCAGTTTAAAAATCCTGACCCCACCGGGACTCGAACCCTCGACCTTCCGGCTTGTAGCGCAGTGCCTTAACCACTACGCTACGGCGTGAGAAATATTAATTAATTATAGGAATGGGATAACTAACTCACTGGCACTATTGAACCCATAGATTCATGGCCGCGCGGACATAAGCTCTCAATACATCCCTAGCCTGAGCTAATGTTTTCCAATCATCCTTGTATAATCTACTTCCCTCACATCAGTTAATATTTATATTGCACCTCATTCTTGGTTTACCAACTGAGAGTTTTCCCTCTGGTTTTCCTACAAGAAGCTTCCATGTCAAAGAGAATGAGATACAGAAAGTAATTAAACATAGGCTCAACTTTGGAAACACATGCTATTATATATTGTAGGGGCTGTTGTTATCTCAACTCCCAACTTTTCTAAAAGAAAAGTTAAACCAAATACTGTTATTCTTCCATTTATATTATATGGTTGCGAAACATGGACTCTTACTTTGAGAGAGGAAAAAATATCACGAGTATTTGAGAAATAAATTATTTTTTGTCCAAAGAGAGACGAACAGACGGGCGATTGAAGAAAACTACGTAACAGTGAACTACCTGGAAAACTACGTAACAGTGAGCTACCTGGAAAACTACGTAACAGTGAGCTACCTGGAAAACTACGTAACAGTGAGCTACCTGGAAAACTACGTAACAGTGAGCTACCTGGATAACTACGTAACAGTGAGCTACCTGGATATCTACGTAACAGTGAGCTACCTGGATAACTACGTAACAGTGAGCTACATGGAAAACTACGTAACAGTGAGCTACCTGGAAAACTACGTAACAGTGAGCTACCTGGAAAACTACGTAACAGTGAGCTACCTGGATAACTACGTAACAGTGAGCTACCTGGATATCTACGTAACAGTGAGCTACCTGGAAAACTACGTAACAGTGAGCTACCTGGAAAACTACGTAACAGTGAGCTACCTGGATAACTACGTAACAGTGAGCTACCTGGATAACTACGTAACAGTGAGCTACCTGGATAACTACGTAACAGTGAGCTACCTGGATAACTACGTAACAGTGAGCTACCTGGATAACTACGTAACAGTGAGCTACCTGGAAAACTACGTAACAGTGAGCTACCTGGAAAACTACGTAACAGTGAACTACCTGGATAACTACGTAACAGTGAGCTACCTGGATAACTACGTAACAGTGAGCTACCTGGATAACTACGTAACAGTGAGCTACCTGGATAACTACGTAACAGTGAGCTACCTGGAAAACTACGTAACAGTGAGCTACCTGGAAAACTACGTAACAGTGAACTACCTGGATAACTACGTAACAGTGAGCTACCTGGAAAACTACGTAACAGTGAGCTACCTGGATAACTACGTAACAGTGAGCTACCTGGATAACTACGTAACAGTGAGCTACCTGGATAACTACGTAACAGTGAGCTACCTGGATAACTACGTAACAGTGAGCTACCTGGAAAACTACGTAACAGTGAGCTACCTGGAAAACTACGTAACGGTGAACTACCTGGATAACTACGTAACAGTGAGCTACCTGGATAACTACGTAACAGTGAGCTACCTGGAAAACAATGTAACAGTGAGCTACCTGGAAAACTACGTAACAGTGAGCTACCTGGAAAACTACGTAACAGTGAGCTACCTGGATAACTACGTAACAGTGAGCTACCTGGATAACTACGTAACAGTGAGCTACCTGGATAACTACGTAACAGTGAGCTACCTGGATAACTACGTAACAGTGAGCTACCTGGATAACTACGTAACAGTGAGCTACCTGGAAAACTACGTAACAGTGAGCTACCTGGGTAACTACGTAACAGTGAGCTACCTGGAAAACTACGTAACAGTGAGCTACCTGGATAACTACGTAACAGTGAGCTACCTGGAAAACTACGTAACAGTGAGCTACCTGGAAAACTACGTAACAGTGAGCTACCTGGAAAACTACGTAACAGTGAGCTACCTGGATAACTACGTAACAGTGAGCTACCTGGATAACTACGTAACAGTGAGCTACCTGGATAACTACGTAACAGTGAGCTACCTGGATAACTACGTAACAGTGAGCTACCTGGATAACTACGTAACAGTGAGCTACCTGGATAACTACGTAACAGTGAGCTACCTGGATAACTACGTAACAGCGAGCTACCTGGATAACTACGTAATAGTGAGCTACCTGGATAACTACGTAACAGTTAGCTACCTGGAAAACTACGTAACAGTGAGCTACCTGGATAACTACGTAACAGTGAGCTACCTGGATAACTACGTAACAGTGAGCTACCTGGAAAACTACGTAACAGTGAGCTACCTGGATAACTACGTAACAGTGAGCTACCTGGATAACTACGTAACAGTGAGCTACCTGGATAACTACGTAACAGCGAGCTACCTGGATAACTACGTAATAGTGAGCTACCTGGATAACTACGTAACAGCGAGCTACCTGGAAAACTACGTAACAGTGAGCTACCTGGATAACTACGTAACAGTGAGCTACCTGGATAACTACGTAACAGTGAGCTACCTGGAAAACTACGTAACAGTGAGCTACCTGGAAAACTACGTAACAGTGAGCTACCTGGAAAACAATGTAACAGTGAGCTACCTGGAAAACTACGTAACAGTGAGCTACCTGGAAAACTACGTAACAGTGAGCTACCTGGATAACTACGTAACAGTGAGCTACCTGGAAAACTACGTAACAGTGAGCTACCTGGATAACTACGTAACAGTGAGCTACCTGGAAAACTACGTAACAGTGAGCTACCTGATCTTTAAGGGAAGCCAGATATAATAGGAACAGTTAAATCTCGTAAACTGTGATGTGCAGGACATGTGATAAGATTGGGAAATGAAATAGGGGCTTAGAAACTTCTCGTAAGAAAATCAGAGAGAAAGCACCCAGTAGATATGCCAAGAATGAGGCGTTAGAATAACATTAACCATGATTTGAGTGATGTAAATTATACAGGCGATGACTGGAAAATATTAACTCAGGATAGGGGTGTATGGAGAGTTAATGCCGAGCTGCCATGAATCTATGGGTTCGATACTGGCACTGAGTTAGTTATGTCAATAAAAATTGACGTTTCAGAATTTATTTCTTCTTCTTCTTTATCTTCTTCGGCTTTCTCCCACTTACAGGTTTGCCGTCTTCAGTTTCCATTTATCTCTATCATTCCAATCTCCCTCTTCCAAATTCCTATCATCCATTATTGTTCTGACGTAGGTTTTCCATTTCCATCTAGGTCTGCCACGTTTATTTCTTCCAAGGGGTGACCATTGGTATATATTTTTTGGTCATCTTTCATTTTCCATTCTTTGTACATGGCCATACCATTTAAGCGTTTGATTTTCAATCCTCTTAACAACAGATGTGGTGACATTCATTTCTCTCCAAAGGAGTTCATTTGTTATTTTATCCTGTCTTGTTTTTTTGGAGGCTTCTTCTAAAATAATCAAATTCAACTGTTCTAATTGTATTCTTTTGTAATTCCATCAAAGACCAAGTTTCACTTCCATATGACAAAATATTCTGTATTATGCTCTTATAAATTTTCATTTTAGTTTCCTTTGTAATATTTTTGTTCCAAATTACTCCATGTAATGTCTTAGTTGCATTTTTAGCCATTTCAATTTTAGTCTGTGTATCTCTCTCACAGATACCTAAACTTGTAATTATTGACCCAAGATATTTAAAAAATTCACATTTTTTTATTTACCTGTTTCAAGTATGAGGTCATCCACATCCTTTTCCAAACACATATATTCTGTTTTCTGTATATTTATATTCAGTCCCCATTTTTATATTCTTCTATTAGTTTATTTATCATATATTTCATATCATCTTCATCCCCTGCAAAAATTATTTGATCATCTGCAAACAACAATGATAAGAGCCTTGTCTAAATAAATGTTAAAAAGAATTGGTGACAAACTGCATCCCTGCTTAAGGCCTTTATTCACTGTGAATTCCTCTGTTAAATTATTCTGTATTTTTACTTTAGCTTTTGTATTACTATAGATCCTCCTAACAATATTAATTTATTTCTTTGAGTTATATAAAGTACAGAAGTGCATTAACCCATTATTTCATGATAAAAATCTGACCTCAGTTACCCTTTTGTTGTTATCTTAAAACATTGTGACAAGTTGAAGAAGTCATTACTCGTAAAATTAGTTAAGTCACACACTAGATTAAATAAATTAAACTAATGTATATTATGGATACAATCACAATTTAAGGGTTAATTATATTTTATTTTATGCCTTAATATGGCGGTTGCTAGAGTAAATTTTTAACTTCCCGTTTCTGATAAACCTCTACTTCTACTTATCCCGACCTTCTTGGTATAAATTAGCTGAAAGAAAAAAATTGGGTTTTTATGTTTAGCTGAATAAGTAAAAGGAAAAATAGGCGTAATTATAAATTTGCTCTCTTCGTTATTGCAGCTAAAACAACCAATAAACTAATGAATTCAATTTCCAAACTACCTTTCATACAATCCAAATAAAAAATGAAATTCCATCACCCAAAATTTAATATTCAAGCAATCGCTATAAATAAAGCCATATCGTAGTTATTTTAGATACCTAGTGCTGATTACCTGGCGTTGCCCGGGAATATACGTATCCCGGTGTACTTGGCATAAATGAGCTGAAAGACAAAATTCGTTATTTTGAGTTATCCGTAAATGAATACCCGCCATGCGCTGCTGTGCTTGCCTGGGAATCTACTTATCCCGATCTTCTTGGCATCAATGAAAAAAAAAAAAGGTAATTGTGAGTTATCCGTAAAAGATAAACAGTGCTATCATGGACTTTTTTGAAGAGTTTTTGAGATATTCAATTCTGTATAAATTAATTTGGTGTATTTATTATAGTTTAGGCAGCATAAGCCATTTAAGCGTCGAGAAAGCTTTTTTTTTTTTCACATTTTTCACTACAAAGGATGATTTTTAAGGGTTGTGGGAGTTCAGTATCACAACTCTCTTATAGCCTTTGCTAATCCCGGGAATATCCTGAACATTTTACAAAAAGCCCCATCACAATCTGATGAACGGTATGGCCGAGCAGAAAACACGAACAAACAAACAAACAAACATTTTTATATATTAGATGATTGTTTTTAAAACAATAGAAAAACAAATTAGTAAAAACTACTTAAACTTGTGTCAAGTTACACAATAATGAATAATAATCACTCACAGTTTTACATGACTATGTTTTCATTGCGGTCCGAAACATTTAAGTGGCTGGCCGAGAAATTATTGTTTTGCCAATTTAAGGGTTAAGAATAACGTATTATGCTGCCTTGTTAGCCAGCGGTTCGACTCCCAGCCAAAACAATTTTTCTTGGTGATAGTTTTTTTTGGGGTTTTCCTCACCTGTAAAACAAATGTCAGGAAACTTTAAGGCCCAAGCCGTCCCCATACATCATATGGCCATCATTATCATCATTAACATATTCATCAAGTTTAGGATTAAGGCCTCTCCTGGCGCATCATTATCGTCATCACCTATCATATGTCATCGGGACAGCGTAACTCCACCTTCCAGGCGCCCCAACCTGTGAAGTGGGTTACAATAACGCCGTGCCAGGAGAGAATACCAGAATGTTGAAATGACAAGTGGTAGTATTGAATCATAAAAAAACCATCGGTTTATCTTAATAGCATATACTTACAAGAGAATTATCCATCATTACATTCTGAAACTTACCTTGAAATTTCTCCCAGAGAAGCTTTGTGATGTACCAAGACCATGCCAAAAAAATATATCTGCCTTTATAACTGCAAGGCACAGAAATGGAAGACAGAATCCAGCATTGGCAACCACTGTACAGAGCAGATGGAATTCCTGCATGAGTAGGAGTGGAGTGAAGTGCAGCGGGACGCAGCTCGGCGGCACGTAGTGAGGGATATTCAGTATACCAATTCAGGAGTTGTATTATTTTCCAATAGTTTAAATAAGAGATTTGACGCTGGATTTAAGTGCCTTAAGTTAAAAACGACAGATATTTTATTGGACACGGCTTTAGTACATCATGACGCTTATCTGGAAGAAATTTCAAGGTAAGTTTCGGGATGCAATGGTTGACAGTTCCCTTGTGAGTCTCTTTATGAAACATTGAAAACTGAGACCGCTAGTGATAGAGCGATTTTTTAAATTTCGTTTCAGGTGAACTCCTACATCTATTGGTCCGATTTTTCTAATTGACGAACTCTAACTTACTTCTTTAATCAGCTGATATATGCCAAGTTTTGTTTTAGATTAAGCAAAAATTGCGGCCGCTAGACCGTTAACGGACATACACATTATATGGGATTTGAATAAAGAGGCCTCTAAGCAAAATTTACGGACCTCCTAACTCCCTACTAGATGTCTCATTGGGCCGGTATGTTGACCGCATACTTTGTTATTTCAAAATGTTCCACATTGAAATACACATGGCGTGAGGTCTTGTGATCTAGGGTGACCAATCAATTTTACCACACCTTCCAAGCCACTCTTCAAAATGGTCATCCAAATATGCACGAACATTTAATCCATAGTGCGGTGGGGCACCATCTTGCTGCCAAACAAAGATGTTTCGTACTGCTTCAAACATAGGGCTGTTGTCTAATTCTACTATAACTTAATTGAAAGTACCTATTGGCAGTCACGTCTATAGACATGATACTGGACAATATGTACTCCCTAGTCAGCAAATTACCTCAAGCAGTCCATCCATCCATAGTAATTCTGCCCGAAGGCAGGTCCTTCACTGCAATCATAGCATTTTCATGCTATGCTTGCAGCTTTACTAGGGAATTGTAGGTGTGGTATCTTCCCGTTGCTTTCCACACCGAAGGATGATGATGATGAAGATAATGATAAGGATGATGATGAAGCCCATATGATTTCGGGGACCATTTGGGCCGTTTTCCTGACATTTGTCTTACAGGTGAGGAAAAACCCCAATAAAAACCTCACCCAGAAAAAACTGCCCCGACCGGGGATCGAACCCGGGCCCGCTGCGTGACAAGGCAGCACGCTACCTCGAGACCACAGCGGTGGACACCTCAAGCAGTAGAGTTTGAGATTATATTTTGAAGGTCCCGTACTAAAACCCGAGTTATAATCAATGTATGGGTGATGAAAGAGGTGCAAGGATGCTTCTTGTAGGAAAACCAGAAGGAAAACACCCAGTTCGTAGACGAAGAATGAGATGAGAGAATGACATTTATCCGTGATTTGAAGGAAGTAGATTATTCAGGGGATGATTGTAAAACATTAGCTCAGGATTGGGATGTATGGAGAGCTTATGTCCGCTCGGCCATGAACCTATTGGTTCGATAGAGTCAGTGAGTTAGTCAATGCAGAAGAATGTTGAAAAGAAAGAAACATAATTATGTTGACATGAGCAGGTGGCAATGTTTTGTACAAATATTCAGTTCCGTTCGTTGACTTAAATTATATTTCAAATGGCTTTGAAGAAAATTAACAAAAAAACAAACAGGAGTTGTGTAACCAGTAGCACACCTTGAGGTTCAGGAATAGAAATTACACAATACCGGGTACTCAGAAAAAAACTAAAAAATAAGCACTAAAATAAAAAGTCCGTCACGCAGATACTGCTAAAACAAACAAGGGAATTGTCAACCAATGAATGCCAAAACCTAGCTTGAAATTTCTGAGAGAAGCTTTGTGCACCAAGGCCGTGTTAAAAAAGGATCTGCCGTTTTTAACTGCAAGGCACCAGAAATCGAAACCAGAATCCAGAAATGTCAACTCACTGTGCGAAGCATATGTACTCTCTGCTTGAGTTTCAGCGGAGTGGAGTGAGGCGGGACGCGGATGGCAGGTTGTCAGGGTAATCCAATCAACCAAGTCAGGAATGGTATTACTTCCTTGTAGTTTAAATGGGAGATCCATCCATAGTAATTCTGCCCGGGGGCAGGTCTTTCACTGCAATCATAGCATTTTCATGCTATGCTTGCAGCTTTACTAGGGAATTATAGGTGTGGTAGCTTCCCGTTGCTTTCCACACCGGTGAAGGATGATGATGATGATAATGTTAAGGACGATGATTATGACCATATGTATTTCGGGGACCGTTTGGGCTTTAAAGTTTTCCTGGCATTTGTCTTACAGGTGAGGAAAAACCCCGATAAAAACCTCACCCAGAAAAACTGCCCCGACCGGGGATCGAAACCGTGCCCGCTGCGTGGCAAGGCAGCACACGACCTCGAGACCACAGCGGGGGACTAAATGAGAGATTTGGAGCTGGATTTTAGTGTCTTGCGGGGACATGGGTTCCACTCGGGTAAAATTCCCCGGAGATAAAATAGTCCCCCATTCGGATCTCCGGGCGGGGACTACTTCAGGGAATCCATGCCAAAAGCTCAAACAACCCTTACTTTAAGGGAGGAAAGAATATTACGAGTATTTGAGAATAAAGCTCTTAGGAAAACTTTTGGGTCAAAAAGAGATGAACACACAGGTGAATGGAGAAATCTTCATAATAGTGAGATTCATGATATGTATAGGAAGCCAGATATAATAAGAACAGTTAAGTCTCGTAGACTGTGATGGGCAGGGCATGTGGCACTTATGGGGGATTAAGGAGGTGCAGGGAAGCTTCTTGTAGGAAAACCAGAGGGAAACGGCTCAGTTAGTTGACCAAGAATGAGTTGGGAGAATAACATTAACCATGATTTGAGGGAAGTAGATTATGCAGGGGATTATTGTAGAACATTAGCTCAGGATAGGGATGTATGGGGAGCTTATGTCCGCGCGACCATGAACCTTCGGGTTCGATAGAGCCAGTGACTTAGTTAAGTTAAAAGCAGCAGATTTTTTTTTGTACACAGCCTTGGTACAACACAACGCTTCTTTGGAAGAAATTTCAAGAAAAGGTTTGGCATGCAGTGGTTGAGAGTTCCCTTGTAAAGAGAATTCCTCAGCAAGTCTAAAGGAGGGTTGTGTTAAACATACCTAAGTTAATGGAATAACTAGTTTATGAGACAAGGGATTTTTTAAAAAAACCAACGTTACTAGAGATATAAACTCGGGGAGAAAAGAGGAAAGGCGGTCAGTCTGAGGTCGGAGAGTCTGGTCGGAGCCATCGGACAGCGAGGTCGCAGAGCAGGGCCAGCACCCTGCTTAGCCCATTTCATAATTACGTAAGTAGGGTTTGCAATAGAGTTTTCAATTCTCTCGGGAATGTCCAACATCAATTTATAATCACACTTAAGCAAATCTGAACCTATTACTAAATGGTGCTTCCAAGTTCTATCTTAAGTATTTTCATATGTAGCCTACTGATATGTTGTCATAGTTATATTAAAGTGTTCGGTAAACCGTATAAATGGCTTCTTCTATGTCCAAGAATAGTGTGTAAATTCCTATTAGAAGTCCTGTTCTCACTTCATGCATTCCTATAATTTCCTCGGCACGCTACACCCGTTCGTAATAATAATAAATAGATAAATAAAAGAATAAAGAATGAAGAAGTATTTTAGTAAGATCTTCATTATGCCCCACATTGTGGCGACATTTTGAAGAAGTAATTATTTTTCCCGCGTTGTGGCGATGTTTTGAAGCAGCTAACTCTCTTCATACCCGATGAAGTAGTAACTTTTTGAAGGATTGGTGTCCCAAAATGAATTACTGGTTCAGGTTGGGTTTAATTTTCGGTAGAGCTGGATTCTCTTCTCAAGGTCGAAGTTGGTACACAATATAGGAAACACTTTAAAAATCACTAATAACTGATTCTTGTAGAAATAGTTGTCAATTTATTTACTATTTAATTTCCCAGCAGATCAAGTAAATATAGGTGGTATTATTCTTCACCGTCAATTAAAATTAAATAATTTTCTTTTCTTGAATCAACTATTCTTCTTATATTAAATATCACATTTTATCAGGAGAGCTGTTATTGCTTCTATCCTTGATGAAAGTTATATGCTGAATGACTAGTGTAATTATGTATAATTTTAAAGAACATTATTACATCACATGATTTTATATTTAAATTCTATTGGTTAATATAATGTTTAAATTTGATTTGTTAAATCAAAAAGTTAATTGTTTCAACTTCCAATCAGAATTTAGTATAGGCCTACTTTTATTTAAAAATATTAAGTTAAGCAGGTGTTCTTATTACAGTTATAACAGAAAGCTTTATATTTCTGACAACAATGACTTAAAACAATTTTAAAAGCATTATTAAGAAAGACTATTATGTAATACAATTTGTTTAATTGTTACTGAGACGTTATTATTCAACAATGAACATTTAGATGTTTTTCTTTATTTAAATTATATTTAAATATTAAAAGAATTTTAAAATATAAAATTATTAACTTTAACTTTCATATTTATTATGATATTAAAATCCTGCTATAAGAAAGAAATAAACCAAGTCATTACAGGGAGAAATTTAATTTCTTATGCCAACTTATTTAAACGTGTTGGACTGCAGTGAAAGCAAACCATACATACTTACTTATTTACAAATACTCGTAATCTCCTTTCCTCCCTTAAAATAAGAGTCCATATTATACAGAAGATAATAGGAAAACATTAGGTCAGGATAGGGATGTCGGTCTTGAACCAAAAGGTTCGATAGTGCCAGTGAGTTAGTTATATAATATATTACTGATTTAAGAGTTGATTAAATATTGTGTTGTGTACAGAAACATTACGACGAAGCAAACATGGCGGCTGGTAGATTGATTTTTTAAATTTTGGATGTTACTTCTAATTGTGGATTTCATCGATTTTGGGAGAAGTACTTACTTACTCACTGGCACTATTGAACCCATAGGTTCATGGCCGCGCGGACATAAGCTCTCCATACATCCCTATCCTGAGCTAATGCTTTCCAATCATTCCCTGTATAATCTACTTCCCTCAAATCATAGTTAATGTTATTCTCCCACCTCATTCTTGGTCTACCAACTGGGCGTTTTCCCTCTGGCTTTCCTACAAGAAGCTTCCATGCAAGTCTTTCATTCCCCATATGTGCAACATGTCCTACCCATCGCAGTCTACGAGACTTAACTGTTCCAGTAGAACCCATGTCCGCATTTCTTGACGGTTATATTTTTACGGTGAAAGATCGTCACTCTTTCGACCAAGGTACTTTTTTCGTCTGGCTTATCACCTTCGACCAGTCCGGTATGGGTAACCTTATCGGCAGCAATGCTACCGCCGGCATAGCTCTCAGGATCATTTAAGCACGCAAGCCACTCCATTTTAATTTAATGGCATATACTGAGTTTCATTGTGAATTAGTTATTTTGATAAGTGCCGGTGAGTTAGTTATTGTAACAGTGAGTTATAGATTGATACTGTGTTGTTATATTGATTGGCCGATAGCGAGTTGATACTAAAGGACAACACGCACACACTATTGAGTAACACTAAGAAATTAGGACTGGAAGTAAATATCAATAAAACTAAACATATGGTCACACGTAGAAATTCATTATATAATGGAAATGGGCAGCTAATGACAAATGAGGGAAAATTTGAGGAAGTGCCTGAATTCAAATACCTAGGAACAATAATCACAAATAGGAATGAGATGCACAAAGAAATTAAGCATAGCCTCAATTCTGGAAATGCATGCTATTATGCATTGCAGAGACTTTTGATGTCCCAACTCCTTTCAAAAAACGTTAAACTTAAAATATATAAAACTATTATTCTACCAGTTATATTATATGGGTGCGAAACATGGACTCTTATTTTAAGGGAGGAAAGGAGATTACAAGTATTTGAGAATAAAGCACATAGGAAAATTTTTGGACCAATGAGAGATGAACAGACAGGTGAATGGAGAAGACTACATAACAATGAACTGCATGGTCTTTATAGGAAGCCAGATATAATAAGAACAGTTAAGTCTCGCAGACTGCGATGGGCAGGACATGTTGCACGTATGGGGAATGAAAGACTTGCATGGAAGCTGCTTGTAGGAAAGACAGAGGGAAAACGCCCAGTTGTTAGACCAAGAATGAGGTGGGAGAATAACATTAACTATGATTTGAGGGAAGTAGATTATACAGGGAATGATTGGAAAGAATTAGCTCAGGATAGGGATGTATGGAGAGCTTATGTCCGCGCGGCCATGAATCTACGGGTTCGATAGTGCCAGTGAGTAAGTAAGTAAGTTGTTATATTGAAATAATTTTATGTTAATTATAGTGATTAACTGATGACATTACTTTTCGGTTTAAATTCTTGAAAACTAATTAACTCTGTAATTGTAAATAATCATTCTAAGCCACCTTCGTAAATTAAATTGTGTACATAAACCACCTTCATAAATAAAAATAAAAAATGGAAAAACGCACTATTTATTGTTTTAGTACATCAATAATATTAGGCCTCTATATGTTGTTGTTTTCAAATGCTGGGCATTGGCAACAAAGCCATTAGCATTCTTGCTCTCCAATATTTCTCTATGGTGGATCCAACAGGTTTGTAGATATTCTTCATTCATTTCTTCATCTTTGTTGCATAGAGGACAATTTGGATTTGTGTAGGTTCCTATTTTATATAAATATTTGGCCAAATAGTCATGTTCTGTAAGCAGTCTGAATTTTGCTACTGTAGTTTTACGTGGAATTTCTGGAATAATATCTGGCATCTTTACTAAAATATTCCATTTTTTTGTCTTTGGCTTTATTACATAGGTCTTGGTTTTGTTTGATTTTATCCTTGTCACGCAGCGGGCCCGGGTTCGATCCCTGGTCGGGACAGTTTTTCTGGGTGAGGTTTTTATCGTGGGTTTCCTCACCTGTAAGACAAATGTCAGGAAAACTTTAAGGTCCAAACTGTTCTCGAAATCATATGGCCATCACAATCATCATCATCATTCATATTCATCTTAGATTAAGCTTAGACTTAGGGACCCTCCTGGCATACCACTATCAGCATCATCATTCATCATATCATCGGGGCAACGTAACCCCGCCTTCCAGGTGCCCCAACCTCAGAAGTGGGTTACAAGTACGCCATGCCATGAGAGAACACCAGGGATGTCGAAAGACAAAAAAAAATTTAAAAATTGTTTTCAATTATTCTTTTTATGGATGCGAAAGGTAAGCATTTGGTAGTATTCTGAATTAAATTGGAGCCTTTTTTGGCAAGAAAATCAGCAGTGTCATTTCCAGCAATTCCACAATGTCCACGTATCCAGTGCAGTTGTAGGCCTCTATATTAAACACAATAAATCTAAGTATGAACTTTAGAGGGAAATGTGAAACAAAATTAACTCACCTGTTTATAGCAAATGTCACAGAATTTAATTTTTCTGTCCGTTGTGACATGGGGAATTATAATTATTTGAGAGAAATATAATAAAGGAGAAATGCGCACAAACCGTGCAGATATTACATGTAAAGCCCTTAATTGTCTTTGCTATAAGCGCTGATTGATTTAAGTCGTTTTTTATAATTTATAATATGGTACTTTTTGCATTTTTCTGAACACAAAACACATATACACATGTCATTAGTAGAGACCGGATGTTAGACAAAATGCCTATAGTTATTTATTATAGATATTGTAAAAGTGACTTCATATAAGTTCATATCAACGACCCTAGAGTTGTATTCACAGCCGGAGCTGCGTCTCTGGCGAAACGTCGCGGAACTACAAGCCCCACGACCATGGCCTACAGCCCGAAAATCTTCATCAAGATCATCATGACCCTAGAGTTGTTTTCCATGGCACAAACCATTTCATAGAAATTTTCAGGTGTTCCTTTTATTAATTCTCTAAGAATATTTTAGGATAATTGTGGCAATAACCCAATAACCAAGCAGGTAGATGGTTTCCCCCTCAATGCAATCCCATTACGTAAATATTGTATTTTTTCCCCTCATGCATTCCCATTAAGCGAAATAGCCATAAGCTATTTCCCATTGTACAGGGTGGACCGCTCGAATGGACCTAATTTCAATTGCTTGTTACTGGCAAACGGTTGAAGATAGAAACTTAAAACAACGTTCATAGTACAGAAAAACTCACCAAGTTTCGAATCCTGTCGGTAGATGGCACAAAGATACGTTTCTCGTTCTTAGATTTAATTGTTTGTGAAAATGGCGACTCCGCAGATGAAAGCGCAAGCTGTTTTGTGGTATGCGGAGTTTAAATCAATCATTAGAGTTCAAAGGGAGTTCCGGCGTGTGTTTAACCGTGATGCTCCAACTGCTAGAAGCATAAAGAAGTGGCGTGATACATTATTAGCTACAGGATCTGTGTTGAAGAAGCATGGTGGTGGTCGCAGAGCATCCGATGAAATGGTAGCAAATGTTCAAGGCCGCATTTGAGCGAAGCCCCCGGAAGTCATTAAGAAGAGCTTCGCGGGAACTTCAAATACCAAAATCGACATTACAACGGATTGTCCACAAACGCCTCAAACTGCACGCATATAAAGTGCAGTTAGTGCAACGTCTGGAGCCGAATGACATGCCGAAACGAGTGGAATTCGCCAATACGATGCTGGACCGTCTCGGGCGCTGATCCTGACTTCATGACCAAGATTTTCTTCTCGGACGAAGCCACTTTCCATTTGTCAGGCAAGGTAAACCGGCATAATGTGCGGATCTGGGGATCGGAGAATCCTCACGCTATTCAAGAGCATGTTCGTGATAGTCCGAAGATGAATGTTTGGTGCAGTTTGTCACATAATAAGGTCATTGGACCGTTTTTTTCTTCGCCGAGAAAACTGTTCGTGGTACCACATATCTTGACATGCTGGAGCAGTTCTTCTTTCCACAAATTGAACAACTGCAACCTAACATCGTTTTCCAGCAAGATGGTGCTCCTCCCCACTGGTCCAATGAAGTTCGTACGACTTTGGACAACATTTTTCCTGGCCGTTGGATTGGTAGGGGAGGACCAATCGCGTGGCCCCCGAGATCTCCCGATTTAACACCACTGGATTTCTTTCTCTGGGGCTATGTCAAAGATAAAGTTTACACCACCCCCCAGTCAAAGACCTTCGTGATCTTCGTGAGCGCATCATAGAGGCTATTGAGAACATTCCAGAAGACATACTCCAACGTACTTGGCAAGAAATTGTTCATCGCTTTGATATCGTCACAGTGACTGCTGGGGCTCATATAGAGATGTGGTGATCTGGATATCAAAACTTGGTGAGTTTTTCTGTAATATGAACGTTGTTTTAAGTTTCTATCTTCAACCGTTTGCCAGTAACAAGCAATTGAAATTAGGTCCATTCGAGCGGTCCACCCTGTATTATGCTCCGGCTCTTAGGCTTGGAGAAAAGTTCTTTGCTTCTTTTGAATTTAAACATTGCTGAGTGACAAAGAGGGTAGACGGCTCAATACAAATGAACCAATTTCGTGAAAGATTTAGGCGTGGAAATATTCTCAAGTGATGGTTCTACTCTTTGTAAAAGGGCAAAACAAATTCCAAAAGCATCTATGATATCTTGGCATGCTATTGATAGCATATGTTTATATTCTTAACGTAAGACTGTAAAAAGTTATGTTGTACTCCATTTTTGTAAGAGCCTATTTTGAACTTTTTAGTTCCTATATTATTGGTTTTCAGTGCCTTTTTGCTGCCTATTTTGAATTTTTTAAGTGCCTAACATCCGGACTCTGGTCATAAGGTTCATGAAATGTCTTTTTGCAACATATCTTGTGATGGAAGCCATGGACTGCCAATCTGGTAGTGACATGATGCATTTCACAGTTTGATTCTGTCCATCATCTGTCTTGCATCGCACAGGTCGCATAGAAATCCGATGATATGTCCTTCTTCTTCTCTTGTAGATCTTGTAAGAGTACATTGTAGGCCTTACTAGATGGCAGGAGTAGTGTTGTCCGCTCTATTCAAAAATTATCTCTGATGAGTTCATAAAACCAGCCTCGATCTCGTACTCGGTGATACACCTAAGAGTCTCTTGAGGTATCTGGACTTTACTTTCTCCATTTCTTCCAGTTGTTTATATGTGAGGTATTCCCATATCAGGTCGAGTCCATACACAAGTACGGGTAGTACTTTCAGTCTGAACAGGTCCATGGCGGTGCTGATTGATGGTAGCTTGATGTTTTGATTTTGAGAGAAATATATATGTTGATTAAAAAAAATAGACATAAACCTTAAAATTAAGTGAAAAGTTGAGCTAATAGTAACCTAAAATCACCATATTTACAATGTAAAATGTCTATTAGTCATTCCTCAGACAATGTAGCTAACTTATCACAAAAACCTGCTGACAAACAAAGTGAACGTTATACTAATCTGATGTATTAACTCACCCATTTTCTCACCCTAGCTTGTCCAAACTAACACAAACTTGCTCATTTTCCCACCCTAACTTGTCCAAACTAACACTAACTTAAGTCATTTTGTCTGTACATTCTTACCTCTTATGGTTGTTTTTGTCGAACATATGTTTCAAGGCTTCTGAGCCCCATTGCTCTCATGGGGCTTAGAAGCCTTGAAACATATGTTCGACAAAAACAACCATAAGAGGTAAGAATGTACAGACAAACCTCTTAATGTTACTTCCTATTGTATTTTAAAATAACACTTAACTTATCCATTTTCTCACCCTAACTTGTCCACCAATGTAGGTGGACTCCTGGGATAGAATCCTCTTATAGATGAGTAAACATGTTTGCAATTGACTTTAGCGGGAACATGTGTTATCACATTGGCCAACATGACTCTAGCATCACTTGTTCTCCGATCGATTATTCACAGGTGTGGCTTAGAATTTGCCAAATATTTTACTAACCCATAGTTTGTTAATCAGCAAAATTGGGTCACTAGGAGTAGAGTTCACCTGAAACGAAACTTTAAAAATGGCTCTGGCAGTCGCAATTTTCGATTTTTTGCAACGAAATTCAGTATATGCTACTGAAACAACACGGAGAAGGTAATCTCCAAAATTCAATAAAATCCTATCATTGGAAGCAGGGGTTTACCTGAAACCCAAAATAAAATAAAAAAATTGTGGGTTCAAGCCAGGCTGGGGTCGATGGATTTTTTAGAATGGTAAAATCCAAGGAGCAAATCCTACAGGAGGGACTTTAAGCCTTGAGTCCTGAATATGAAGATTTTTAGGCCCGTAAGACAACTTTGAGCCTGAATAAAGAGACTTCTTAGCAAAATTTTGCACCTTCATCATCTTAATAGTACCTTAGTTGCCCACTAGATAACTCATTGGGTCAGTATATTGATCGTGTACCATTCTAGACATCTATAGGGAAATAAGTGTAACTGAATTAACTTGATCTAGTAATCCTAACAAAGAAGTGGCTAAGGCTGAACATTTAGGGTCGTATGTTAGAACATTACTCTCTACTCAAATTACTTCCAATCACTAGTGAGCTGATTCACCGTGAGCAATTGCTGAGAACGAATTAACGGCCGACTTATCGGTCATGCACGAGAGTCGACGTTTTCGTAATATTGGCAACGAATTACCCAGAATTCTCAGCGATAAAACCACTTCCGTTATTTTCGTCTGCTATAGAGGAATGCATTTATGCTTGCATCCCGCAAATAATACCGTATACAAACACGTCTGCGACACGCAATATTACGCCGATTCTCCTGTTCTTCCAGTTGAATTCTTTGGTAGACTCTATCAAATTCCTCTTCTCCGTGTATACCGAAAACATGATCGAAGTCTTCAAGGTCCGACATCTTGGACAAATGTTGGATAAAGCAGCAAAGTACATCGATTACCATCGGTTCCCGTTCGGTTCCCTTCGGGATTTTAATTTGAGTTGCTCATTTAAGCTACCTCCGCAGGTAGCTTACAAATTTAACCAATTATTATCGCATGAACAGATTTCTGAGTAAGCAAAATCGTATTAGCATACAACTTGCTCAGCAGAGAAGGCATTTTACTGTCTAATGCGTCCAAACATGCGACCCTTAGTCTGTTATGGTATTGTGCATAGAATGGAAACATAAATAAGAAATTATTTAAATTTGTGTCAAATTATACAAAAACATGCATTAGGTAATAACTTAAATGGTTTGTTTTCACTGCAGTTTAAGATGTTTAAATAAGTTAGCACCTCATCAATATTTATGTTTCGTTAGACATGTTTTGTTATGCTGTCCATATCATCAGCTTGTCCTGACTGTTGATTTTTATGTTATCTGCCCTGGATGTCGACTCGCACTCCATCTTTTGGTCCACTGAAGAACTTGTAAATTGAATCTTTTTCCTGGGAATTTCATAATTCATAATCTTATACTTCTTGAAGTAGATCTTTTATGAAATGATGAGCTTTTTAATGATTTCTAACTATTTTAATAATCTAGTGTTTAGATCAATTTTATGTTTTTCTGAGCAGATGTGAGCAGTTACTGCAGATTTTTCAATTTTTCCATTTTTTTAAACATTTCTATGTGTTATTTCGTTCACAAGGAATTCACTATAGAAACTCATATCGCCTTTGTTGACTTCATAAAGGCATTTGACAAAGTAGACAGAAATATATTATTACAAATTTTAGCTGATGATAACGTTGCACAACAATATATTACTAATATCTTCAACATCTATAAAGATAATGAAATCTCTGTTAAACAAGATGGCAAATTATCTTCTTGGAAAAAGATCAACACTGGAGTAAGACAGGGAGTGGACTTTCACCGGTGCTTTTCATTATATATATGAATAGAATAATAAACGAATGGAGAAGAACACAACGAGGATATATACCCATCAATAGGAACCTCAAACTCGATGCTATTCATTTTGCAGACGATTTAGCGCTTCTGGCACTTTCAGAAAATTATTTGCAACGATCAATTTATAATTTACAAAAAATAGCTGCTAAATTTAATATGGAAATATCAATTAACAACACTAAAATTATGGCATTTCATGGGAAGGACCCCACACAAAGTTAAATCTGTCTCCAGAAAAAAAAAAAATTAGAGAGATCTAATCAATTTAAATATCTTGGATATTATCTCTCTATCTGGGATGAAAAAGATATCCCTGAAAAAATTACTAGTTATAATAAAAGTTTGGGAATTATTAATCAAGTTATGAAACCATCCCGTGTACAAAAAAAACACCAGATTACGTTTATATAACACTTTGGTTAGACCAGTGTTGACCTATGGTAGTGAAGCATGGACACTAAAAAGACAACATGAAAACAGAATAACGGCTTGTGAAATGAGATTCATGCGCAGAACAGTGGGTTACACCAGATGGGATCGGAAAAGGAACACCGATATCTTAAAAGAATTGAAGACTACGCCAATTTTGGAATATATTAAACAGTACCAACTAAATTGTAAACACCATCTTGAAAGAATGAGTTCAAATCGGATCCCCACAGCTGTTTATAATTATATACGAAGAGGACGAAAATCTCTGGGCCGTCCTACGAAACGCTGGAGGAAAAATTTTCTATCGGATCGTATCAAGCCTTGGCCTAATACTTGGAAGGAAGGAAGAAGAAGAAGAAGAAGAAGAAGAAGAAGAATAACAAACTAATTTATACACCTCACTGTTAGCACTCTTTTAACAATTAATACATTAATTATTTGCAAAAATAATATTAAGATTAACAAATATTTTCATTTATTTGTTTTAAATATTGTATAATCGTAAAATTAGTTTTCTGTGTCTCATTATTTTTCTTTGTGTTTTTATGTACATTAGATAGGGACAGTCTACCAAACAATTTAATTTATCTTGCTTGTGTACATTTTGTTATTAGTTTTAGTCTTAATGTTAACTATCATCAACATGGTTGTATTATACATCATAACATAATAGATATTATCTTATTGATCAAATCTTCATTTAGTATTTAATATTAGAGTTAATTGTGATTGTTATATTCTAATGTAACGTATGTTCGTTCTGGTGAGTGGAAAAGAAGGCCATATGGCCTTAACTCCACCAGACTAAATAAATAAATAAAATAAATTCCTTATCTTGGTCCCTACTACATGTCTTCAAAGCGTGTATTGGGAATTTAGTTTCACTCTATATAATATATATAATATATATATAAAAAGGTAAAGTGATCCCACTACAGGCCTCAGGAGGCCCTTGGGGTAGTAGGAGGTTAAGGCTCCCACTTTTTCTTGACAATCGGCACTTTATGTCAGCCGGGTTGTCAGCCCTGCGTGACGGCCGCCTTTACCCCAGAACAAGCGTCTGGCACTCATTTCAGTTAGAGGCTGAGTCGACCCCAGGGCCATAGTGCCGCCAGAAGGTTTGGGTCAGTTTAAAAATCCTGACCCCACCAGGACTCGAACCCTCGACCTTCCGGCTTGTAGCGCAGTGCCTTAACCACTACGCTATGGCGTGCCCCATATATATATATATATATATATATATATATATATGTATATATCCATCCATTCATAGTAATTCTGCCCGAGGACAGGTCCTTCACTGCAATCATAGCATTTTCATGCTATGCTTTGCAGCTTTACTAGGGAATTATAGGTGTGGTAGCTTCCCGTTGCTTTCCACACCAGTGAAGGATGATGATAATAATGATCAGGATGATGATGATGGCCGGATGATTTTCGGGGACCGTTGGGCCCTAAGCTTCCTGACATTTGTCTTACAGGTGAGGAAAAACCCCTAAAAACCTCACCCAGGAGCCTGTTCCGACCGGGAATCGAACCTGGGCCCGCTGCATGACAAGGCAGTATGCTACCTCGAGACCACAGCGGTGGACATGTATATATATATATATATACAGAGTGATTCAAAAGGTTGCACACAATTTTCAGGAGCTTATAGAGGAGTCGAAATACAACAACTTTTGACTAGTAACTTATGATCTGGAAAGTAATCCTGGGTCAGTACAAGCCCTGGAATGTCAGGATGGATAAGAAATTATTTTGTGCACACACTTAAGCAAATGTAAATTTATTCACCAATTTGGTTTTACAACAAATACGTGTTCAAATTGCCTATCACCACATTGAATACAGGCATGTGAGCAAGAACGTCCTCTTCCATAGCAACTGTTTGAATCATAAGTGGCAGCCTATATGATGCCATGAACACAAGGAACCTGTCTCTTCGAGTCGGTGGTGAATGTTTTGAAATGTTCGAGGATGTGATTGACGACGGTTTGGATATTGTGCACTATACAGGTGTTGAGCTTTGCGTGCATTACCATTTGCTTTACAATACATGAAATGCATGTCTCGAAGTTCTGACAACGTACATTCCATTTCACAAAAAACACAAATCTTCAAAGTAATGCTGTAGTGGACCTCTACAATACACTGCAGATACCGTACTGAAATGAAAACAACCTACAGAGCGCACAAATGACTATCAGATGTGAACCGAAGAGTACACAAGTACTGTACTGCACTAAACGGTATGACAACAGACAGAGTGTCTTCATAAATTCATACAGTAGTGTATTGAATCCAGTGCCTCTCTGAAAAGTAAGCTTAGACCCGCATTGAAGTTCCCGACTTTCCCAGGCTTGTAGTGAGCCAGAATTACTTTCCAGACCACAAGTTACTAATCAAAAGTTGTATTTCGACCCCTCTACAAGCTCCTGAAATTTGTGTGCAACCTTTCGAATCACTATATCGTCGGCTTGGAAGAAGACTGTCATAACTCAAAATTAACAAATTTTCAGGGGAAGCATTTTGTGACTCTCTTGCTCAGAATAGTTGTCGACTTGTCAAAAAATATACCGTCACTTGTGCCATGTAGCAGGCGCAGTAAGAATTTCAACTTGTAACTCTCTTCCACATAAAAATATAGACGAATTGCAGTTGTTTCATTGTGAGAACATAAAATTATAAGCAACTCTGGCCGTGAAAGTCTACATGAATACATAAAATTAATTATTTTGAGTTGTGACAGTCTTCTTCCAAACCGACGATATATATATATATATCATAGAATTTATATCATCATCATCAATGGCATGCATGGATTAAGCCAATTGGCCTGTTCCGCTTCAGGAAAGAAATTGATCCCTCCATCTCTTCTTAGGTCTTCCTGGGTCTCTTCACCCTGTGGGTCTGTAGTTGAATAGTTGCAGAGGTAGTCTATTGTTTGGCATCCTCAGAAGGTGTTCATGCCAATTATTTTGATATTTTTTAATGATTTCAGTTATTGCTGGTGTGTTGAGAGCTTTGCGGATATCTTCATTACGCATGTGATCATAAAGCGTATAACCCGCTAAAGGTCTTAATAACTTCATTTCTGCAGCTACTATCCTATTTAATTTACCTGTAGTAAGAGTCCAGGTTTCAGAACCATAAAGTAGAGTTGGAAGAGCCATTGTTTTATAAAATTTTAGAATTGTATCTGGACGTACTTTTCGGAAAAGAATGCTTTTTATTGTTCCTATAAGTTTTTGAAATTTGACCAATTTTATGTCTATGTCTTTACATGTGTCGTACGAAAGATTGCAGCCAAGATAAGTAAAGTTATTAACTTGTTCTATTATATTGTTGTTAACAACAATTTTAGTTCTTATCGGTATTTTCCCTTGAAACGCCATAGTTTTTGTCTTACTTACCGAAATTTGTAAATTATAATCTTGGGTTATATTTGACAATCTATGTACTGCTCTTTGTAGGTGATCTTCAGAAGTAGCCAATATTACTTGATCATCTGCATACATATATATATATATATATATATATATATTTATATAAAATAATAAAAATAAAAATGGTTGTTAGTGGCTAAAGAAAAGGCAAAAAATGGCCAGAAATGCCATTAGTGACTTTTTCACAAATTGGCTAAATTTGTTAACCCTGCATTTGGCCCAACTGCTGGCTAAGCCACTTGCCCAGCTATTGCTGGTTCTTGAACAGTCCTGTCTTATCAGGGATGAAACAATGAATTCATTTTAAGATGAGAGAATGCACTTGTGTTTTTATCAGAACTCAAGATAGATTGGTCAGCACTGTGTGTTATCACTGTAAGGGTAGGTGCAATGACCTCTGAGATATCACTTCAGTTGAAACTAAAACTGTTATTTGTTTTTTTGTTGCAGTGAAGCATTGCTTGCTCTACCTACATTGTCACTTCTGAAACAAGAAGCTCCTTCGCCGACCTCTAACAGTGATGTCGTGTAAGTAACATTTTTATTTTTATTACCGGAGTAAGTGCCATTTTAAAAAAAAAATGAGCTTTTGATACCATCAGTTGCACTGGCTCATGAAGTATGTGTAAGCATACTTTTAGCACCAAATATTTAAATCTTCTTCTTCTTCTGCTTCATGAAATTAGGCCTTTTGACCTGTTTTCACATCAAGTGGGATTTAATGAATCCTCCCATCTAGTAAATGGGCGTCCAACATTTCTATGTCCTATTGGTTTGTACTTTAGTAACAGCTGAGGGATTCTATCTGTAGGCATTCTCTTGACATGTTCATACCAGTTGTTTCTCATGTTGTCAATTCTGTTTGTTAAATTGAAAATATTTAAGTCCTTCCTAATATCCTCACTTCTTTTCTTGTCCAAAATTGTCACACCTGCTACTGAACGTAGGAACTTCATTTCTGCAGTTTCTATTTTCCCTTCTGTCTGAACGGTTAAGAGTCCAATTTTCACTTGCATATGTTAAGACAGGCACTGCCATACTTTTGTAAAATTTTAGTTGTGTGCTCCTCAAAGTTTTATTTTTCAGTGTCCATCTTATAGTGCGACACATTCTGTAAAATCTATTTAATAAATATTTAAATATAGCCTTATTATCCATCATTGAGATGTATGAAATACATAATAAAAACATGAAAGTAGCCGTACTGGCTTTATAATGTAATGTATTCCCAAATAAATGTCTTCTTAATAAAGAAGCTGCCATTTGCAAGATATAAGTAAAGGTTTCATAGCATTTGGTGCGCGGAAATTAACAAGTATATAAAAGAAAAATTTGTGTATAGATTGGAACTTGCTCAGATAGCTCAGTCGGTAGAGTCTTAGCATAGAAAGCCAAAGGTCCTGGATTCAAGCTGCAGCCTGAGCGTATAATTTTTCTCTTCAATTATGATAGCCTTATTATTAAAGAAAAATGTAAACGCCATCAGTGCTATCAGAGATTCTGTGTTTTGCAACATATGGCTATGAAAACCAGATCTTCATAAATGCTAATCTAATTTTTGCATCATGCAACTAAGTCCCAAATGTTCCTGCTGTTAGATTGTTTGATGCATAACTGTCAAACAAGGATAATGACTTGCAATAAGCAGTATTGTTAGTTTGGTCATCATCATCATCACTCCAGGGATTAGGCAATTGCCCGTTCCGACTTCATAATGCATCAGCCCAACGTCTTCTAGGTCTTCCAACATCACGTCTTCCTCTTGCTTGATAATTTCTTGCTAACAATGGATATCTCTCCTTACTCATTCCATCCATGTGATCAATCCATTTCTGTCTGTAATTCGTGACCTTATCCAATAAAGGCTGTACTTTCAATTCTTCTCTTATATCCTCATTTCTTATTCTATCAAGTCTTGTACATCCTTTTACTTGTCTTAGGAACCTCATCTCCGCCGTCTGTATTCTATCCTTCTGTTTTTTCACTGGAGCCCAAGTTTCACATCCATACAATATTGTGGGCACTGCCATAACATTATACATTTTTATCTTGGTTTCTTTTCTAATTTTATTTTTGAATGTTCTCTGTATTGTTCCACACACCGTCTGAAATTTTATTTATTTTGGAGTCAATATCTCTTTCCACATTGTAGCCAACATCACAGCCCAAATATTTGAAACTAGACACCTGTTCTATACTTTGATTTTCTAAAATAATTTTTGGATCTCACTGGGTCATGTTAGTTTGGTGCTACAATAAATAGTGAAGATTGACTTAAACTTCAAACATATTTTTGGTGCTACAATAAATAGTGAAGATTGACTTAAACTTCAAAAATATTTTTCTCAAAACTTACATAATGGTGCGTGGCCAGTTGATGCATAATGCCATCCATACATGAATACCAGAACAACTGGATGAATCGGCAATCAATGAATTCAGGTAGAATTTTAACAGAGAAGAAATCTCTGGGCCATCCAAGGATAGGAAATTCATCAGTGAGATCGTAACAGGCCTCAGACCTAAACAAGGGACCTGTCAACTATTGCATACCGAAACCTACCTTGATATTTCTCCCAGAGAAACGTTGTAATCAAGTTTTGTTTTAGACTAGAAACATCTTACCACAAATTAATGTTGATTTACTCTTGAACATGTTTCGATATAATCTTCTGTATCATCTTCAGCTTGCCCAGACTGACGAGTTTTATGATGTGAACTCTGGATGTCAATATCAGCTCCATCCTCTGGCTGGCCGAAGAACCTTCAAACTAGATCACGTTCAGCTGCTGATATCGACATCCAGGATTCACAACATAAAACCCATCAGTCTGGGCAAGCTGAAGATGATACAGAAGATATATTGAAACATGTTCGAGCATAAATCAACATTAATTTGAGGTAAGATGTTTCCAGTCTCAAAAAAACTTGATTAAAATATTACTTCCTAAAATAAACTGTTAAGCATTGTAATGTACCAAGACTGCATCCCTAGATCCAAAAAAATATCTGCTGTTTTTAACTGCAAGGAACTAAAATTCAGCACCAAATATCTCTTAGGTAGAATATACCTCATAGTGAGAATTCCTAAAATAAGTAATTATAAGACATATCAAGTCTAAATAGGAAACACGAAATTCCAATATGGCAGACATAACCTCAGATTCAAAATATAACGAACATTTATTTGGCCTCAAAAAAGATATTAAAAAATTTTATAAATTAAGGGAAGACAGAAGGAAATGTATGGTGGATATCAAATTCATTAATGAATGCCTTAAATTGGACATTGTACCAAATTTCGTAAGAGGAATAATCAAAGAGAACAATATGAGGTGAGTGATAAAAAATATTCTACCTAATGAATATACCTCATAGTGAGAATTCCTAAAATTAGTAACCAAATATCTCATTTAAAATTTTGGGAAATAATGCAACTCTTCAATTGTTAGTTGGATAATCTTCATTACCTGTTTAATTCAAATGTGAAATCAATTTTATTATACGGCTGTAAAACTTTGAAGGCTACAACGCAATTTGGAAATAAATTGCAAATCTTTGTAAATAGTTGCTTGAGAAATATCTTGGGTATAGGGTGGCCAGAGATTATTACAATAAAGAACTTTGGTGAAGAATGAATCAAAATTAAGTTTGTAGAGGGATGAAATTTAGAAAATGGAAATGGGTTGGTCATGTGTTAAGGAGAGAGAATGATACCATCACAAAAATTACACTTGATTGGAACCCCCAAAGATTGAGAAGGCAAAGAGGAAGACCTAGGGCAACATGGAGTAATACCATCAGGGATGAAGCTGAACAGGCAGGGATAAGTAGGAATGAAATTAAGGCATTGGCAAACAACAGAGTGTGTTGCCGAGCTTTTATAAAGGCCCTATGCTTCCTAGTGAAGTGATCAGGACTACTACTACTACACTACCTGCCGTCCATCCCTTCTCACTCCACCCATCCAATGGCTGATTGACTCAAATTTGAGCTTTAGCCTCCCTTAACTTCTGCCTCCAATCATTTCTATTTTGCGCAGCAAGTCTCCAGTTGTGACACTTACGCAGGTTTGCAACATCTTCCTTAATATCATCCTCCCATCGTTTTTTCGATGTTCCAACTAGTCTATTCCCCATAAAACTTGCTGGAAGCATCTTTTTTTTGTTGCTCAGTCTGTTGAGAGCCTTTGTACATGGTCAGTCGATTCCAATTTCTTTAACTTAATAAAATTGACGATGTCAGGTGCATTGTATTTGTTGTACAATTCTTTGTTGTATTGTATTTTCCACTGACCATTAATATTTATCATAAGTAATGCCACGAGTGATTTCCAAATTATTGATAAATTCGCGACTCACGAAGTGAGGAGTGAATTTATCTAGAGAATTTGGAAATCAAGAGTGGCATTTGTTAGGACCATTTAACGAATAACATTAAGCTGTTTACTCACAAATCATTATTTAAATATAGTTATTTTAAAATATTTATATATTTAATGTAAACGGCGATGTTTGAAAACAAATGAGAAATGATTGGTACGCTCCATTTACTTCTTTTGTTCATCACTGCAACCAGATCATATTATTTATTGCCAAAAGGAACGCCGTATTGTAAGAATGCACTCTAGTGGAGAAAAAATGAAACACATCAAACTGTATATTAATTCATTTCTGATGTCGTATGATGTAAATATGACAATTCTATTTTTCTGGAATGTTATTACCTGGGGAAAAAAATACATTTAAGAAAGTGCAAACAGTGGTTTCTTTTTTTTTGTGGTACAATCAATTGCTACAAATGTTTTTTATATAAACTCCCGCATGCGCTATATGTTGACATTCATGCACTATATATACAATCTGGTAGCCATATTTCTTAGTGAGTCAGTCACTGCAAAACAATGCTATGACCTATTTAGAATGTTAAAAAGGAGGTGCTTTCTTTATTATGATAAACTTTAGTTGGTAAATTCTAGGCGAAACAGGACTGTGATTGGTTGTAAATCAAAAATCATTGAAACGTGATTGGCCATTGACTCCCATTTGGGGCATGAGTTAAATAGTTGGTTAAAATATTTTCCTGAGTACATTTTTTTCAAAATTATTTAGGGCTATCTCTGATCTTTTAGTGAGGCTCCACGTCTCACTACCTTAAGTCAAAACTATCTTCTTCTTCTACTACAAGGTTTAGGCTATGCAGCCTGTTCCGGCGAAGTTAAAAGTGGAGTCCATCTTCTACGTGGTCGACCAACATCTCTTGTTCCTCTGGGATTATACAGGAAGGTTCTTTTTGGTATTCTTTCGTTGTTCATTCTCATTAAGTGTTCTGTCCATTTCTTATTATTTTCGCTGATTTTATCTTCAATTTTATATATATTTAATTCTTCTCGTATAGTTTCATTCCTTATTCTATCCGCTCTTGTGCATCCTTTCACATTACGTAAAAACAGCATTTCCACAGTCTGTATCCTGCTTTTATCCCTTGATTTCATTATCCAATTTTCACTTCCATACAACAACAAAGGAACAGCCATTGTTTTATATAATTTAAGTTTCATATCTTTCCTTGTTTTGCGACCTAAAGTTCTTTTTATGGTTCCACAAATAGCCTGAAATTTATTTACTTTATTTTCTATATCTGTATTTTCTCTATAAGTTATATTACATCCTAAATATTTGGAAATGTGATACTTGTTCTATTACTTGTATTTTGTTATCCAGTACAATTTTTGATCTAATTCCATATTTACCAATAAATGCCATTACTTTTGACTTTTGACTATTCTTATTAAAACTTCATATGGCCTTATTTTAGTAACTGACTCTTCATTATCCCTTGGGCAGAATTACTATGGATGGATCCCTTCTCTTACTGAAGCAGGGAGTCCAACTGCTTCATACAGTTGGTTGCCATTCCTGAATTTTGGCATTGATTTCTGTGCCTTGCAGTTAAAAACAGCAGATAATTTTTTGGGCAAGGCCTTGGTAAAACTAATACAAATTTCAAGATAGATTTTGGCGTGCAATGGTTGACAGTTTCCTTCTAAGACTTGTGCGGATGAAGAAGAAAAAGAAGATTTGGAGATAAGTTGGAATATTATGATGGATGATATTTTGGACATCTCAAGGCCTAGGTGTTTAACTAAACAATATTGTTAACAGGCAGAAAGCTGTGAAAACCAGTTATAACCAGTGAACGTCAGGTAGTTGTTACAAATGGTGTTTTGTTCATGTAGAAAATGACCCTGTTAAGACAATTCACATCTTACTTTACATGCTAATGTACTCTGACATAACTGCAACTTATTTCAGAGTGCGTAAGCCCCCATCAATTATTTTAAAGTCATCCAAACTAGGCATATAATTGTATGTTTTTATTATTCATTCCATACATCTCAATGATGGATAAATCATATTTGAAGAGAAAAATTATAAACTCAGACTGGAGCTTGAACCTAGGACCTTTGGCTTTCTAGGCCAATACTCTACCAACTGAGCTGGTAGTCTAGAAAGTATTGGCCTAAAAAGCCAAAGGTCCTGGGTTCAAGCCCCAATCTGAGTGTGTAATTTTTCTCTTCAAATATGATTTATCCATCATTGAGATGTATGAAATGAGTAATAAAAATATTGAAAGAAGCCGTACTGACTTTATAATGTAATATAAAATTCCCAAATAAATGTCTTCTTAATAAAGAAGCTGCCATTTGCAAGATAAAAGCAAAGATTTCATAGCATTTGGTGCACGGGAATTAACAGCGTATATAAGATAAAAATTTGCATTTAGATTGGAACTTGCTTAGATAGCTCAGTCGGTAGAGTATTGACCTAGAAAGCCAAAGGTCCTGGGTTTAAGCCCCAGTCTAAGCGTATAATTTTTCTCTTGAAATATATAACTGTATCGTTAATATTGATAAAAGAAAATACTCTTCAGTCCGACAAAGAAATTAGTAAAAATTTAGGAAATTTACATACCATCCTTTGGTATACAATAAGTTTTAAAAAAATAAAAGGAGAAATTAATGAATTTTGAAATTCCTGGGGAAAGAGATTTAATTTGGAGGTTCTTCAGTTTATCAATAGAGGGAGCAGAAGGCAGTTCTTCAAGACAATGTAACAGTTGTGAAAATTCTGATGATGGAACCTAATAAGGTCCCGAAACCGGTTTAATATGAAGAAGAATATGAGGTGAGGTAATACAATTTTTCATAAATAAATAAATAATACCTCATATTTCATAGTTAAATATGGGAAATAACATTATGAAGTTCTTAATTCAATGAATGAATGAGTCACTTATCTTACCTCATACTTTATGTTTCTTTAAACATGGGAACTGCAGTTTTCAAGAGTAGTCCATCCTATCTTCAGTCGCCATTATGATTACCGGATATTTGTTGGAATCTTCATTTTTAACGTTGACATCTGGTGTTGATCTGATGCACATCGAGATTAGGTCCCGTTCATCAGGTATTTCAAAATTTTGAAATTTTGAAATACATGACAAACGGGACTTGAATTTTGAAATACCCATTGAACAGGACTTGATCTTGAGGTTCATTAGATCAACACCAGATTGCAACGTTATAGATGAAGATTCCAACGAAAATCCGGTAGTCATTATCGCAGCTGAAGATAGATCTCGAGGTTCATCAGATCAACACCAGATAGCAACATTATAGATGAAGATGCCAACAAAAATCCAATAGTCATAATGGCGGCTGAAGATAGGAGAGACTCTTCTTGAAAACTGCAGTTCCCATGTTTAAAGAAACATAAAGTATGAGGTAAGATGAGAAGTGACTCATTCATTCATTGAATACCTCATAGTGTTAATACCTGAAAAGTGAACTATTGGAAAAGATAAGAAAAGATAGCTGGATTGCTGTAAAAGATGGTAGTCAATAGCTGTTGAAGTCGAGGAAGTGAAAAGAGAAAGCTTCGGACAAAGAAGAATGGAGACAGATATTGAGGGAGGGCAAGCCCCATCTTGGGCTGTATTGCCATTACTGCTGATGATGGTTGGGACAAAAGTTGTGGAAATACTTTACAACATGTGACGTGAAAAATTTTTCTAAGTTCCAGTCATACACCATGCGCCTGCACCAACAAACACAAAGCTATGGAATCACGGGATACAACCAAAAACATACACACAGTATTTCTTTTTCTTGTTCTTCCTTCCAAGTATTAGCAAAGGCCTGTTACGATCCTATAGAAAATTTTCCATCCAGCGTTTCATAGGACAGCCCAGAGATCTTCATCCTCTTTGTATATAATTATAAACAGCTTTGGGGATCCGATTTGAACTCATTCTTTCAAGATGATGTTTCCAATTTAGTTGGTACTGTTTAATATATTCCAAAATTGGCGTAGTCTTCAATTCTTTTAAGATATCGGTGTTCCTTTTTCGATCCCATCTGGTGTAATCTGCTGTTCTGCGCATGAATCTCATTTCACAAGCCATTATTCTGCTTTCATGTTGTATTTTTAGTGTCCATGCTTCACTACCATAGGTCAACACTGGTCTAGCCAAAGTGTTATATAAACATAATCTGGTGTTTTTTGTACAAGGGATGGTTTCATAACTTGATTAATAATTCCCAAACTTGTATTGTAACTAGTAATTTTTTTCAGGGATATCCTTTTCATCCCAGATAGAGAGATAATATCCAACATATTTAAATTGATTAGATCTCTCTAAAATTTTATTCTGGAGACAGATTTTACTTTGTATGGGATCCTTCCAATAAAATGCCATAATTTTGGTTTTGATAATTGATATTTTCATATTAAATTTGGCAGCTATTTTTTATAAATTATAAATTGATCATTGCAAAGGATAGAAAAGAATAAAAAACAAAAAATGATAAACAGAAGTACTCTTGAAAAAGAAGGACCGACCACCTATGAAAAAATATTGGAAATTCACATATCACCCTTGGGTACACAATAAATTCCAAAATATATTTGAGAAGTTTAATATTAAATTAACACTGAAAAATAACTACAGTTTAAATAAACTATTAAAAACCAACAAAAATGAAAAAACTGATAAAAATAAAAAGTCAGAAATATATCAAATTGAATGCATGGGTTGTGAAAAGATATATATATATATATAGGAAAAACAAAAATAAACCTAAAAATTAGAACCAAAGAACACATAAGAAATACTAAAAATGGGGAAATAGAAAATCTTCAGTTGCTGCTCATGTTTGGTCTGAAAAACATAATATAAATTCAGACACTAAATTATTAAAACAGTTTGAAAATACAAAAGAGCTATTTGGGAAAAAATTTATATTCAGAAGAACAAAAACAGAGTTATGAATTTTGAAATACCGACAGAGCATGACCTTGTTTGGAGGTTCTTTGGCCAACCACAGGATGGAGCTGACATCGACATCCAGGTTGTGCAACATAATGCAACATAAATCAAACCAGTCTGGGAAAGCTGACGATAAAACAGAATTGTTTTGAAACATGTCCAAGAACAAATCAACATTAATATTGAGGTAAGATGATCAGACTAAAAATAATATAATTGCAAATCATTTTCGGAAAGTGCCAGACACACAATATTTAACAAACTTAAAAGCTAACCTAATGTAATTTAAGCACTCTAACCTGTGAAAGAATGCAATGCCCAAAAATAAAAAGTAAATTCTAAAATTCTGAAGTATATGTGTAGAGTTAATTAGTACATACTCTATGTTATAAGGTAAAAAACATGTTGGCAGGTGCCATCATCCTCAACTATGTTGAAATTATGTGTTTAAAATATTATATGGAGGCTACTAATGACACATCAAGACCATCAACGTCTACAACATCTTAAACATCATCAACTAGTAGCACATACTCATCCTGCTGATGATGGAAATTAACTTCCGAAAGGCCTCCAGATAATATTTAAAACATGTCATTTTAACACAGTTCAGGACAACGGCACCTGCAAACAGGTATATATTTTAATTTTTACCTTATGACTATTCACCTCAACGGAATTTGATATGGATTTTATTAGTATATACTATATGTTGGCTGCACTGGAATATGTTTTTGTTGTTGCATAGAATATTAATTAAAATCAATGTCTTCATGCTACATCCATCCACCATAGTAATTCTGCCCGAGGGCAAGTCCTTCACTGCAATCATAGCATTTTCATGCTATGCTTGCAGCTTTACTAGGGAATTGTAGGTGTGGTAGCTTCCCGTTGCTTTCCACGGTGAAGGATGATGATGATGATAATGATGATGATGGCCATATGATTTCGGGGACCGTTTGGGCCTTAAAGTTTTCCTGACATTTGTCTTACAGGTGAGGAAAAACCCCGATAAAAACCTCACCCAGAAAAACTGCCACGACCGGGGATCGAACCCGGGCCCGCTGCGTGACAAGGCAGCATGCTACTTCAAGACCACAGCATTGGACTCATGTAGTTAAATATCATAGTAAAATATATTGAAATAATCGTTAGAAAAAATGTAAAAAATCATTGTAAATAGTGGGAAAAAATGAAACTCTAAAATTTGACGTCGCATCACAGGTGGTAAAGTTTAGCCAAAGTTGTAACTCATAAAAACTGTATGGGTATTTATGAGTCATCCTATATGTGTTATCTGAAATCCAGTTAAATACTGTAATCTGTAACACATGTGTTCAGAGGTCAATAGATTAATTGGACAGTAAATTGGAACTTAGTTTTACAAAATATAACTTTATAATATTTAATTTTAGTAGCAAGAGAAAATGGGTTTGATGAAAAAATGGTACATAAAAGGATAGAAAAGTATAAAAAACAAAAAATTATAAACAGAAGTAATCTTGAAAAAGAAGAACCACCTATGAAAAAATATAGGAAATTCACATATCACCCCTGGGTACATAATAAATTTCAAAATATATTTGAGAAGTTTAATATTAAATTAGCACCAAAAAATAACTACAGTTTAAATAAACTAATAAAAACCAACAAAAATGAAAAAAACTGATAAAAATAAAAAGTCAGGAATATATCAAATTGAATGCATGGGTTGTGAAAAGATATATATAGGAAAAACAAAAAGAAACCTAAAAATTAGAACCAAAGAACACATAAGAAATATTAAAAATGGAGAAATTGAAAAATCTGCAGTTGCTGCTCATGTTTGGTCTGAAAAACATAATATAAATTCAGACACTAAATTATTAAAACAGTTAGAAAATACAAAAGAGCTGACTATTTGGGAAAAAATTTATATTCAGAAGAACAGAAACAGAGTTATAAATTTTGATATTCCAATGGAGGGTGACCTTGTTTGGAGGTTCTTTGGCCAACCACAGGATGGAGCCGACATCGACATCCAGGTGGTGCAACATAATGCAACATAAATAAAACCAGTCTGGGAAAGCTGACGATAAAACAGAATTGTTTTGAAACATGTCCAAGAACAAATCAACATTAATATTGAGGTAAGATGTCCAGACCAAAAATAATATAATTAGAACTTTATACTTTGTTCAATTATGTCTGAATTCATAACAAAAGAAGCATTGTTGATTGTCAGCTTCGTGTGCAAGATTTATAGCTGTTGTTGCCACCATTACTTACATCTTACAAATCTTTTTTCTTATAGTGTGCTGTATGATTTTAATAGACTTGTGAATGGTTAAGGTAGAATATTTTTATTACTCACCTCATATTGTTCTTCTTATTTGATTATAAACTAGTTTCAGAACATAGTTTCTGTTCCATCCTCAGTATCGTCACGACCGTTGTTCTGTCGTCTTGAAGAGCTGTCTTTCTCTCCTTCCATTGGCTGACTGAAAAACCTCAACCAGGTCATTCTCACCGGGAATTTCAAAGTTCATTAATTTCTTCTTTTCGCTCTTTTGTTTGGGAAAAGATCTACATTCAAAAGAGCGAAAAGAAGAAATTAATGAACTTTGAAATTCCCGGTGAGAATGACCTGGTTTCGAGGTTTTTCAGTCAGCCAATGGAAGGAGAGAAGGACAGCTCTTCAAGACGACAGAACAACGGTCGTGACGATACTGAGGATGGAACAGAAACTATGTTCCGAAACTAGTTTATAATCAAATAAGAAGAACAATATGAGGTGAGTGATAAAAATATTCTACCTTAATGAATGTACCTCATAGTGAGAATTCCTAAAATAACTAATGTGAATGGTATTCCAGTCAAAATTGTAAATATAAATGAAGGTAGAACAATAACAGCAATGTTAAATGGTGTCCTATCAAACAGACATATAACCGGGAGGGACTTCAAGCCGTGGGTCCCTACTCTGAAGATTTTCAGGCTTGTAAAAGATCCTTAAGCTTGAATAAAGAGGCCTCTAAGCAAACTTTACTGACATCAACCTTTAGTTACCTCATAGATGTCGCATTGGGCCAGTTTGTTGACTGCATGCCATCCATGACATCTATGAACAAATATGGTAACTAAAAATTAATTTGGTCTAGTAACTCTTTACAAGAGGCTGTGGCCCAACAATGGGGTATGCCATTATAGATAGATAGCTTTTCTAATTTCAAACTGCACACTTGCTAAGATTGCCCTTGAATTTTATTGACTATTTAACTCATGCCTCAAATGGGAGTCAATGACCAATCACGTTTCAATGATTTCTGTTTTACAACCAATCAGAGTCGTATTTCACCAAATATTTATCAGTGTTATAATTACCATATTAAAGAAAGCTCCTCCTTACAATATTGCGTTCCTTTGGCAATAAATAGTATGATCTGGTTGCAGTGATAAACAAAAGAAGCAGTAGAAGCGTACCTATCGTTTCTCATTTGTTTTCAAACATCGCCGTTTACATTAAATATATAAATATTTTAAAATAACTATAGTTAAATAATGATTTGTGAGTAAACAGCTTAATTTGATTCGTTAAATAGTCCTAACAAATGCCACTCTTGATTTCCAAATTCTCTAGATAAATTCACTCCTCACTTCGTGAGTCGTGAATTTATCGATAATTTGGAAATCACTCGTGGCATTACTTATGATAATCATAAGGAATACAAAGCATTTTGGAAATTGAAGTCATTTTAACTTGAATACATGTGTATTTGAATACAATGTTGTGTCAAAATTTCATTTTACTTTAAAAACACGTGTATATTCGATTGCAATGTGTGTCAAAATTTGAAGCCTATCAACCAACTACTTTTCGAGTTTTGCAAGTACAGACATACACAGGCTGCATTTTTAAGATGACACAGAAATAAAAGATGTTGCTCGTTCTAGCTATATAACTTATTTTTCACAATTTTGGAGATATCTCTTTTTACGCATCCTTCTTCCTCTTCCTTTGTCTCTATGGTCATCTAAGAACCTTGGCCTCCTTCATAACATCTGCCCATTCTCTCTGTTACTAGCTTTCTGTCTCCATCTTTTCACCTTCAGTTGTCTTAGTCTTCCTCTACCTTATCTAACCATCTTAGTTACTGTCTTCCAACCTTTCTTCTTCCTTCTGGTTTACTTACTTACTTACTCACTGGCACTATCGAACCCGTAGGTTCATGGCCGCACGGACATAAGATCTCCATACATCCCTATCCTGAGCTAATGCTTTCCAATCATTCCCTGTATAATCTACTTCCCTCAAATCATAGTTAATGTTATTCTCCCACCTCATTCTTGGTCTACTAACTGGGCGTTTTCCCTCTGGCTTTCCTACAAGAAGCTTCCATGCAAGTCTTTCATTTCCCATACGTGCAACATGTCCTGCCCATCGCAGTCTACGAGACTTAACTATTCTTATTATATCTGGCTTCCTGTAAAGACCATGTAGTTCATTGTTATGTAGTCTTCTCCATTCACCTGTCTGTTCATCTCTCTTTGGTCCAAAAATTTTCCTAAGTACTTTATTCTCAAATACTTGTAATCTCCTTTCCTCCCTTAAAGTAAGAGTCCATGTTTCGCACCCATATAATATAACTGGTAGAATAATTGTTTTATATATTTTCAGTTTAACGTTTTTTGAAAGGAGTTGGGACATCAAGAGTCTTCCTTCTGGTTTATCTTCTAAAATCTTTCTTGCACCTCTTTGTTGCTCCATCTGCAACACATGTCATACCCATTCCAGTCTCTTTTCTTCTAATATCTCCTACAATATCTAAATCCCTTTATGTATGTATGTAGCTAATGCTCCGAAGTTAACAACAAAGTTATTCTGCTTGTTTCCCAATACTTGGATGTCACATCTTGATCATTTTGAAGAGCTGCATAGTTTGTAGATGAATCCCTATATAATTCTTTCAATTCTTGGTTCGTTCTAATTCTCCATATATCTTGTTCCTGTACTGCTCCATATATCTTCCTTAATATTTTTCTTTCCCATGTATTTACATATTGCTTATCTTTTCTGATAATGTCTATGTTTCGCTTCCAAACATAACTATTGGTATTTGAAGAGAAAAATTATCGCCTAGACCGGGACTCGAACCCGGGACCCTTGGCTTTCCGGGCCAAGTGCTCTACCAACTGAGCTACCGAGGCGAGTTACGATCTAGACGCAAATTTTTCTCTTATGTACGTTGTAATTCCCTCGCGCCAAATGCTTGAAACCATAGCTTCTATCTTTGCAATAAATGTCTTCTTAACTAAGAAGCCGCCATTTGCAAAGATAGAAGCTATGGTTTCAAGCATTTGGCGCGAGGGAATTACAACGTACATAAGAGAAAATTTTGCGTCTAGATCGTAACTCGCCTCGGTAGCTCAGTTGATAGAGCACTTGGCCCGGAAAGCCAAGGGTCCCGGGTTCGAGTCCCGGTCTAGGCGAAAATTTTTCTCTTCAAATATAATTTATCCTTCAATGAGAAGTGTTAAATTAATAATAAAATCGTCAATAACTATTGGTATTTACCCACCACCTGAGAGTTGTTCAGAATATATTGTGATGCATTGTTGGGTTGGCATTTTAATTTTATTGCGACAGTGAGAGCCGGGTATCACCTTGTATGATAGAGAAGGATTCTTGAGCTGACCTCCATTTTGGAAAGGTCGACTCTCGAGGCTTCCACTCAGGAAAAGTCTCGACTGGTATCCCAGACTGTTCCTGTCCCCATGTATATAACAAGGTGCGAGGGTCGGACCAGTCAATTGTTTAGTTGTGTCCAAATAGTAAACTAATTACCGGTAATTAAAATTAAGCGAAGACACCAATGGAAGATGTTCTAAGAGGAACCATCTTCTAGTTTAAAGAACAGGATGATCAAGTGAATAGTGAAGAAAGAAGCTTTATTAGCAACAATGTATTGACATAGACTTTCACGGCCAGAGTTGCTATGATGATCTTGAAGATTTTCGGGTTGTAGGCCATAGTTGTGAGGCTTGTAGTTCCCCGACGTTTCGCCAGAGACTGCAACTGGCATCCTCAAGGGTTGTCTTGAGACTGTCAATTTTGTCCACTGTCTGTCCTATTTATACGTTCGCTGCGATATGTTCGTAAGTTATATCTGCCTTCTGATTGGTCACCGTTAGGGACTTCCATTGCTACAATGAGATTGCTGTTTGATGGTATAGTCGGCTGTACTTGTAGAGGTTTGCTTTCTGCGTTTTTTAGAACCAGTATCCATACTTTGTTGGCTTTTAATGATTCTATTGAAACTGTTTTTATGTATATCGAAATATTCAAACATAAAAACAGTTTCAATAGAAAAGAAGAATCATTAAAAGCAACAAAGTATGGATATCGATTCTAAAAAATGCAGAATGCAAACCTCTACAAGTACAGTCGACTAGACCATCAAACAGAAATGTCATTGGAACAATGGAAGTTCCTACCGCTGACCAATCAGAAGGCAGATATAACTTACGAACACATAATAATAAATAAAGTAATATCATCCTAAAAAGATGTTCAGTAGAATTTGTTTAGAAGGTGGAATTGAGAAGTACTTGAACACCCACCAAATTCAACAGACAGGAGCTTTTGTGACTATAACTTATTCTCAAAGATCAAAAAACCTCTACGAGGCATTCAATTTCAATCAAGAGTCAATATCCAGAAAGCTCTAGATCAATCAGATGAGAGAGATGTCCAGAAATTGTGCTGTGGATGTAGAGTGACATCTTCCAAGGATTTGGCAACATATAATTGACTTGACAGGAGACTATAAATGAAGTTTGTAATAATAAGTTTTGTCTGTTTAATTGTTACCTCATATCGTTGTTTCTGTTAGACATATGTTTAAAGTTTATTCATAGTTAAATGTGGGAAATAACATTATGAGGTTGTTAATTCGTAAATTAATGAGTCTTTTTTACATCTTACCTCATATTTTATGCTTCCTTAAACAGGAGGAACTAGTTTTCAAGAGAATCCAATGAAAATTCGGTAGTCATAATGTTGGTTGAAAATGAGAGAGATGGTTCTCTTGAAAACTAGTTCCCCATGTTTAAGGAAACATAAAATATTAGGTAAGATGTAAAAAATGACTCATTAATATATTTGAAGGCTTGGTAGCCTCATCTTCATTAGTTACAGACTGGTTTTTCCCAAGTTGTTGGCTCTGGATCTCGACTTCTGCTCCCTCTTTCTGTGGTCCAAAGAACTTGCTAATTAGGTTCTTCTCCCTAGGAATTTCAAAATTCTTAATTCTCTCCTTGTTCTTCTGTATGTGATTTTTTTTCCCCCATATGGTGAATTTGTTTGTGTTTTCTAACAGTTTTAATAAATTTGTGTTTAAATCTATTTTGTGTTTTTCTGGTCAAACATGAGCAGATTTTTCTACTTCCCCTTTCTTTACATTTCTTACGTGTTCTTTGGTTCTAATTGTTTAATTTCTCTTTGTTTTCCCTATGTATATTTTATCACGTTCTGCACATTTTCTTTAATATATTCCTGATTTTTTACTATCATCAATCTATTATTTTTTGTTGGTTTTTATTAGTTGTTTAGGCTAGAATCATTCTTTGGTACTAATCTGATATTAAAGTTTTTAAAAAATCTTTTAGAATTTATTGTGTGCCTGTGGGTGATATGTAAATTTCCTATTAAGTAAAACCTCTTAATGTTACTTCCTATTGTAATTTGTAATGTCAAAAGCAATCTAAATAAAATGTGTATGATATCATAATAGTGTTGCCATTACTTCTCAAAAACCCTAGTAAATAAAATTATTTTGGAAATTTTGTGTAAAGATCTGTAGAGTTATTTTAGGGAAATTACCTGTAGATATAATTTTAAAAAAGGTTATGTAGGTAGGAAATAACACTATGAGGTTTATTTTAATTTGTGTTGAGTTGTTTTTGACTCACCTCATACTTCTTAGCTCCCTCGCAGACTCGCGTTTCTTCACTGCATTTGTGACATTCTCAATGCTGTATCACGTTCACAAGTTGTGAATTATGTCACAAGTTGTGAACGTGACACAGCATTGAGAATGTCACAAATGCAGTGAAGAAACTTGAGTCTGCGAGGGAGTTAAAAAGTATGAGGTGAGTCAAAAACAACTCTACACAAATTTAAAAAAGGTACTTATTTTGGTTGATTTGACATGATTTTGGACGAGGAGATAAATAGTTGATTTGAATGTGTTTTGTTTTACAGATTGCAGGCATCATCACCGAACTCTGCGAGTGGTGCAGTGGGTGAAGCAGACTCTAACACCAACAAAAACAACAAGGCAGGTGGTACAGGGTCGCCTCTTCACCAGCTGCTCCAACAACATGGACAGAACAACTTCTCTAATGTATCCACCACAGTACTGTCAGCTCCACCCACACAACACCCACAGCTTGACACTTCTTCAGGTAAAAAATATTTATTCCATGATCTTCTTCTTCTTCTACTTCACTTCCTGGTTTAGGCTTTGATTGCCTGTTCTCTCTTCACTAAAAGATCTTAGACCATCTCTTCCTAGGATGTCTTCCTCTCGGAAAATAATGTAAGATTTTTCTTTGGTAATCTACTCTCTTCCATTCTTTCTACACGTTCTTTTCACTGTTTTTCTTATTATTAGATATATTTTCTTTTATGGAGTAGATCTGCAGTTCTTCACGAATATCATCGTCTTTATCTGGTCCATTCTAGTACTCTTTTACTCTTCTTAAAAATTTCATCCCGGCTACTTGGATTTTACTTTCTTGTTTGGTAGTGATAGTAATCCAAGATTCACTCCCATATAAAAGGACAGAGACTGCAATTGTTTTATAAAATTTTAATTTTATATGTACTTCATTGTTCAATGTTCTATTAATTGTGCCACAAATAGCTTGGAACTGTTGAGTTTTATGTTCAATATTTTTATCATATCCATAGCTGATATCACATCCTAAATATTATAAGTGGGATACTTGTTCAGTCATTTCTTCTCTAATGATTATTTTTACGCGCAGTGTGTTTCTTCCACAAAATGCCATTACTTTTGTTTTCTTACTCAAATTAAAGAATGTAATGGTTCATAATTTATTTCTGTGGAGAACTTGTAATTACAGTAAAAGCTCCTTATTTGCGGGGGATATGTTCCGTAAATATGCCACAAATACAGAAATCGCAAATATGGAATGGTAATTTGTATGGGTATATAGAGGATACGTTCCAAGTTTACAAAATAAAATCTATCAAAATAAAGTCAATTAATGAGAGATTTTGAACAATTTATATTAATTATTAGTCAAGCTAATATGTGGTTTGCTGCAATAATAGTACCTTTATACTTAAATACATTTTTATATCGGTATGTGTATTATGTATTAATGATGCAAGAAAGTTTTGTTAGAATAATATTATGAATCATTTAAACTACATTCAGGTTAAATCTTGTCTCACGATTGTAGAACATATTCCTTTGTGAATCAGTGTTCAATTTTATAATATTATTAGGCCTAATCGAGAATGAGTGTAACAAAAAGGCATTTTATGATGCTTTATTTTCCTACCCAGAGCTTTATTAATATTATTTATGTCCTGTGCATCCATCAAACAGTTGTTAAAGTATTGTAATTTTTGTGTTAAATTTTAGAAAACGTTCATCAAATTCATGAGAAAACAATCAGTTGATCTTGAAGTCCGACATTTTGTCTAGTTATACAATCCTTAAACAAGGCTGAAGGCATGTATAACGATTCCCATGTAAAGTTGTACACCTCTTATACACTGAACAGCTAATATGTTATATTTGAAGAGAAAAATTTTCGCATAGACCGGGACTCGAACCCGGGACCCTTGGCTTTCCGGGCCAAGTGCTCTACCAACTGAGCTACCGAGGCGAGTTACGATCTAGACGCAAATTTTTCTCTTATGTACGTTGTAATTCCCTCGCGCCAAATGCTTGAAACCTTAGCTTCTATCTTTGCAAATGGCGGCTTCTTAGTTAAGAAGACATTTATTGGGAATTTAACACTACTTTATAGCCACTAGGGCTTCTATTGACGATTTTATTATTAATTTAACACTTCTCTTTGAAGGATAAATTATATTTGAAGAGAAAAATTTTCGCCTAGACCGGGACTCGAACCCGGGACCCTTGGCTTTCCGGGCCAAGTGCTCTACCAACTGAGCTACCGAGGCGAGTTACGATTTTTTGGCGCGAGGGAATTACAACGTACATAAGAGAAAAATTTGCGTTTAGATCGTAACTCGCCTCGGTAGCTCAGTTGGTAGAGCACTTGGCCCGGAAAGCCAAGGGTCCCGGGTTCGAGTCCCGGTCTAGACGAAAATTTTTCTCTTCAAATATAATTTATCCTTCAAAGAGAAGTGTTAAATTAATAATAAAATCGTCAATAGAAGCCCTACTGGCTATAAAGTAGTGTTAAATTCCCAATAAATGTCTTCTTAACTAAGAAGCCGCCATTTGCAAAGATAGAAGCTATGGTTTCAAGCATTTGGCGTGAGGGAATTACAACGTACATAAGAGAAAAATTTGCGTCTAGATCGTAACTCGCCTCGGTAGCTCAGTTGGTAGAGCACTTGGCCCGGAAAGCCAAGGGTCCCGGGTTCGAGTCCCGGTCTAGGCGAAAATTTTTCTCTTCAAATATAATTTATCCTTCAAAGAGAAGTGTTAAATTAATAATAAAATCGTCAGCTAATATGTTGTTTATTAGTAAGAATTTTCAACTGAGATGTGTATAAACCTTGTATAAAAGTTATATATGGATTATTAGTAAGAGGGTTACTGTTGTTAAATCATTAATTTTTCGACAGAACTAAATTTATTCTATGTCATTAATAATCTTTTATGTCTCATTTTTCTATGTTCTACATTTTATATTTCATTCGTTAAATGTAGATTAAATCAAAATATATTGTAAATAATAATTTTATTGTAGATATAGTATGTAATAATTTTGTTTATTGTAATTTAGATTTAAGAGTCATTTTTATATTTTTTTCTAATCTGGTTGAATGATAGGCAAGGTCTTTTTTTAAGGCCTTAACTCTGCCAAATAAAATAAAGCTATTATTATTATAATGTCCACCGCTGTGGTCTCGAGGTAGCGTGCTCCCTTGTCACGCAGCGGGCCCAGGTTCGATCCCCGCTCGGGACAGTTTTTCTGGGTGAGGTTTTTATCGGAGTTTTTCCTCACCTGTAAGACAAATGTCAGGAAAACTTTAAGCCCCAAACGGTCCCCAAAATCATATGGCCATCGCAATCATCATCACCATTCATGTTCATCTTATCATCATCCTTCATCTGTGGAAAGCAACTGGAAGCTACCACACCTATAATTCCCTAGTAAAGCTGCAAGCATAGCATGAAAATGCTATGATTGCAGTGAAAGACCTGCCTTCGGGCAGAATTACTATGGATGGATTATTATAATATAGAAACATTTTCTCAAACTCATTTATAAAATATTTATCCTTATTTATGGCTGCTTTAACATCTAAGGCATCAACAATTTTTTTGTTACATGTGTTAGATTTTTAATTGTAATAATATTTTATGTTTAAAATTATAATTGTGTTTGTTATGTAATAATTTGTAATATTACAGGACAACAGGCAGTTGTTGGCAGCACTACAAACAGTCATCCTGCCTTGAGCCACAATGACAATTTTCAAAATCGCAACTTCAACGTAGTGAACTCAGGTTCTACCTCAGTACAAGAGGACCTTGGCATTGATTGCAGGTACTTTTATCTTAAACTCCACGACACGATGGGGGTACTATACCTGATTAGAGCTAAATTCCAATTGTAATGTAAACAAACCAGATGTATAACTGAATTTTCATTGGTTGAACAATGGTTTTACCTTTAAGCATGTAAGAAAATGTAGTTCACTCTCTAACACTCAAAATAAAGGAAATTAAATATATATATATATATATATATATATATATATATCAAGTAAACACCAACTCAATTGATTATTTAAAAATATACATTATCTAGGACACGTCTATAAGTTATATGGGAGAATATTTAAATTAAAATATTTTATACCTCACCTCATATCCACTCTTATGATTATTCCAGTTTCAAAGCTTAGGCAGCTTCATCTTCAGTAATTTCTTGTCAACTGATGTTATGTCGATCAGGAGAACTGAGGGAGGAGGAAGCAGTTCTCCTACATAACATCAGTCAACAAGAAATTACTGAAGATGAAGCTGCCTAAGCTTTGAAACCGGAATAATTGTAAGACCGGATATGAGGTGAGGTATAAAACATTCTAATTTAAATATTAAATTAAACCTCATACTGATTTTTCCTATAAAAGTTCAATATATGGGAGAATTTAAAAATATATAATTACATCTTTAATAGATTAAATAAACATTGTTTTTAACACTTTGAGTCCTGCAGTGGTACTAGTACCACGGCATTTAAATGACACTGAAACCGTAGAAAATTAAATCCCTCGGTATGCCTCTGCCGGTGGATTTACAGGAGTGTTTTCTGGTTCAGAAAAACACCCCTGTACATCTGCTGGCACAGGCATGCCAAGGGATTTCATTTTCTCCGGCTTCAGTGTCATTAGATGCTGTGGTACTAGTATCACCGCCGGACTCAAAGTGTTCATCAAAATTAAAGTGGAAAGCTACACTATGACGCATTTTCAATTTATAAATGAGTTAGAGAAAAAGTTTTTATATCTCACCTCATAAAGTCCTATGTTTTCACGATACCGGTTTCAAAAGTGATTCTACCTTTAGATTCAGTCAAATTCAAACTATTGAAATTTTGCCATTAAGACCATATTTATCGTGAAAACACAGAACTTTATGAGGTGATATATGAAAACATATTCTTCAATATAAAATAAATTTAAATGTTTCATACCTCTTCTCATAATTGATCTTCTAAGTAAATCACAATTTTGGGTTCATGGCAAACCCATCTTCAGTACCATTTTGTCGACTGATGTTATGTTGATCGGAAGAACCACTTCTTCTTCTTTTCTCTATTGGAGGACCAATAAACCTCTGGATCAGGTCAGAATTTGCAGGAATTTCGAAGTTCATTCGCCATCTACTTAGAAGATCATTTTTTAAAAAAACGGGACTGTCCCAGGAAAAACAGGACGAATGGACACCCTAGTTTGAACCCAGGACCTTTGGCTTTCTATGCCAATGCTCAACCAACTGAGCTAGCTGAGCAGTCCAATCTAAATGCAAACTTTTTCTTATATATTGACGATTTTATTATTAATTTAACACTTCTCACTGAAGGATAAATTATATTTGAAGAGAAAAATTTTCGCCTAGACCGGGACTCGAACCCGGGACCCTTGGCTTTCCGGGCCAAGTGCTCTACCAACTGAGCTACCGAGGCGAGTTGCGATCTAGACGCAATTTTTTCTCTTATGTACGTTGTAATTTCCTCGCGCCAAATGCTTGAAAAAATTTTTCTCTTCAAATATAATTTATCCTTCAGTGAGAAGTGTTAAATTAATAATAAAATCGTCAATAGAAGCCCTACTGGCTTTATAAAGTAGTGTTAAATTCCCAATAAATGTCTTCTTAACTAAGAAGCCGCCATTTGCAAAGATAGAAGCTAAAGTTTCAAGCATTTGGCGCGAGGGAATTACAACGTACATAAGAGAAAAAATTGCATCTAGATCACAACTCGCCTCGGTAGCTCAGTTGGTAGAGCACTTGGCCTGGAAAGCCAAGGGTCCCGGGTACGAGTCCCGGTCTAGGCGAAAATTTTTCTCTTCAAATATAATTTTTCTTATATATTGTTGATTTCTGATCACCAAATGATACGAGCCTTTGTTCGATCACACAAATGACGGCTTCTTGTTTAAGAAGACATTTATTGGGAATTTGAACACTACTTTATAAAGCCAGTAGGGATTCTTTTAATGTTTTTATTATTAATTTAATACTTCTCACTGAAGGACAAATTATATTTGAAGAGAAAAATTATATGCTCAGATTGGGACCTTTGACTTTCTATGCCAATGCTCTACCAACTGAGCTAGCTGAGCAGTCTGATCTAAATGCAAACTTTCTCTTATACATTGTTAACTCCCGATCGTTGAATGCTACAAGTTTTTGCTAAAATTTGCATTCAGATTGGAGGGCTGAGGTAGCTGAGTTGGTAGAGTATTGGCATAGAAAGTTGGGTTCAAACCCCAGTCTGTGTGTATAATTTTTGTCTTCAAATATAATTTGTCCTTTTAGTGAGAAAAATAATAAAAACATGGTATAGCAATGTTGAAATTCAGAATGTAGTTGAAAATGCGGATGAAATGTGTCCACTTGCAAGGAACATATTTTATGAGATGAGGTGTAAACTTTCTCATTCACATTTGATATTTACCTCATTGTGTAAGTTACCATCAATTTTCTTTTTATAAACTTGTTCTGTGTTTTCAGATTTCAATATGTCCTGGCTGCCGCTACCTCAATTGCTACAAAAGTGAATGAGGAGACACTGACGTATCTGAACCAGGGACAGTCATATGAGATCAAGTTGAAGAAACTCGGTGAACTCTCGGCTTACAGAGGAAAAATTCTCAAGGTAATTCATGTCAGTTAATACAAAGATGGGGATATAAAATAGTTTATACATGAATCCAAAAATGGTAAACGTTTGTTCTCTTCACTTTCCAAAGTGAATTTTATTGTTTTAATTTGTTGAGTTGTTTCTTGACTCACCTCATACTTCTTAACTCCCTCGCAAATCCAGATTTCTTCACTGTATTTGTGACATTCTCAATGCTGTATTACGTTTACAACTGACGTCCAATTGTCTCCTCTCCTGCAGATTGACCTCCGCGCCATCTGATGGCTGACCGACGAACTTCCAAATCAATCCCCTCTCCTTATCACCGGGTATTTCAAAATTCATAGTTATGTTTTTATTCTTGCATATGTAAATTTTTTCCCAAATTATGAATTCCTTCAGTTTTTCCAATTGTTTAAGTAATTTTGTTTTGGTTTCTATTCTAAGATTAAAGGAACAGCTTAGAAATGTTAAAAATGGAGAAACAGAAAAATCTGCAATAGCTGCACATGCCTGGTAAAAAAAAAACATAGAATAGAAACCAAAATAAAATTACATAAACAATTGGAAAAAACGAAGGAACTCACAATTTGGGAAAAAATTTACATATGCAAGAATAAAAACATAACTATGAATTTTGAAATACCCGGTGATAAGGAGAGGGGATTGATTTGGAAGTTCGTCGGTCAGCCATCAGATGGCGCGGAGGTCAATCTGCAGGAGAGGAGACAATTGGACGTCAGTTGTAAACGTAATACAGCATTGAGAATGTCACAAATACAGTGAAGAAATCTGGATTTGCGAGGGAGTTAAGAAGTATGAGGTGAGTCAAGAAACAACTCAACAAAATTAAAATAAAAACCTCATAGTGTTATTTCCTACCTACATAACTTTATTATTTTACTCTGTATATTAACCTTTCAGCGTTGGAACAGTATTTAAATGGACATTCGGTGTGTGGACGGAGGACATTTAAATAATTAAAGCTAATTTTACCGGAATACTTTTGAAATGCCAGATCTCAGTTAAATATGATCCGATTTTAGTGAATTTTGAATTAAATTGAACACGAAAATGTATAGAAATGTAATAAATACAATACATTATAATTTGTTTTTACAGATATGAATAAATTATTATAGAAATTTATTTAAAAAAAAAAATGTGAGTTATTAAAATTAATTTAGAGGTCCTATACTTGGACACCCCTGTATTTAGAACAGCTGAAACGTTTACCATCGCCTGTGGGTGTCTGAAGGTGAAATTCCAGGAAAATGTGTGTGTCTAAAAATTAATTATCAGTGAATGTTGTGAGGGTGTTGAGAGTTGAATGCACAGCAAATGCCATAGACTTCATATCGGTTCTCTATGTTTATATGACTCACTTATTCGATCATGTTATATACAAATCGATAGATAGAAATGTTGACTTTCGATCTGAGTTAGAATATTTCAAATAGTACATGAACCAGCTTCAAGAGAGCAGCTCAAATCAGTCGCTGCGCTGTGGTGGTCGTGCATAGTAAAATAACTATTTGAAAGCTGGTATTCGTCATCTAGTTCTTGTTATCAGTTATAATACATCTTCCATACTTTAGAGAAGGTATTGTAATACTCATAATTATTAATATTATATTTTTCTCCACATTTTTTTCAGTGGAAAATGAACACTGTGCTACATACACAAGTCAAACCTCAGTTTGAAATCATGGAAACTATATCTAACATAACAATTATAATAATTTATATAAGCAGACATATATATATATATATATATATATATATATATAAATATAATCTGACAGCTATGTTTTCTGTCTATATTTATATTTTAACACAATTGAGTTATCTTAAAAATTCAGGCCACAAAATCAGTTTAAATAACTTGCCATTCAGGTCAGTACTATGTACTGAGGCCTGCGGCATATGATAAGTAGTAGGTCAGTAACGTGCACAGATGCCAGCATAGAAAGGTTAAAGAGTTTTAAATAATCTTCTGTAAGTTTAAATAATCTTCTGTAATCTTCTGTAGTAATTACAAGGGAAAGGATTTTTGAGGTACGGCACCTTTGCAAAAATATAGCTGTTTTTATACCAATAGTTCAATATATGTAAATTGGGGGAATGAAATGAAGCGAAACAAACACAATTTGTTGCACCTTTTGCACATTTTCATGAGATTACTATATTTTGCCCCTTTTTTCCTCTTTTTTATGCTTCAGCACCTTTTCCTCCACTCTTCTCTGCATTTTTAAAAGATAGGACAAAAAAAAATGTATATTTTTTCTTCTTGAACAGCTTTTTAAAATCTCAATCAGAAGTCAACAATATTAAATAAATATTAAAATATAATTCATGTAATTAATGCCCCAGAAACAATGGCCAATATGAGTGTGAACTCCACAATAGTAAATGATAAATATTAAAATATAATCAATTGAGTTGGTGTTTACTTGATGAAAATCCATTACTTATTTAATTAAATAAAAATAAAACTTACAGTTTTGTTTGATTTTCATATTTATTAAGATATAATTTAATTACAGCTGTTTGGTACATTGTACCTTCTTCAGACATGTTAACAAATTTGGTACACTGTAACTAAATTATATCTTAATAAATATGAATATCAAAACTGTAAGTTTTATTTTCATTTAATTAAATAATTAAATTATGATTTGTGTAAACCACCAGTAATTTATATCCCAGCAACAATGGCCAATCTGCAGCTGTGAAGTCAAATTTAAATTTCAACAGTGTTGTTGTAAGAGATTAAAATAAGTTCAGTTAGTACTGGCAATAATTTAACAGTTTTCTATCTATCGACTTATTGTTTGCTGTGTCTGAACCACAACGTATATTTTTATTAGTAACACAGTTGGGTTTTCACAACAATTACATGGCAAATATTAAGAAGGATAAGTTGATTGCACTTTCAGAATTGAAAACAAAATTTATCGAAACAGATTGCATCGTTCTTTGATGTTCCGTCTGGGAAGTAAATACTGCAATAAACTAAAGAACTATGAATGACCTCTTATGGACTCTATAAAGAAGAAAAATTTGGTGCAAAATAATATGCATATTATATAAACTGAGTTCATGTATATTAAATTAATGTTGGGAAGTAAACATTATGAGGTATAATCATTAAAATTCATCGGAGAACATATTGTTTAAACAACTCACCTCATAGGATTCATGCTTCCATGATATCGCGATTTCAAACATAGTCATGTTCATCTTCAGCCATAACTTGGAGTTATGGCTGGAGATGAACATGACTATGTTTGAAATCGCGATAACTCCAAGTTATGGCTGAAGATGAACATGACTATGTTTGAAATCGCGATATCATGGAAGCATGAATCCTATGAGGTGAGTTGTTTAAACAATATGTTCTCCGATGAATTTTAATGAGTTCATGTAACTGGTTTAAACCTTAATTCAATTAATAAGAATCAATTGAATCGTGAATTCTTCTTATCTCATACTTCTATGTTTTCTTAAACACAGCACCGCAGTATCAGAGAACAATCTTCCCCATCGTCAGCTGTTTTCACGACAAAACCTCTGATGATGGGGAAGATTGTTCTCCGATACTGCGGTGCTGTGTTTAAAAAAACATAGAAGTACAAGATAAGAAGAATTCACGATTCAATTGATTCTTATTAATAAAACCTCCATCCAACCATAGTAATTCTGCCCGAAGGCAGGTCCTTCACTGCAATCATAGCATTTTCATGCTACGCTTACAGCTTTACTAGGGGAATTGTAGGTTCTTGATAGCTTTCCCGTCCTTTCCACACCGGTGAAAGATCGACGATGTGGAATTGATGCGGTTGTGATTGATCATGATTAAGGATGATGGCCATATGATTTCGGGGCAAGTTTGGGCCTTTAAAGTTTTTCCTGACATTTGGCGTACTAGGTGAGGAAAACCCCTGATAAAAACCTCACCCAGAAAAACTGCCCTGACCGGGGATCGAACCCAAGCCCGCTGCGTGACAATGCAGCACGCTACCTCGAGACCACAGCGGTGGACAATAAAACCTCATAATGTTAAAATTCCCAAATTTATTATATTAATGATTTTTTTATTATTAATTTAACATTTCTCACTGAAAGATAAATTATATTTGAAGAGAAAAATTTTCACCTAGACCGAGGACTCGAACCCGAGACCTTTGGCTTGCGGGGCCAAACGCTCTACCAAAAAATGAGCGACCGAGGCCAAGTTGCCGTATAGATTGCCAAATTCTTCTCTTATATCCGTCTATAGCGACAACTTGCCATTGGGTAGCTAAGTTGGTAGAGCATTTGGCCCGGCAAGCCAAAGGTCCCGGGTTCGAGTCTCGGTCTAGGCGAAAATTTTTCTCTTCAAATATAATTTATCTTTCAGTGAGAAATGTTAAATTAATAATAAAAACATCATTAGAAGCCTTACTAACTTTATAATGTTAAATTCCCAATATATGTCTTCTTAACTAAGAAGCCGCCATTTGCAAAGATAGAAACAATGGTTTCTAAAAGCATTTGGTGAGAGGGAATTACAACGTATATAAGAGAAAAATTTGCGTCTATATCACAACTCGCCTCGGTAGCTCAGTTGGTAGACCATTTGGCCCGGCAAGCCAAAGGGTTCGAGTCTCGGTCTAGGCAAAAATTTTTCTCTTCAAATATTATTATATTAACTTAATTCAGTTGTTTCTGCAGCACTTTTTTTTATGTTAATCAAGTTATACCTCCAGTTTCAAGCTACAAGTGGTGCGCTATGCAGCAAAACACAGAAATATGACAGTAGGAAGAAAGTTTGATGTGGACAAAACATGCACTTGAAAACACATCACAACATTGACAATCTTTCCACAGAAAGAAAGCAAAATATCCACAGTTAGAAAGAGTTCTCCTGGATTATGTACAGAAAACAACGGCAGATGGATATTCTGTATCCGTCGAAATGATACAGTTTCTCCTGTTACATATCAGGAAGTTTCTGCACTATTGATGTATGCTGCTGAATTACAGGTTCGTGATGTATCATAAATCACCTTGTAAATCAATGGTAAAGAGAAAAAATTTTGCCTGAACCGGGAATCGAACCCCGAACCTTTAGCTTTCTGTGCTAATGCTCAGACCACTGAGCTAATCCAGGCTTCATTCCCATCCAAGCAAGAATCCTTCCTTTACCTTTACTCTACTGGCCCCACATTCAATTGCAATGAATCATCATTCACAAATACACAATGAATGGCTTCTACCTGAAGAAGACATGAAGGGACTCCACACAGCTATAGCATTATTTATTAAATTAATATTGGGAAGCTAAAGCTATTATTATGATAGAAATAAGTAAATTAATGAACACAATTAAATTATTGTAAATCAATGGTAAAGAGAAAAATTTTTGCTTGGATGGGAATGAAGCCTGGATTAGCTCAGTGGTCTGAGCATTAGCACGGAAAGCTAAAGGTTCGGGGTTCGATTCCCGGTTCAGGCAAAAAATTTTCTCTTTACCATTGATTTACAATAATTTAATTGTGTTTATTAATTTACTTATTTCATCATAGTAATAGCTTTAGCTTCCCAATATTAATTTAATAAATCACCTTGCCCAGCCATAGCTTGCCTTAAATTTATTGCATGGAATTTCCATATTCTTGGCTATCTTAAAGCTTTCGAACCTGTAATTAATTAGATAAAATTATTAATATAATAAATTTAGGAATTTTTTCATTAAGAGGTTTTCTTAATAAGAATCAATGAATCGTGAATTCTTCTTACCTCATACATCTATGTTTTTTTAACCCAGAACTGCAGTATCGGGAATTATATCATTCCCATTTTAATTTTGTTGAGTTGTTTCTTGACTTACCTCATACTTATTAACTCGCTCGCAGATCTAGATTTTGCCACTGTATTTGTGACATTCTCAATGCTGTTCACGTTCACAACTGACGTCCAAAGGTCTCCTCTCCTGCAGTTGTGAACGTGAACAGCATTGAGAATGTCACAAATACAGTGACGGAATCTAGATCTGCGAGGGAGTTAAGAAGTATGAGGTGAGTCAAGAAACAACTCAACAAAATTAAAATAAACCTCATAGTGTTATTTCCTACCTACATAATTTAACATCATTCCCATCTTCAGCTGTTTTCACGACTGTCAATTTTTTATTATGCTGATAATTTTCTAAACTGCCATCTGGTGTACTTTTGAAGAACTATGTAATCAAACTTGGTTCATCTGGAACCTTGAAGTTCATGGTTCTAGTATTAAAATTGTTCTAAAATAAAGCATGTTTTCCAGTTATTTCATGTATAAGCTGCACTCTAATTTTGAAACTCATATTTTAGTTGTCCACTGCTGTGGTCTCGAGGTAGCATCCTGCCTTCTCACGCAGCGGGCCTGGGTTCGATCCCTGGTCGGGGCAGTTTTTCTAGATGAGGTTTTTATTGGGGTTTTTCCTCATCTGTAAGACAAATGTCAGGAAAACTTTAAGGTTCAAACGGTCCCCGAAATCATATGGCCATCATCATCATCATCCTTCACCGGTGTGGAAAGCAACGGGAAGCAACCACACCTACAATTCTCTAGTAAAGCTGCAATCATAGCATTTTCATGCTATGCTTGCAGTGAAGGACCTGCCTTCGGGCAGAATTACTATGGATGGATATTTTAGGTAAAAAAAATGGTTTATACACGCGTAAATATGATAATATATATGTTAAAAAGGGTGGGTGATATACTACACCCTTGTCAAACATCTATGTTTGTTAAAATTTCTTCCGTTTTCTTGTGTCCTGTATTGATTATAATTTTAGTTTTGTGGTATATGATTATATATCTTTTAAGATTTTAAGATGTAAAAGATAGAATGGGATGTGGAAAGAAACGGGAAGCTACCACATCTATATATCACTAGTAAAGCTGCAAATATGGCATGACGAGTCTTTCCACAATAGTTGTGTTAAAGAAAGAGTGGAGAATGCTGAGTTTGCAGTGAAAGACCTGCTCTTGGGCAGAACACTATGTATGTATTGATTGTGTTGTTAAAAACTTGTCTTGTTTGTTTGTGCAGAGTGTGATCAGAATCTGTTTCCATGAGCGTCGCTTACAGTACATGGAGCGGGAACAGATGGCAGCGTGGCAGGCTTCACGTCCCGGTGATCGTATTGTTGAGGTTGATATTCCTCTTTCATACGGAGTGTATGATGTCATACAGGACCAGTTTCTTCTCAACACAGTTGAGTTTCTTTGGGACCCGACTAAAGAAGTTGGCGTTTACATCAAGGTCAGTCCAGTTCATTAATTTCATTTTTAATTACACAAAGTGTAAATTGGAATGTTCAAGGATGCAGAAGAAATCAAACAAACGAAAACAAACTTTTGAAACATCTATCTAAGCTTTAGAATTAACAGTTTGGGAAAAGATGTACATTTTAAAAAACATGTTAGATCTATGAATTTTGAGTTTCTGGATGAACAAAACTTTATTACAAAGTTCTTCAAATTAACACTAGATGGCAGTTTAGAAGACGACAGGCATGATGAAGAATCGACAGGAGCTGATGATGGGAGCGATGGCTCTCGATACCGCAATTCTGTTATATATATATATATATAGATATATGAGGGAAGAATAGTCACGATCCAATATTGATTTTTATTAAACAAAAACAAGATAAAATCAAATGTTTCTTACCTCTCCTCATATTAATCTTCTAAGCAGATCGCGATTTCGGATTGTAGCTAGAATTAATAGACTCTAAATACTAAAATATAATTATACAATTAATAGTAATAACTGGAAGGCGCACAAACATTCACATGAGTCTATTACCAACATAGGAACCCCAAACGAATGGTATTTACCCCTCTAAGGTATAATGACTAAGATGTACATTTGGAGTGGGGAAGGTGACTTTATGGGAGGAGTCATCGCCCTTATAAGGCAAGAACACATGACAAAATGCTCTCACATACACTCACACTCATACGTTCTACAAGAAATAAGTCCTACAGCAACCGTCCGCGACCTTTAGTAAATTTTAAAATCTTAAGTATTTTAAAATCCAAGATAATTAGTAACTCAGAATTTTAAGTGATATTAAATACACGTGGACTTAAATAAACTCATCAACTCAACTCTGAATATTGGTGAGATATAAAACAATAATTGTATTTCTTTGTACATTAACACATTGGTGACCGACAGCTCTGCGTTGCACCCACCGCTGCTGGACCGGACATTTCTGTCAGTAGGGTGGACTTTTAAATTTTAAACCGCGCTAGCACAGTGTGGCTTTTACATCAATATATTTACAATCAATAACAATAATGCATAAGTAAATCTTTATTAATGTTCTCACCAGACTTTCTAGTAGAAATTGAGGGTTTGATAGCGTTGGAAACATTTCCCTTTATGTAAAGGCAAAGTGCAAAAGAGCATACGTAGCGAGTTTCTTTTCTTGTGTTCACTAAAAACGCGGCAAAGTTTGGAGGGTATTTTTTTTCTTTCCAATCACAGTTGGTGTTAATTTATTTTTCTTAATGTCTTAGCCTCCCTGGTGGGTCGTGAGGTGGTCTCCTAGAAGTGGTTTCTTTTCTCTCTGTCTTTCCTCGTCTTCTCTGTCATCTGTTCCTAATTTCACGACTGCCCTGCCAAACAAGAGGCTGTTTCAAGCAAAAAACTTCTGTTTGACATTTTGCTGTTAGGATTTTGAAATTTATAGACCCTGAAAGCATTAAGGAGTGTACAATTCTGAAGCCACAATACAACTTTCTAGCACCATTTCACTATTTTTCTAAGGATGGAGTAACATGATAGGTATTGGTCAGCCCTGTCTACACCCTTCACATACTTGTTATATTGAAGTATTCAATAGGGCATTTTTACAACTTTACTCCTCCCACTCTCGTGTTGCCTGATGCAATGTGCTAACCATTCTTACGTCTCTTTTATCTTTCCATGTTTGTAGCAAAAGGTCCCCCTTACTACAAAAACACTTTCTCCTGTTTTGAGTTTATTTCCTGCTTCCACAAATGATTTTGGAAGCCCTCTGTTAATCTTTATTGCTTCAGAAGCTCTCGTCTTTCTTTCGAGCAAATTTTCAGTTATAGCCACACTATTATAATAATTATCCTGGTGGACATGATGCCACAGATATAAATTCAGCTCCAGAACGCAAAATAGAGTTTCTTTTAATTTTTCCGCTCTGAAAAATATATTTACAGGTTACATACGTATCCCGTAATCGCGTAACTACCCGCACTAAAATTCCATATTTCACCAGCCGTCTGTCATAAAATTGTAAACAATTCTGTAAAGTTGGCAATTTCATAAAAGAGAAGAGAGGGGTACAAATACAACTAAAATTTATTTCACAATGAGAAGAAACAAAATTGAATGCCTCATTCAAAAGCGAAGAGGCAGGGAAGCCATAGAAAATGTAAAAACGGAAATCTCCGTGACCGGTCGTCTAGCGCTGGCCATTTAAACACGGAGATCTCCGTGGCCCGTCACCAATGTGTTAATAGTGCAAAATTATTCAATAAACTGTACTAATAAGTTTAAATTTATTTATAATTACATAAATAATATAAACATCCCTGAGTTATCATATTCTACCCTGAGCAAACCGGCTCACGGTTCATGGCAAACCCATCATCAGTACCATCTTGCCGACTGGCGTTATGTTCATTGGAAGATTGGGTTCGTCCGATCAACATAACATCAGTTGGCAAAATGGTACTGACAATGGGTTTGCCATGAACCCGAAATCGCAATCTGCTTAGAAGATTAATATTAGGAGAGGTATGAAACATTTGATTTTATCTTAAATTAATCCTCTTAGTGATTTGTTCCTATAAAAGTTAAAAAAAAACAAATTTCACAAAAACAACAGGGAGAACTAATTGTATTATGAAACCATTTTTAGCACAAAAGATCACAAGATTACAACTTTTTAAGGTTGATGCAAGATCAGTATTAACATATGGTAGTGAAACGTGGACAATACGAAGAAGAGATGAATACCAAATAACAGCAAATGAGATGTGATTTATGCGCCAGCAGGCTGTACAAACTGGGATCATAAAATTAAATTAGAAAATTATGGAAGAGTTGGATATGGAACCCATTCTACATCATGTACAAAACTACTAGAACACGTAAATACCATCTCACAGCTTTGCAAGAGCTGTGCTTCATTACTATCCTCAAGTCATAAGATCGCTGGCATATCAAAAAAACACTGGATGGAAAATTCCTCTTAAGAGACCTTAACAGTCAACATGGCCTAATACTTGCATTGATGATGATGATTATGATGAGAAACAAACAAAAGGAGATTTTGATCGATTTGAAGAAGAATAAAATTACCATTGCTATACTTTCACAAACAAAAAATATAAACGTAATGGCTCACTAGTAGGCCTTCTAGGCCTCTCATGCCATGTGTTTTTTTGAACACAAACTATAGCTCTATTTAGACCCTAACTGTTCTTCTTGTTATTTTGTAAGCCCATGTTAGAGATTTAGGCACTCTCCCCCTACAGGGAAGAATTTGAACCATACTAATTTAGTTACACTTGTTTTCGTATGATGAAATTTAAAAATTAAATTGTACCTGTTGGTAGGTGCCGTCATCCTCAACTTTGTTAATATATTGTATATAAAATTAACTGTTGTTAATATATTGTATATAAAATTAACTGTTGTTAATATATTGTATATAAAATTAACTGTTAATATATTGTATATAAAATTAACACAGTTGAGGACGACGGCACCTACCAACAGGTACAATTTAATTTTTTAATTTCATCATATGACTTCACCTCAACGGAATTTGATATGAATTTCACTAGTATTGTTTTCGTATAGATGTCACTTGAGTGGTCCGTGGTCAGCATTCTGCCTCATACTGCCGTCTAGGAAACCAAGATAGTACTAGGACGTAAAAATTCGGTAAATTTTGCTTAGAGGCCTTTTCATTCAGGCTTAAGGATCTTGTACGAGCCTGAAAATCTTTAGACTCGTGACCCACGGCTTAAAGTCCCTCCCGGAGGACTTGCTCCTTGGATTTTTCCATCCTAAAAAAATCCATCGACCCTGGCCGGGTTTGAACCTGCGACCCTCGGGACCAGAAGCAATCAGCATAACCACTAGTCCACCGCGGCCGGTACTGTTTGTAATTAACTATTCAAATTATATCATCCGCATATCTGCATCAACATTTTAAAATCAAAATGTTTGCTTTCATTTTCTGGGATTCGAAGAGTTAACCATGAACATACTTTCTAAAAATGGGAACAATGGGTTTCCAATTGCAAGCCCTTGACTGTTGTCTGTAAAATTTACCATAGTATGTGAGAAACAAATGTATTTAATATTTAAAGCAAATAACACTATATTAAAGCTTCAGGATTCAACCATTTTGCTCACAAAGAGGCAGTATTCAATAGTTTGACACATAGATTGGTAAATACACCTATGAGCAAAGCTAACTATGAAAAAGAACACATAATTAATGTTGCAATAGATAACGGTTATGGAGAAAATATGGTACACAAGAAAATAAATAAATTTAAAAGACAAAAATTAATAAATGAAAGCACACTTATAAAAGAAACAGAAAAAATAAAATTCAAGAAATTCATTATATTTGAAGAGAAAAATTTTCGCCTAGACCGGGACTCGAACCCGGGACCCTTGGCTTTCCGGGCCAAGTGCTCTACCAACTGAGCTACCGAGGCGAGTTACGATCTAGACGCAAATTTCTCTCTTATATACGTTGTAATTCAAGAAATTCACCTACCATCCATTGAAACACTATAAATTTCAAAAAATTTTCAAAAAGTTTAATATAAGATTAGCACCAAAGAATGAATACAGCCTTAATACAATAGTTAAAACCAATAAAAATGGAAAAATTGAAAATGAAAACAAATCAGGAATTTATCAGATGAAATGAAGGGATTGTAACAAAATTTATATTGGAAAAACGAAAAGAAATTTGAAAACCAGGGTGAAAGAACATTGTAGAAACATCTAAAATGGAGAAGTGGAAAAGTCAGCAGTAGCTGCTCATACTTGGTCCGAAAAACATTTAATTGAATCAAAAGCCAGTCTAATTAAACAAATAGACAAACAAAAGGAACTCACTGTTTGGGAAAAGATCCACATTCAGAAAAACAAAGGAAAACTTATGAACTTCGAAATTCCCGCAAATTTTGACCTGATCCAGAGGTTCATCGGTCCACCAACAGAGGGAAGAAGAAGAGTTTCTTTCGATCGACATAACACCAGTCACTAACAAAGTTCTGATGATGAGACAGTTATAGTCTCGAAATCGCGATCAACTTAGAAAATTTATATGAGGAGAGGTAACAAACATTTAATTTCACATAACACTATGAGGTTTATTTTAATTATTATGAAATTATTAATAGTGAGTGGAAAACATATTTTTAACAGCTCACCTCATATAATTTCAAATTTATTTGATACTGGCGGTTTCAAACAATATCTTGTCCCTAATATTTAATTTTAGGAAGTGATATTTTGAGGTTATTTTAATTATATTATTTTTAGTCTGATCATCTTACCTCAATATTAATGTTGATTTGTTCTTGGACATGTTTCAAAACAATTCTGTTTTATCGTCTGGACAAGCTGACGATAAAACAGAATTGTTTTGAAACATGTCCAAGAACAAATCAACATTAATATTGAGGTAAGATGATCAGACTAAAAATAATATAATATCTTGTCCCTCTTCAGTCATGGCTTCCATGATTGAAGAGGGACAAGATATTGTCTGAAACCACCGGTATCAAAGAAATTTGAAATTTGATGAGGTGAGTCTTTAAAAATATGTTCTCCACTCACTATTAATGATATAACCTCATAATGTTTACTTCCCAATATTAATTTAAATATAATTATTATGAGTTAGATTTTTTCCTGACTCATCTCATATTTGTGATTTTCATGCAGACTGCAGTTTCAGCACTCTTGTGCCATTTTCAGTGCTTCCTAACTTGTTCCAACCACTAATTCAACACTTAGGAAGCATTGAAAATGGCACAAGAGTGCTGAAACTGCAGTCTGCATTAAATCACAAATATGAGCTGAGTCAGAAAAAAACTTAACTCATAATACTTAAACAAATGTATTTTTGATTTAACATTTTTTAAAAAAGTTGGTAAACAGATGGTATTGTGTTGTGTTTAGGTGAACTGCATCAGCACAGAATTCACTCCTAAGAAGCATGGAGGGGAGAAAGGAGTTCCATTTAGAATCCAGGTTGAGACGTATCTGCAAGGAGAAGGCTCTGTCAAGAGACTGCATGCCGCTGCTTGCCAGATAAAAGTCTTCAAGGTAACATACATTATAAAGGAGAATATTAAGATGTAAATCTTAAATTACAATAAATAAATAATTTAATACTCTAAAAATATTTAATGCATACGTAATATTGGGTAGAATATAAATATTTCTTTTAAATTTGTTTGTTGAATAAAAATAGCATCTCAATAATTAAAATATTTTTTAAAAACATCTAATAAATATTAAAATGTTTTAAATAATAATATAGTACCTTTTAGGCACACCATAGCGTAGTGGTTAAAGCACTGAGCTACAAGCCGGAGGGTCGAGGGTTCAAGTCCCGTTGGGATCAGGATTTTTAAACTGACCCAAACCCTCTGGCAGCACTATGGCCCTGGGGTCGACTCAGCCTCTAACAAAAATGAGTACCAGACGCTTGTTCTGGGGTAAAGGCGGCCGTCACGTAGGGCTGACAACCCGGCTGACATAAAGTGCCGATTGTCTAGAAAAAGTGGGAGCCTTAACCTCCTACTACCTCAAGGACCTCCGGGCCTGTTGTGGGATCACATATAGTACCTTTTTATCTGTCTTCCTCAATTAGAATTGATTTTTATTAAAAAACCTTGTTAAATTATTAAATCGTGAAGGCCTTTCAAAAAACATGTTTCATCTTCAGCGTGCTAATTGGTTCATAGTTAAATATGGGAAATAAATTTATGAGGTTCTTAATTCGTAAATTGATGAGTAATTTTTTTACATCTTACCTCATATTTTATGTTTCCCATGTTTAATGAAACATAAAATATGAGGTAAGATGTAAAAAAATGACTCATTTATTTACGATGCTAATTGGTTCTGATGTCAGTGTGTAATTTATATAAATAGATCTGTGGGTGTGTTCTTGTTTAGAATGTTTTTATATTCTTTGCTTCTCTTAAAATTATTTATTATAAACATTCTAAAAAAACTCATTCATAGACTTAGGGTCGTATGCAAATACATTACTCTCTGCTCAAATTACTTCCAATCACTGGTGAGCTGAGATCGAATTAACGGCCGCCTCAACCGGTCATGCATGAATGTTGACGTTTTCGTAATATTGGCAACGAATTACCCAGAATTCTCAGCGATAAAACCACTTCCGTTATTTTCGTCTGCTATAGAGGAATGCATTTATGCTTGCATCCCGCAAATAATACCGTATACAAACACGTCTGCGACGTGCAATATTACGCCGATTCTCCTGTTCTTCCAGTTGAATTCTTTGGTAGACTCTATCAAACTCCTCTTCTCCACGTATACCGAAAACATGATCGAAGTCTTCAAGGTCCGACATCTTGGATAAGTTTCAAACTACATCGGTTACCATCGGTTCCCTTCGGGATTTTCACATAAGTTTATATCTTGAGCTACGATCTTAAGGTACCTTGTCAGGTAGCTTTACAATTATTACCGCGTGAATAGATTTCTGAGTAAGAAAAATGTGTTTGAATAAAACTTTATCAGCAGAGAACGCCTTTTACTGTCTAATGCGTTCAAACATTCGACCCTTAAACCCATTACCCATTATATAATTTACATGCTGACATCAGTACCAATTAGCATGTTGAAGATGAAACAATGTTTTTGAAAGGCCTTCATGATTTAATAATTTAATGTAGTTTATTTGAATAAAAATCAATTCTAATCAAGGAAGACGGATAAAAAAAGGTACTATATTATTAAAAAACAAACATCAAATGAATTGTGAATTCTTCTTACCTCATACATCTATGTTATTAACACAGAACCGCAGTATCGGGAATCATCATTCCTAACCTCAGCTGTTGTCACGACTGTCGATTCTTCATTATACCGTTATTTTCTAAACTTTATAAAAATTTATATGAATACTATATTATTATTTAAAACATTTTAATACATAACCTCAGTTGTGATAACAATGAATATTAAAAATGTTGATTAATAGATAAAAATCTAAACAACGTTTTGAAGAGAAAAATTATACGCTCAGACCGGGACTTGAACCTAGGACCCTTGGTTCTCTAGAGCGTATAATTTTTCTCTTCAAATATGATTTATCCATCATTGAGATGTATGAAATTAATAATAAAAACATCTAAACAACTACTCTTTCAAGTTATTAAATCATTGTTGAGTAAATTTGTAAAATATTTTTATTAAAATTTTAAATAAGTATAAATAATTTTAATTGGTAGTCAGAGCAATTAAAGCCTTCATGTGACCAATTAGGATAGGTCTAATATTAAGTATAGGAACCGACCAACAGGAATAAAGTATGTGGTCATGTGATTTAATAATATTTCTATATTGTTAATAGTCGGCCGTGGTGGACTAGTGGTTATGCTCCTTGCCTCTGGTCCCGAGGGTCGCGGGTTCAAACCCGGCCGGGGTCGATGGATTTTTTAGGATGGAAAAATCCAAGGAGCAAGTCCTCCGGGAGGGACTTTAAGCCGTGGGTCCAGAGTCTGAAGATTTTCAGGCTCGTAAAAGATCCTTAAGCCTAAATGAAAAGGCCTCTAAGCAAAATTTACCGAATTTTCCCGTCCTAGTACTACCTTGGTTTCCTAGATGGCAGTATGAGGCGGAACGCTGACCACGGACCACTCAAAATGACATCTATACGAAAACAAGCGTAACTAAATTAGTATGGTTCAATTCTTCCCTGTAGGGGGAGAGCGCCTAAATCTCTGTTAAGGGAAAACATGGGCTTACAATACAATACGATATATTGTTAATTGGAGATTTTATTATTCCTTCAAAAGAACTAGACTTGGTAGGTAGCTAGGGCACCTCAATCATTTTAAAATTATAATTTTGAAGCATTTGGTGTGCGGGAATTAACAGTATATACAAGAGAAATTTGCATTTAGATTGGAACTTGCTGAGGTAGCTCACTTGGTAGAGTATTGGCCTAGAAGGCCAAAGGTTCTGTGTTCAAGCCCCAGTCTGAGCATATAATTTTTCTCTTCAAATATAGTAATTTTGATTAAAATAATAGTAATAATCTACTAGAAATTTTAAAGTAAAAGTAAAGTGATCCCACAACAGGCCCGGAGGCCCTTGGGGTAGTAGGAGGTTAAGACTCCCACTTTTTCTAGCTAGACAATCGACACTTTATGTCAGCCCTGCGTGACGGCCACCTTTACCCCGAGAACAAGCGTCTGGTACTCATTTCCGTTAGAGGCTGAGTCGACCCCAGGGCCATAGTGTCACCAGAGGGTTTGGGTCAGTTTAAAAATCCTGACCCCAACGGGACTTGAACCCTCGACCCTCCGGCTTGTAGCTCAGTGCCTTAACCACTACGCTACGGCGTGCCCCCAGAAATTTTAAAGAAGAATAAGAATAACTATGGTGAAGGTTATTCCACCAGTAAAAATAATCAAATGGGAAGAAAAGAGAACAAGTGAAAATAAATGCAAGTTATTAAGTGAACGTAATTATTTTATTTTTATTTTGGTCCCGCGCCGTAGCCAAGCGGTTAAGGTAGGAAGCCTTGGCTCAGAGCTACGGGACTTGCGCTGGTTCGAGTCTCCATGGGGGAAGAAATTTTTCTCATGGTATTTCGGCCAGTATGGGACCGGTGCCCACCCAGCATCGTGAGGCAATTGGGTAGCTACAATAAGTAGCGGCTCCAGGTTGAGGAACCAGCTATAACGGCTGGGGGACTCGACATGCTAACCACATGTCACCCCTACACTGGCTGTTGATCATCTACCTCTGTGATTGACACATGTGGATGTGAAGGGCCAGCAGCCGGCTGGTAAAAGGGCAACCGCTGAAAAGTGGAAAGACCCTCAATCGGAATTATTTTATTTTGGAGGGAAAATTTTATGAGATGCCTCAATCCCATGAAGAGAGTCAAGGTAGCCTTACCCTCAAATATCCAAAATAATCCTTCTATAAAATATAACATGGGAAAGGTGCAAAGTGACACAAACACAAATCAAATTCCTTCCACAATTAATTATTAATGTGAAACACTAGTACAACAAACAAATAGAAAAACCAAAAGATCTAATGGTTTGGGAAAAAATCCACATTAAAAAAAAACAAGAAAGAAAACTAATGAATTTTGAAATTCCTGGGGAATTTGATTTGATTTGATTCTGAGGTTCATCAGTCCATCAACAGATGAAGTAAGAAGTAGTTCTCCCAGACGGCAGAACATTGGTCATGAAATTACTGATGATGAACCCACCGGTTTTGAAACTGGTTTAATTAGAAGACTGGATATTAGGTGAGGTATAAAGAATTTCAATTTCAATTTTAATATGTTGTTAATTATTATTTTGTTTGCAGTTGAAAGGTGCTGATCGTAAACACAAACAGGATCGAGAGAAAATATTGAAGCGACCACCCATAGAGCAGGAGAAGTTCCAGCCTTCTTACGACTGTACAGTTTTAAATGATGTGAGTACATTTTTTTAAATGTTATATTTAGTTTAACCCATTGCCTTATCAATATTTCCTCCATAGTTGCACCCATATTTACCATTTAATTTTAAGAAAATTGGCATAACCGAAAAACAATGGCTTATAACTCGCGATCTATCGAGAGAAATCGAATATGTTGTACACCATGAATAGATCGTTCTCTCAGCTTTCCAACGATATATAACATGTAATGCCATCTATTGACAAAACTAAAGAAACAATAAGAAGAAGCTACAGCTGCTCAACCGGCTCACAGCTGTCTGTGTAAGAATGGGCTTCACTTGATCAGCCGGCTGGGAGCCGTCTGTGTAAGCCAATGGGTTAATAATGGGCAGTTATCTTGCAGAATAAAAACTTAATACCTGAACAACCAAGGCATGAAGCAGTAGCAACATGCAGACCATTAACAGGCCATGACTATCTGGCAGCACATCTACACAAAATTGGAATCTTCAACTCTCCAAATTGTATACTGTGTCAAGATAATACCTCAACAATAGACAAAGACCACGTTACTAACTGTGAGGCTCTCAAGATGTCACCTACAAGAACTCTGACTGGACTCTATTGGGAAGCAAGAAACCAAATGGAACACAACCAAGCTAATGGGCATTACACTGCTAGTTTAAGTCCACCGCTGTGGTCTCAAGTAGCATGCTGCCTTATCATGCAGCAGGCCTGGTTTGATTCCTGGTCGGATCAAGTTTCCTGGGTGATGGTTTTTTTCAGGGTTTTTCCTCACCTGTAAGACAAATGTCAGGAAACTTTAAGATCCAAACGGTCCCCGAACATCATCTGGACACCATTATCATCATTAACATATTCATTAAGTTTAGGATTAAGGCCTCTCCTGGCACATCATTACCTTTATCATCACCTATCGTATATCATCGGGGCAGAGTAACTCCACCTTCCAGGTGCCCCAACCTCAAAAGTGGTTACAATTACTCCATGCCAGCAGAGAATACGAGAATGTTGAAATGATGTGGTGGCATTAAATAAAAAAAATATTTAGTTTAACAACATTTTTTTTATTCAATGCCACTTAGGACGGAAAAATCCAAGGAGCAAGTACCCCGGGAGGGACTTTAAGCCGTGGGTCCCGAGTCTGAAGATTTCAGGCTCGTAAAAAATCCTTAAGCCTGAATGAAAAGGCCTCTAAGCGACAAAATTTACCGAATTTTCCCGTCCTAGTACTACCTTGGTTTCCTAGATGTCAGTATGAGGCGGAACGCTGACCACGTACCACTCAAAATGACATCTATACGAAAAGAAGTGTAACTAAATTAGTATGGTTCAAATTCTTCCCTGTAGGGGGAGAGCGCCTAAATCTCTGTAAAGGGAAAACATGGGCTTACAATACAAAATAGTTTAACAATATTTTAAATTAAAATATCTCACTTTTGACACCAAAATCGATTATCATTATTATTTCCATGCAAGTTTATATAATAAATTTGGGAATTTTTAACATTATGAGGTTTAATTCATAAGAATTAAATGAACATGATTTCTTCTTACCTCATATTTCTATGTTTCTTTAAAACACAGCACTGTAGTATCAGCGGCCATCGTCACCATCCTCACCTGTCGTGAAAACAGCTGAGGATGGTGACGATGGTTCCTGATACTGCAGTGCTGTGTTTTAAAAAACATAGAAGTATGAGGTAAAAAGAAATCATGATTCATTTAATTCTTATCCGTGCAAGTATTAGACCATGTAGCCTGTTATGGTTTCAAACACAAATTTTCATCCAGCACTTTTTTTTTGGACATCCCAGCAATATTTTTTGCCTTGAGGATAGTAACGAAACATAGCTTTTGGAATTCTGTGATATGACATCCATTGAAGATGGGCTTTCCAGTTGCTCTGGTAGTTTTGTATATGATGTATATAAGGTTCTGCATCCAACTCTTCCATAATTTCCTCATTTTTTATAGCTATAAATTGCCGATTTTTCAATTTCACCATTTTTAATATTTTTAAGGTGTTTGCAGCTCACAGTTTGCTAGAAAATCATAAAATCGGAAAAGACACTAAACTTTTGAAACATTTGGAGAAACCTTTGGAATTAAGAATTTGGGAAAAGATATACATTCAGAAGAATAAATATAAATCAATGAATTTCGATATCCCCGACGAGAATAATTTAATCTCCAAGTTCATAAAATCTACACCAGATGGCAGTTCAGAAGATGATGTTAACAATGAAATTTCAACAGTTGGAATTTGACTGAAGATGGAAATAATACTATACTTTTGAAACCGGTATCATGAAGACACGCAACTTTGTGAGGAGATGTTAAAACATTTTCTCTAGCTCAAATTTATTACCATAATCAATAAATACTCTCATACCGTTCCACAATCATAGTTGCATTCACTCCCAAAACGAAGTCCTATTCTTCACCAACATGAACCAAAACGATGTGCTTGGCGCTGAGGGATTCGTACCTCCGAATCCCTCGCTGATCGAAGGTCTTGAAATCTTGAAGAAGACTGTTGTAAATATGGTTTTCATACCCAGTGACCTCGTCTGCCACGCGGAAGTAATGTGCAGAAAAGTGGGTATGAATGCATTCAAGAAAGAAGGCACATACATAGACAAAACACTAGGAAAAACACAACAACACAGGAATTATATTTGGAGAGAAATATATTCTCTTCAAATATGATTTATCCATCATTATGTGTCACATTCAGTACCAGGCACTGAGCAGGGCATTTAAACCCACAGGCCAGCCATTTAAATACCCCAGCTACCCTTTTCGTGGCACTTCAGAAAATGGACCATTATTCACAAACTATTAGTCCTAGAAAATTCAAATTTTGTACATACCTAAAGAAGATATCCTAGTAGTATTTGATGGTGAAATAACTTGGGTGATTGACATCACATGGTATTGGTGTATCAATTTCAGGAAGTGGAAGTTCATCTTCGCTTTCACTTTGTGAATCTTCTAATTCAGGAATCAGTTCATCACCTGAATCATCATTATACAAAATATTCACTAATTCTTCTTCAGTGAAATATTTTTCTTTCGCCATGGTTTCACTCACGCACAAACAACAGCGCGATAAAGGAAAACATATATGACTGCATTGGAGCCTGGAGGCAAGTTTGGGTGAATGAATTCCATGTGCTGTTTGTTTTAAAAATAAAAGGGGATTCACCAAGGTTAAACGTGTCAAATGGGAATAGAAAATGTACATTTACATGCCATCTATGATCTCCAAGACATACTAAGCCAACACAATATTTAGGCGCCGAATATAAACGTGGTTTGTTTGCACCCGCTCTAAAACGAGTTAACTGACTGATGGCCGCATACCTCGATAGTCTCTTAAATGCCTTAACTGGTTTACGGTACTGAATGTGACACATAGGTGATGGGCCACGGAGATCTCCGTGTTTAAATGGCCAGCGCTAGACGGAGATTTCCGTGTTTACGTTTTCTATGGTTTTCCAGCCTCTTCGCTTTTGAAGGAGCATACAATTTTGTTTTTTCTCATTGTGAAATAAACTTTAGTTGTTTTTGTACCCCTCTCTTCTCTTTTATGAAAATGCCAACTTTACAGAAAGAGTTGTTACAATTTTAAGACAGACAGCTGATAAAATATGGAATTTTAGTGCCGATAGTTAGGCGATTACGGGATACGTATGTAACCTGTAAATATATGTTGCAGAGGGGAAAAATTAGAAGAAACACTATTTTGCGTTCTGGAGCCGAATTTATATCTGTGGCATCATGTCTACCAGGATAATTATTATAACAGTGTGGCTATAGCTGAAAATTTGCTCGCAAGAAAGATGATAGTTTGTGGAACAATAAGGATTAACAGAGGGCTTACAAAATCATTTGTGGAAGCAGGAAATAAACTCAAACCAGGAGAATGTGTATTTTGTAGTAAGGGGAACCTTTTGCTACAAACATCGAAAGATAAAAGAAACGTAAGAATGGTTAGCACATTGCATCAGGCAACACGAGAGTGGGAGGGGTAAAGTTGTAAAAATGCCCTATTGAATATTTCAATAGAACAAGTATGTGAAGGGTGTAGACAGGGCTGACCAGTACCTATCATATTACTCCATCCTTAGAAAAACAGTGAAATGAAGCAAGAAAGTTGTATTGTGGCTTCTGAATTGTGCACTCTTCAATGCTTTTTGGGTCTATAAATTTCAAAATCCTAACAACAATATGTCAAACAGAAGTTTTTTGCTTGAAACAGCCTCTTGTTTGGCAGTCGTGAAATTAGGAACAGATGACAGGGAAGAGGAAGAAAGACAGTGTGAAAAGGACACCATGTCAAGACCCACCAAGAAGGCTGAGTCATGAAGAAACATAAATTAACACCAACTGTGTCTGAAAAAAAAAAACCTTGCCGCGATTGTAGTGAACACAAGAAAAGAAACTCGCTACATATGCTCTTTTGCCCTGTGCCTTTACATAAAGGGAAATGTTTCTAACGCTATCAAACCCTCAATTTCTACTAGAAGGTCTGGTGAGAACACTTATAAAGATTTACTTATGCATTATTGTTATTGACTGTAAATATATTGATGTAAAAATCACACTGTGCTAGCATGGTTTAAAATTTAAAAGTCCACACTACTGACAAAAATGACCGGTCTAGCAGCGGTGGGTGGAACTCACAGCTGTTGGTCACCAATGTGTTAAGATGTATGAAATGAATAATTAAAACATTGAAAAGAGGAATTACTCTAGCACCATTCAATGTGATTTTCAGATTGCTACAGACTCGTTGAATTCACCGCCTCCATCTGTTGGCACACCGACCAGTCCAAATGCAACCAAATTCACACCACAACCTGATACACAGTGAGTACATATTTGACTTATTTGCATGTTTTGTGTGAATCACAAGTAGGAATGAGATGCACAAAGAGATTAAACATAGGCTCAATTCTGGAAATGCATGCTATTATGCATTGCAGAGACTTTTGATGTCCCAACTCCTTTCAAAAAACGTTAAGCAGAAATTATATAAAACTATTATTCTACCAGTTATATTATATGGGTGCGAAACATGGACTCTTACTTTAAGGGACGAAAGGTGATTACGAGTATTTGAGAATAAAGTACTTAGGACAATTTTTGGACCAAAGAGAGATGAACAGACAGGTGAATGGAAAAGACTACATAACAATGAACTACATGGTCTATATAGGAAGCCAGATATAATAAGAACAGTTAAGTCTCGTAAACTGCGATGGGCAGGACATGCTGCGCATATAGGGAATGAAAGACTTGCATGGAAGCTTCTTGTAGGAAAGCCAGAGGGAAAACACCCAGTTGGTAGACCAAGAATGAGGTGGGAGAATAACATTAATTATGATATGAGGGAAGTAGATTATACAGGGAATGATTGGAAAGCATTGGCTCAGGATAGGGATGTATGGAGGGCTTATGTCCGCGTGGCCATGTACCTATGGGTTCGATAGTGCCAGTGAGTAAGTAAGTAAGTGTGACTTTGGTCCCTAGACTAATTCCAAGCTAAGTTCCATTTGAACAAACTTGCATAAGCTATTACTTAACCGTTTCTGTGTGTTGGGGGAACCTTGGTGCTGCTTTTACGCACCATATGACCGAATTGTGAATGAAACTGCATTTGATAGATACGTTGTTCTTAGGCAACATTGTATTTCAATGTTAATATTATACGTTTTTAAACATCTTAATGATGGACAAATTATATTTGACTATTTAACTCATGCCCCAAATGGGAGTCAATGACCAATCACGTTTCAATGATTTCTGTTTTACAACCAATCACAGTCGTGTTTCACCAAATATTTATCAATGTTAAATTTACCATATTAAAGAAAGCTCCTCCTTTTTAATATTCTGAACAGGTCTGACCATTATTTTGCAGTGACTGATTCCATAAGAAATACGGCTACCAGATTGTTTATATAGTGCATAGATGTCAACACATAGCGCTTGGAGGAGTTAATATAAAAACATTTGTAAGAATTGATTATACCACTAAAAAAAGAAACCACTGTTTGCACTTTCTTAAATGTATTTTTTCCCAGGTAATAATCCAGAAAAATATAATTGTCATATTTATATCATACGACATCAGAAATGAATTAATATACAGTTTGATGCATTTCATTTTTTCTGCACTAGAGAGCATTCTTACAATATCTTTGTTCTCTATGCGTTCCTTTGGCAATAAATAGTATGATCTGGTTGCAGTGATAAACAAAAGAAGCAGATGAAGCATACCAATCATTTCTCATTTGTTTTGAAACATCGCCGTTTACATTAAATATATAAATATTTTAAAATAACTATAGTTAAATAATGATTTGTGAGTAAACAGCTTAATTTTATTCGTTAAATAATCCTAACAAATGCCACTCTTGATTTCCAAATTCTCTAGATAAATTGGAAATCACTTGTGGCATTACTTATGAAAATAAAAATATACACCTAGACTGGGGTTTGAACCCAGGACCTGTTGACTCTCTATGTCAATGATCTTCCATCTGAGCTACCTAGGTCTCCAATCTAAATGCATATTTTTCTCTTATACATAGTTAATTCCCTAACCCCAAATGCTATGAGCTGTTGCTATGCCATTTGCAAAAATCGTAGCAACGGCTCATAGAATTTGGGGTTAGGGAATTAACTATGTATAAGAGAAAAATACGCCTTTAGATTGGAGGCCTCGGTAGCTCAGATGGAAGAGCATTGACATATAGAGTCAAAGGTCCTGGGTTCAAACCCAGTCTAGGCATATATTTTTCTTTTCAAATATAATATTTCACAATTTTTAATATTTCTAAAATGTTCTTTAGTGCGTGTTTCCAAATTCATTTTTGTTTTTCCTATGTATACTTTGAAAAATCAGCAATTGCTGCACATAGTTTGCTAGAACATCATGAAATTGAAAGAGAGGCAAAACTTTTGAAACAATTAGATAAACAGTTGGAATTGACAATTTGGGAAATGATATTTATTCAGAAGAATAAATATCGATCTATGAACTTCGATATTCTGGTGGATAAAAATTTAATTACAAAGTTTATAATCCCAATGAAAGATGGCAGCACAAGAGGTGATGTCCTTAGAGAAATCAACAACCACAGAATTTCATCAGTGGAATCCATGACTGAAGAGGGACAAGATATTGTCTGAAACCGCCGGTATCAAAGAAATTTGAAATCATATGAGGTGAGTCGTTAAAAATATATTCTCCACTCACTATTAATCGTTTTAATGTCTAATAGTACTGTGATTTTTGTATATGTAATATATGTTTGTCCTGGTGAGTGGAATAGAAGGCCACATTGCCTTAACTCCACCAGGATAGATAAATCTTTATATATTAGAATTCAGCTTTTGTATGTGTGTGATTTATAGACTTCTAAACAGCTCAATAGATTTTTATTGAAAATTTGTACATAAAGGTTTTTAGTTACAGCAAGTTTTAGCTATTATCTGTTATGCTCTAAAACAAAGAAGCGTAGGAGTTCATCTGGAATGAAACTTAAAAAGTTGCTCTAGCGGTTGCAATCTTTAATGATTCACAACAAATCTCATGTATTACGCCACGTGAAAACAAACTCAAGGCTGAAATGAAAGGCCTCTGAGCAAATATTGACGTCCTTTCAAGCCTAGATTTGAATTGCTATGTTAATGGCATGATTTGTAAGAAATATTGTTAAATTAAAGATCAATATAAATATAACTCCTCCTCCAAGCGCAACAGGCCTAGAAGACCCTTGGCCTACCAGCCGGCTGCTGGACTCACGTCCACATGTGTTAATCACAGAGGTAGACGATCATAAGCCAGTGTCGGGTTTCCCAGCCGTTATAGCTGGTTTTTGCAACCTGGAGTCGCTACTTATTGTAGCTACCCAAATGACTCACGATGCTGGGTGGGCACCGGTCCCATACTGACCAAAATTCCATGAGAAAAATTTCTTTCCCCATGGAGACTCGAACCAGCGCAAGCCCCGTAGCTCTGCGTCAAGGCATCTTGCCTTAACCACTCAGCTACAGTGCAGGACAATATAACTACAACTTACTTACTTACTCACTGGCACTATCGAACCCGTAGGTTCATGGCCGCACGGACATAAGCTCTCCATACATCCCTATCCTGAGCTAATGCTTTCCAATCATTCCCTGTATAATCTACTTCCCTCAAATCATTGTTAATGTTGTTCTCCCACCTCATTCTTGGTCTACCAACTGGGCGTTTTCCTTCTGGCTTTCCTACAAGAAGCTTCCATGCACGTCTTTCATTCCCCATACGCGCAACATGTCCTGCCCATCGCAGTCTACGGGACTTAACTGTTCTTATTATATCTGGCTTCCTATAAAGACCATGTAGTTCATTGTTATGTAGTCTTCTCCATTCACCTGTCTGTTCATCTCTCTTTGGTCCAAAAATTTTCCTAAGAACTTTATTCTCAAATACTCGTAATCTCCTTTCCTCCCTTAAAGTAAGAGTCCATGTTTCGCACCCATATAATATAACTGGTAGAATAATAGTTTTATATATTTTCAGCTTAACATTTTTTGAAAGGAGTTGGGACATCAAAAGTCTCTGCAATGCATATAACTACAACAGTTTCACCATTTCTTTGTATATAATAATGTAAAATTATTATATTCTATTAAAATATAGCGAGGTATATCATCAATTGCAGTCGTGGATTAGGCAATTGGCCTGTTCCGCTTCAGGATAGAAATTGATCCCTCCATCTCTTCTTAGGTCTTCTTGGATCTCTTCGTCCTCTGGGTTTGTAGTTCAATATCTGCAGAGGTAGTCTATTGTTTAGCATTCTAAGGAGGTGTTCATGCCAATTATTTTAATATTTTTTAATGGTTTCACTTATGCTGGTGTGTTGAGAGCTTTGCGGATATCTTCATTATGCATGTGGTCATAAAGCATATAACCCGCTGAAGGTCTTAATAACTTCATTTCTGCAGCTACTTCTTCTTCTTCTTCCGAATGCAGTATTGGGTGATGATGCCCGTTCTGCGACTACAGAAACTGATCTTTCCATCGGTTGAAGGGTCTTCCGAGGTCTCTTTTGCCTTTAGGGTTTAGGTGGTAAATCATCTTTGGTAAACGGGAATTTGACATTCTCTGGACGTGTTGGAACCATTTAATCTGATAATTTTGTATATGTTCAACCATTTCCCTACTATTCCACTGCATCCTTATCTCATCACTTTTCATTCTATCCCTTAATGTTACTCCAGTTAGTGATCGGAGGAATCTCATTTGCAAACTATTAATGCGAGATTTATCTTTTGCTCGAAGTGTCCAGCTTTCACTTCCGTATAGTAGAGCAGGTTTGGCTATGGCATTATGAAATCTCAATTGGATTTCTTTTCTCATTTGTTTTCCAAAATTTCTCCTAATTATACCATTTAATCTATTATATTTTTCTAAATTTGTTTCCACATCTTTTTGATTATGAAACTGTGATATATTATTACCTAAATAATTAAAGTGTGTTACTTGTTCTATCGGTTTATTATTTATTATTATTTTTACTCTCGAAAGTCCCTTTCCAGTGATTGCCATGGATTTGGTTTTATTTTCAGATATTTTCATGTTGTATTTTTCCAGGGTATTCTGCAATTTAAACACTGATCTCTGCAAATCATCTTCATTCTCCGTTAGAAGTACTTGATCATCTGCGAAGATTATTGTTTGTATTTGATTTCCTCTACATATTTTTACTCCTGGGGGGTTTAGTTTTTTCCACTCCTGGACAATTGTATTTAGATATAGAATAAACAGTAATGGAGATAGTCCACATCCCTGTCTTAAACCTTGGTTAATTTCAAATTTATCTGTTATTTTCCCATGATCTAACTTTACTTTTATAAATGTGGTTTCATATAAACTTTTTATAGCATTTATTAGATTGTTGGGGACTTGGTAGCTTTCCAATATTTTCCACATTATGTCCCGTTTGACTCTATCATAGGCCTTTTCAAAATCTAAAAATAATATATATAGGGGGATATTAAATTCTTTCCACTTCTCAATTAGTTGTTTTATAACAAATATAGTGTCGATACACGATCGGCCTTTTCGGAATCCACATTGTTCCTCTCCAATTTTATCTTCTGTAATTTTCTGAAGTTTTCGTTTTAAAATGGATGTATATATTTTAGATGCTGTTGTCAACAATGATATACCTCTATAATTTGAACAGTTATCTGCAGCTACTATCCTATTTAATTTACCTGTAGTAAGAGTCCAGGTTTCAGAGCCATAAAGTAGAGTTGGAAGAGCCATTGTTTTATAAAAGTTTAGAATTGTATCTGGGCATACTTTTCGGAGAAGAGTGTTTTTTATTGTTCCTATAAGTTTTTTGGAATTTGATCAATTTTATGTCTATGTCTTTACATGTGTCATAGGAAAGGTTGCAGCCAAGGTAAGTGAAGTTATTAACTTGTTCTATTATATTGTTGTTAATAACAATTTTAGTTTGTATCGGTATTTTCCCTTGACATGCCATAGTTTTTGTCTTAACGAGGTAGATGTTGTCCAAAACTCAACAACATATCACCATTAGAAGTGATGGTTTATCTAAAATCTAAAAAATTCACTCTTGCAACTGCCATGTTTGATTCATCGCAATGTGTACCACACAACTGATTTGTATGTAAATTTGTAAATCAACTTTTATAAGATTCATGATGTGTTCCGTTGAGGTATTATCATCATCATCATCATAGTACATTCACGAATTTAGACCATTTGTTGACCTGTTTCGGCCTCAAGAGAAATACCATCCAGAAGTCTTTTGAGTGGACGTCCTGGTCTTCTTCTTCCTGCAGGTTATTATTCAAAATTAAAATATAAAATTATGGGATATTCACCTGAAAGGTCCGTCTCAACTTAATTAATTATTTAACTGTAGTGCTTTAGCTACAGAGTCCCGAAAGCACTACATTAAATAATTAATTAAGTTGAGGAGACAGACCTTTCAGATGAATATTCCATAATTTTATATTTTTAATTTGTAAATAACTATTAAATCTAGTTATTGAGATGCACGAGGTGTCTAAAAATAATTACGATATATAAATTTATAATAATTTTTCTTTTTACTTATTCAACTTAAAAGAAAACACATATTTTGATTATTCAGGTGTAGCTCTTCTTCTGTATTTACTAACATTATTTAATATTTTAAATTTTTTCAAACATTTTTTAAAACATTATTAGACAATTTTGAAGTATTTATTTAAATATGCAAATCACAATATTATGACACTGTTAGACAATATTGCGATGCTTACTGCTATTTGTCCACAGAGTATATTACTTAGTCTATGATTTTTCTATCACTGTTTTGGGTTGTCGCTGGATGGATCAGCGTTTGGGAGTGATAAGTATGTGTACACCCATTTTTAATAAACGTTTGATAATTTTAATATTATTAATATATTTTTTTAACATAGATTTGGGGATTTATTGCAAATATTGGTCATTTAAATTTCATAGCGACCGATAGTAATCGAGGATGATAATCGATATATGGTTCGATTGTGGGTTATTGCTGGCTCTATAAACTCTGGCGCATGCACACTGTTGTTTTATAGTGAACCGAAAGTGCCTTTTGCGGTTCAGTTATCATCTTCGTGCTCCTTCCCGCTTACGAACATTTGTGAAGCCTGCCAATGTTTCCTGTGTTCCGTGTGGTTACCCCTTCCTTCTTTACCCTTTCCATTGCGCATCTTGGTAGCGCACATCCCTTCTCCTGGCGAACCTGATATATGCTCGGCAATCTCAGTGGACTTGAGCAGTCAGTCGATCGGCCTAACAAGTGGCGTTTGGGTTCTTTACGAGTGGATTCAGTGTTGGAATCCTACTCTGGTGTACCATGCAAAGGGCGAAGTTAGCATGGTAATGCAGAAGATAAGCATGTGGATTGTAAACCGAAGAATGGTTGGATTTAATTTAATCTAAGTCAGCATGGAAGAAGGATTTCCGATTCTGCTTAGAGACGTATGAGTGTGATTGTTAGAATGGTATGTCGTTATCTTATTATGTTTTGTTTATTATTGGGGTTTGATTGATTGTTCCAAGATATAGTTCTGTTATTTATATTACTTTATTTTTTTTATAATAATCCACACTTATTTTGTATTAAAAACCAATATTTTATGTTACGCCCCTTGTTCTTATTTAAAGAATAGCCATTGTTCTCTATCCCATAACGAAATTAGTTCAGTCCATGCAAATTATAATCAGTGTTATATTCATATGCATGTTCAAGTGGAAAAAGAAAGATGAATGGTTAGCCGCCTTCTATGGGCCCGAGGCAGGCTGTTTTGTTGTAAATAACTTCGTTGAATGTTTGGAACCCTTTACTAAGTACAGCAGTATCATAACCCAGCGATCCCGGAAGGTAGCAGTAACGTATTCGTATTCGTACTCTTTCTCTCTCTCTACGTACAAAATGATTAAGCAGCACTTGGTTGGTTCTACCAAGTCGCTACAAAATGGTTTCTCAGAGCGTGGTTAAGGGTTTTTTTTTTGGGTTTAATTGCGCCCAAATGGTAACAAAGTGTTTACTTTGTATTTTTCATATTGAAAGATATGCTGTACTTATGTTGAAGTTATTAAGTACTGGTTTACGTGTTTGTTGTACATTACGTAAACATTGATTCATCTTTCTTCGTTCCAAAACAGAGACTGATTTATGCAAGTAATACTACGTTCGCTTATTGTTGTTTACATCTTGTGTCTATCATACTTTATAAACATGCCTAGCTGGGTGGATGTAATATCCAGAGATAAGCTCGTTTGTGAATTAGGCCTGCTAGGTATAGAAGTTGAAGGTGATGTAAACATATTACGTCAGCGGCTTAAAGATCATATGAATTCTCTCTCCCAGCCTGAACAAATATTAATAAAGCGTAAGTTCATTGTCGATAACGCAACTCAAGAGGATTTGAGTGATCGTAGACTTAGCTCTATCAAAGATTTATCTAGTGGAACTGTTTCTAACCTTTCTTCTTTTATGGAGCAGAATAATCAGCGGATTTTCCGAGAGTTGATTGGAAAGGTAGATCCCTGTGATGGTGAAGATAAGGAATCGTTAGTGGTCTTCCTCATCAAAATTAATTCGATTTTTGAATTGAAATTGGTTTCCGATGAGTATTTTGTAAACTCAATTTTGAGTTGCATCGGAGGAATCTTATTGAAAATCTGGAGTGAAGTTGTTAAGTTGAGATTCTCTTGGATGGAAAGTTTAGAACATGTGAAGTGTTCGTTGTTGCCTCCTAGATTGTTGGAAGACTTTTGGATTAAATTTGTGTCACGTCGATTCCAAATGCCTAAGGAATCTTTGTTGGAATTTATCGCCAATGTGCAAGGAGCTTCACTTGTGTTGAATCCTTCATTTTCTGAAGAGAAGTTAATTGATCTTATTCTGCAAAATATGTCCCCGGCTACTAGACAGCATTTGATTTTTGCTACAAGACCTCAGAATGTAGCCGAAATGTGTCTCTTAGCCAGGAAAGTGGCGGATTTTGAAATTGCTGAAAGACAGAGGGACTTTAGTGAAAGAAGTAAAAACCGACAATTTAAGTAAATCTAATACTTCGGCGAATCGTCCTTCTGGGTATTCAAAAAAGAATCTACAGTGTTGGAAATGTCAGCGGTATGGGCATTTGTCCAGAGAATGTCAATCTTAGTTTACGTAGTTTGTTTATATATGTATATATTTTCGTTTGGGATAGTAGAATGTATTACTGATGAGCAACGTATGGGAAAACTTATGTTCAAATGGTCTGAACCGTATGTTGTAAAACGTTTTCTAACACCAGTTACTCTGGAATTGGAAAGCGTCAATGGCCATGTTATGAAACAACATGTGAGTCAGCTAAAAATATGTAGTGATATCCAGTAAATTCAAGCATGTTTGTTATAAATGAAAAAGAGCTGAATGTTAAAGCTAAATTACTATGTATTATGACACATGTTAAATTAGCATATCTATGGTTCTGCTTTCCTGTTTGCGCCTGTTCTTTGTTTCAGTTACCTTTCCTTAAACATTGGCAGTTCTACAGTCTATATGCCTGGAGTGTTCGGCAGTCGAGCGCTTGGAGGATCCGGCCGACCCCCGAGTGCCCAGCTGACCGACATAGTGGCTTTGGAACTATGGATTCCTGGAAAGCGGTGGAACGGGATTGCGATCCGGCAATCCGAGGATTATCGTCACCCGAGTCTTCACCTGGAACGCCGCAATGTTGTGCTATGGCGGCTGAATCAAATTGGAGTCTATTTTTCAGCGCTGGAATAGTCTACATGAAAGCAGGTGTGGTGATCGTGATATTGGGGACGATGGAAGATTTGCTTTGAAGTTACCGCTGGAATCCAATAGTGCTTATGTTCCCCTCCCAACGTGGGATTGCTTCTCTGGACTTTATTTGGAAGTCTATGGACTTTTTCTTTTTACCCGGAGGGTGTAGCGGGAGCTATTGAACCGAAAGTGCCTTTTGCGGTTCAGTTATCATCTTCGTGCTCCTTCCCGCTTACGAACATTTGTGAAGCCTGCCAATGTTTCCTGTGTTCCGTGTGGTTACCCCTTCCTTCTTTACCCTTTCCATTGCGCATCTTGGTAGCGCACATCCCTTCTCCTGGCGAACCTGATATATGCTCGGCAATCTCAGTGGACTTGAGCAGTCAGTCGATCGGCCTAACAAGTGGCGTTTGGGTTCTTTACGAGTGGATTCAGTGTTGGAATCCTACTCTGGTGTACCATGCAAAGGGTGAAGTTAGCATGGTAATGCAGAAGATAAGCATGTGGATTGTAAACCGAAGAATGGTTGGATTTAATTTAATCTAAGTCAGCATGGAAGAAGGATTTCCGATTCTGCTTAGAGACGTATGAGTGTGATTGTTAGAATGGTATGTCGTTATCTTATTATGTTTTGTTTATTATTGGGGTTTGATTGATTGTTCCAAGATATAGTTCTGTTATTTATATTACTTTATTTTTTTATAATAATCCACACTTATTTTGTATTAAAAACCAATATTTTATGTTACGCCCCTTGTTCTTATTTAAAGAATAGCCATTGTTCTCTATCCCATAACGAAATTAGTTCAGTCCATGCAAATTATAATCAGTGTTATATTCATATGCATGTTCAAGTGGAAAAAGAAAGATGAATGGTTAGCCGCCTTCTATGGGCCCGAGGCAGGCTGTTTTGTTGTAAATAACTTCGTTGAATGTTTGGAACCATTTTCTAAGTACAGCAGTATCATAACCCAGCGATCCCGGAAGGTAGCAGTAACGTATTCGTATTCGTACTCTTTCTCTCTCTCTACGTACAAAATGATTAAGCAGCACTTGGTTGGTTCTACCAAGTCGCTACAATAGGACTCTGAAAATATTTCACGCTAGTTTAAGTGCAGTTTTTCCGAAGGCGGCTTTAATAAAGTGATTCAAACCAAATGCACAACATATCAAAGTAAAACAAGCCTTATTTTCACTAAGCCTAAGTACATTTTTAAAAGCCACCACCGTCGTATTTGACGTGCCGCTATGTCCGGTTGATAAATGCCGTCCTCGCCATGATCGGTGTTTTATTGTTCTAACTTGTCGTTCGTTGCAATAATTTTGATTGAATAACACTGTCTCTTATGCTTTGTTGCCAATTTATAATGTCGAATAAAAGGAAAGAAAATTTAATTCTGAAGAGGAAAAATGTAGTGATGCCGCTTAAAGAAAAGTGTGACCGTTTACGCGTTGGCGAGTCGTTTTGCATCTATATCACTCTGTTTCAGTGTTACTGATTCAACTGTATGATTTATCAAGAAATCCGAAGACAAAATAAGGAATTCTATCGCAGAATTCACAGCTGAATATCAATCTGAATTGAAAGACCTTTTAAAAGCGGCAAAACAGGAAACGTTACTAAGTTCTTTAAGCCCTTGCCTAATCCTGACAGTAATAATTAATATAAATTGTTCAAAATCTCTCGTTAATTGATTTTATTTTGATTATTTAACTCATGCCCCAGATGACCAACCACATTTCAATGAATTTTGATTTACAACCAATCACAGTCTTTTTCACCTCTATTTTATCACTTTCATTTTTTCAAGTGGCTCCCAGATTGTATATATAGTGCACGAATGTAACCAGATTCTGCTTGCGAGATATAATAGAAAAAACATTCGTAGCAATTGATTATACCAAAAAAAAACACTGTTTGCACTTTCTTAAACGTATTATTTCCCAGAAATTAACGTTGCAGAAAAATATAATTGACATATTTACATCATAGGACATCAGAAATTAATTAATAATCTGTAATGATGTGTTTTATTTTTTCTCCACTAGGGTGCATTCTTACAATATTGCGATTATATTTGGCAATAAATACGATCTGGTTGCAGCTATGAACAAATGCAACACAGCGTTTTTCATTTGTTTTCATACATCGTCGTTTACATTAAATATATAAATATTTTAAGATAACTATATTTAAATAATGGTTTGTGAGTAAACGGCTTAATTTTAATACTTTAAATAGTCCAAATTCTCTAGATAAATTTGGAAATCACTCGTGGCATTACTTACGATAATTTTTATTTTATTTTGGAACCTTGAAACGTATCCCCTATATATCCATACGAATTACCATTCCATATTTGCGGCATATTTCAGGAACATATCCCCCGCAAATAAGGAACTTTTTTTTTTTTCCCCACGAGAAAAATTCTTCCTCATGGGGACTCGAACCAGCGCAGGTCCCGTAGTTATGCGCCAAGGCATCTTGCCTTAACCACTCGGCAACGGCGCGGGACATAAGGAAGTTTTACAAATGTTTCTACGTACAGGGTATTTTCTATGAAAAGTCGTTATTTTTTTTTATCTGTATTTATTTTCATATTATACTTGATGGCTATTTTGTTAAAATTACACAGGTCCGTTGGTCCGACAATAGTTCGCGGAAATATGAAGAAATATGGTCATATTCACGAATATTGAAAATATATCTGATCCAAAGTTTAAAATCCCTCTTCGAAGAGGTGGTGCCACTCTAATGCTGTGGTTTATCTACGACGCAACGCACCAGCGCAAAAATTGCTCCCCATGTATTTAAATGGAAGAGGTTTATCTACAACGCAAATTGCTGGCGCAAAAAAAATTGCGCTGACATGTCGCGTCGTGTTTTGGAATCTCTTGAATCCAGGACGCAATTTGCCAGCGCAAACAAAGAATATAGAAAATATTACCCGTACTCATTGGTGTAATTGCTAAAAACAAACTAAGATTTTACAACAAAATGTCGCAAATACAGTACTTGTTTTATAACTTTCCAATTTTAATGACGAAAGTTAGATAGTTTTGTTGCAAATCATCGAGTTCTATACATGTTTTATACAATATGAGCATGAAGGAGTACAGAGATGTACAGAAAAAAGTTACTGTGGCTTGAACTTAGTCAAGAGATAAATAAAAGCTGTAAATATTGTATCTCGGGGATATTATGGATGTGCATAAATTTCGTCTTCTATTAAATTCAAAACCTGATAAAACTGCTCAGGCGAAAATCTGAAGAATTCTAAAATTTGGTATATTCATCAACGATATGTTGATTTAAGAACTAAAGAATCATTTATTCTATAATTTTCCATACAACATTCATATGATGCTGTTGCTCTAGGAACTTTTTCTGTCTTTGCTAATATTTCGAACTATTTTAATCGTTTTGCAACGACTCGTGAAACTTTTTTTATGAAGAATTTTAATATGTTTATCTATGTAGACAAATTATGACTTTTCCTCTCAATTTATTTTCAAAGTTCTTTATTAGAATTGAAGTTGGTCTACGTGAACGCTCATAATATTAAATCTACCAGATAGCAGGACATATGTGTGAATGACAAACATTTGCATTTAATTCCAAACCATATTTTAACAAATAACTGTTAAATCACTTCATTTTGTTAGATTCCGATGGGTCAGTTTAGTGTACATCAGATTAGTTTATAGTTTACTAAATAGTATGTATGTAATTTATTTTATTAGGTTATGCAGGGACAGGTTTGTATACATTAATATTTGTAAACACATTTGGAAATTTATTATGAACGTTGGTCATTTTGATGTTCCATATATGTGGTGCCATCTAGCGACAATTCCATAAACATATGCGCTCCATGCGAAACCAGCCTCACGCCGAGCGAAACGCGAATTCGCGTCACGTCGGGCGCGACACGCTGTATAATAAACCGTAGCATAAGGCTCCGGCGGCGTAGGACATGTAAATATTGGTGTAACAGCTTATTGCGCATGGAAGGAATGAGTGCTGGGCGTTGTTGAGTGACACTATTAAAGGATGGAAAGTTACGAATTATTATGTAGCATGGGTTACAAAAACATTGACTCGTCCATAATTAAAAAAGTAATAAAATATCTACATTTATTATATTATATAAAATTAGATTATTAAACTAAAACTGCCCACCGCTGTTGTCTCGAGGTAGCGTGCCTTGTCACGCAGCGGGCCCGGGTTCGGGACAGGCTCCTGGGTGAGGTTTTATCGGGGTTTTCCTCATATGTAAGATAAATGTCAGGAAGCTTAGGGCCCAATGATCCCCGAAAATCATCCGGTCATCATCATCATCCTTATCATTATCATTTTGATCGGCCGCGGTGGACTAGTGGTTATGCTCCTTGCCTCTGGTCACGAGGTTCGCAGGTTCAAACCCGGCCGGGGGGGGGGACTTTAAGTCTGAAGATTTTCAGGCTCGTAAAAGATCCTTAAGCCTGAATGAAAGGCCTGTAAGCAAAATTTACCGAATTTTCCCGTACTAGTACTACCTTGGTTTCCTAGATGTCAGTATGAGGCGGAACGCTGACCACGGACCACTTCAATGACATATATACGAAAACAAGTGTAACTAAATTAGTATGGTTCATATTCTTCCCTGTAGGGGGAGAGCGCCTAAATCTCTGTTAAGGGAAACACGGGCTTACAAGAGAGAGACATTATCATCATCATCCTTCACCGGTGTGGAAAGCAACGGGAAGCTACCACATCTATAATTTTATTCTCAAGTAACGCTGCAAAGCATAGCATGAAATGCTATGGTTGCAGTGAAAGACCTGAATTCGGGCAGAATTACTTTACTATAGAAACTGAAACTAGCATTATAATGATTTTCTAGAAATTCTATACAAACTCACTGGCCCTATCGAACCCTTAGGCTCATGGCCATGCGGACATATGATCTCCACACATCCCTATCCTGAACTTATGTTTGCCAATCATCCCCTATATAACGTACTTCCCTCAAAACATTGTTATTCTCCCACCTCATTCTGGGTCTACCAACTGGGTGTTTTCCCTCTGGTTTTCTTTCAAGAAGCTTCCTTGCCCCTCTTTAAATTCCCCATTCGTAACGCATATCCTGCCCATCGCTATTCAATTCTAGATGCAGGTAACAACTGAGAGAATATTAAATTAAAAAGTTTCGTGTCGGATGAGTTGAGGCACCTACAATACCTATAAGGTGACAGGTTAAACTACGGTGAAGAAGAAGTGATAAAAATACTTTACAACATGTGATGCGAAACATTTTTCTTAGTTCCAATCATACACCAGGCGCATGCGTCAACAAACGCGAAGCGGTTTACGCCAGGGGTCATAAATCCCTGGTTTACGCTATGGAAACAAGGGATGCAGCCAACATATACACCAGGTGTTTCCAGCCAGCGGGCTGCTTGCGGCCCTCGATCCATTCGCATGCGGCCCGCAATGATTGTTCTATTACATCACATTCGGCCCGCAGTGATATTTGTAAGTTATAGTCTAATATAATTTATGAAATAAGTAATTCTGTTTTATAAGAAGGACTTGAAAGATGAAGACTTTTTTTGTTTCGAACACATGTGTTTGCTAAAGTCCATCCTACTCATCCTCTTACTCAAAACATGGAGAAATCACATCCGTTTTAAGAATTCACCCATCCCACATTTTTATTTATCGCGCATCGATTTAAAGTCTCCATGCATTGTTGACCGCGCGGTACTACTTTCAAAGGCGAGTGTGTGCCATATGTTTTATTATCGTTACATTTTGTTCATTTCAAGTTAGTTTCCAGTTTGCAGTTGTTCGTTCATATTGTAGTGTCAGTTTTGGTGAAAGGTTTGAAGAATGTAATTAATTCTGTTTTATGTGTTTATTATGGCTTCTAAGTGTAGCGGCAAGAAAATATCGTTCAATTTAGATTTTATAATTAGATTGTACAGTACACGAAAGAAATATACATTAATTCAATTTTGAAAATAATTTAACTAATAAGTTATATGATTAATATTTTAATGAAAATAGCATCAGAATATATTAGCTATTTTATATTTAAATTAATTAGTTTATCTTAGATCCTATTTAATACGGTAAAAAAATCGGATTATGTGGCCCGCAAACCAATTCACCTTAACGACAGTGGCGCTTTAAAAAAAAAAAAGGTTGGACACGCCTGATATACACGATATTTAACGAACCTAAAAGCTAACCTAACGCAATTTAAGCACTCTAACCTATGAAGGAATGCAACACCCAAAAATAAATAGTAATTTATGTAATTCTGAAATATATGTTTATAGTTAATTAGTACATCTTCTGTCCACCGTTGTGGTCTCGAGGTAGCGTGCTGCTTTGTCACGCAACGGGTTCGATCCCCGGTCGGGACAAGTTTCCTGGGTGAGGTTTTTTTTTTTTTCGTGGTGATAAAACAAATGTCAGAAAACTTTAAGGCGCAAATGGTCCCCGAATATCATCTGGCCATCATTATAATCATTAACATTTTCATCAAGTTTAGGATTAAGGCCTCTTCTGGCGCATCATTATCATCATCACCTATCATATATCATCGGGGCAGCGTAACTCCGTAACCTCAGAAGTGGGTTACAATAACGCCATGCTAGGAGACAATACCAGAATGTCGAAATGGCAACATGGTGGCATTGGATAAAAAAATAGTAAATACTCTAAGTTGGCTGCAGTGGAACACGTCTTTGTTGTTGCATAGAATATTTGTTAAAATCAATATAATAATAATAATAATAATAATAATGCTTTATTTTAGCTGGCAGAGTTAAGACCATAAGGCCTTCTTTTCCACTCAACCAGCGAATAGTTATAAAAATTACATACATGTTACAATTTTAAGATATTATTAAAATACAGACTAAACAAAATACAATGTTGTTTTTATTGTTGATTTAACATTTCTCACTGAAAGATAAATTATATTTGAAGAGAAAAATTTTCGCCTAGACCGAGACTCGAACCCGGGACCCTTGGCTTTCCGTGCCAAGTGCTCTACCAACTGAGCTACCGAGGCGAGTTACGATGTAGACGCAAATTTTTCTCTTATATACGTTGTAATTCCCTATCGCCATTTGCAAAGATAGCAGCAATGGTTTCAAAAAGCATTTGGCGATTCAATACATACTATAAATGGTATTATAACGGGGGGAGTTCCCTGAGGAACTAAGGGCCAGTTTCACCAAGAGAGGTAACTGTATTACGCCAGTTTAAGCTATGCATTATACATGGGCAAAACTGACGTAATACAGTTACCTCCCTTGGTGAAACTGGCCCTAAGTGGGCAAATATATGTTGCATATTATTGATTCATCCAAATACTATAAATGTTAACCATAGAGGTAAGGGTAATGATTGAGTTATTGTTATGTGGGGAAGTGAACATATAAGACCAAAAATCATAATAGACAACAAACCTCTATAACAAGTAACAAATTTTAATTATTTGGGTTGTAATTTTACTATAAACACAAAAACTGAAAGAGACATACATATGAAACTGTCAAAATTTCAAATGTTATGTGGAACTATACATAGAACATTAAAGAATAAAACAAGAAGAGATAAATAGATTTAAGTTTTATAAAATATTGGCAGTTCCTGCATTACTTTTTGGAAGTGAAACTTGGGTAATGACCAAAAAATTACAAAGTAGAATACAAAGTGTAGAAATTAACTACCTTAGAAGAACAAAAGGCTGCACAAGAATGGATCGGTTGAAGAATGAAGATATAAGAACAGAGTTAAATATATATCCATTAAATTATAAAATCAAAGGATATAGATAAAAATGGTTTAGACATGTAGAAAGAATGGACGTAAAAAGATTACCAAAAACAGCATTTAACTTCAAGCCAAGAGGTTCAAGGAATGTATGAAGGCCAGTGAAAAGATGGACAGAACAACTGTGAGGCGGAACAGGCATTTTGACTAGCCCGTGAAGTGAAGAAGAGGAAGAAGAAATAATCGTCAGAAAAAAGCAAAAATCATTGTAAACGGTGGGAAATAATTTGAAATATGAAACCCTAAGAATCAAATTTGACGGGAGTTTATGATGGAATTAAAAAAGTCGTATCACAGGTTGTAAAGTTTACTTACTTACTTACTCAGTGGCACTATCGAACCCGTAGGTTCAGGGCCGCGCGGACATAAGCTCTCCATACGTCCCTATCCTGAGCCAATGCTTTCCAATCATTCCCTGTATAATCTACTTCCCTCAAATCATAGTTAATGTTGTTCTCCCACCTCATTCTTGGTCTACCAACTGGGCGTTTTCCTTCTGGCTTTCCTACAAGAAGTTTCCATGCACGTCTTTCATTCCCCATACGCGCAACATGTCCTGCCCATCGCAGTCTACGAGACTTAACTGTTCTTATTATATCTGGCTTCCTATAAAGACCATGTAGTTCATTGTTAAGTAGTTTTCTCCATTCACCTGTCTGTTCATCTCTCTTTGGTCCAGAAATTTTCCTAAGAACTTTATTCTCAAATACTCGTAATCTCCTTTCCTCCCTTAAAGTAAGAGTCCATGTTTCGCACCCATATAATATAACTGGTAGAATAATAGTTTTATATATTTTCAGCTTAACGTTTTTTGAAAGGAGTTGGGACATCAAAAGTCTCTGCAATGCATAATAGCATGCATTTCCAGAATTGAGCCTATGTTTAATTTCTTTGTACATCTCATTCCTATTTGTGATTATTGTTCCTAGGTATTTGAATTCAGCCACTTCCTCAAAATTTCCCTCATATGTCCTTAGCTGTCCATTTCCATTATATACTGAATTTCTACGTGTGACCATATATTTAGTTTTTACTGATATTTACTTCCAGTCCCAATTTCTTAGTGTTACTCAATAGTGTGTGCGTGTTGGCCTTTAGTATCTCCTCGCTATCGGCCAGTAGTACTACATCATCAGCATAACTAACAGCTTATTAATACCATTGAGTTGTAAGCCTTCCTCATTCTCTAAAGATTTAATGGCATGCTCTAGTACAAAATTAAATAGTAGAGGAGATAGTGCATCTCCTTGCTTCAACCCATTCTGGATTTCAAAAGTGTCTGAAAACTGTTTGCCTACACGCACCCTACTCTTTGAGCCATTTAGACACATTCGTATAAGTCTAACTAACTTTTTAGGAATTCCGAACTCCAGCAGGATACTATATAACTTCTCCCTCTTAATTGAATCATATGCTTTTTTGAAGTCTACATATAGTTGATGTACAGTACCATTATATTCCCATTTCTTTTCTAAAATCTGTCTTATACTAAAAATCTGATCTGTTGTAGACCTGTTTCTTCTAAATGCACATTGATGATCTCCTAGAATGTCATTAATATAGGGAGTATGTAAAGTTTAGTCGAAGTAATTTCAACGTTAAAGATGCGGGTCAATTTTCATGTCTAAGACCGTACGTTCTAATGATTCACAAGGATATGTATATAAAACCTGACTTTGAATCTTAGCTTGCAGTGTTTTATGATTTCTGTCTGGATTAAAGAAATGTTTACTGTTTACCGGTACACACCAAGCGAATCTTGTTATCATCTTCAATCCATGCAATTTTTTTTGTTATTGCTTGTTGAACCAGTTGCGCTCAGGTATAACCAGTTTAGTTGAGAGTGGTGGTAACTAGACAATCCAGTTACGTGTGTATTATGTTTAGTATTAGTCATTCTTATCGTAAAGCGTCACTGATTTCCATCTGCTATAATCTGATTGACATATCTGTGTTTGTTGTGTAAAATGCGTTAAGTCTAAAATGAGTTAAAATTTTTTAAATAATACTCACTGGCACTATCGAACCCGTAGGTTCATGGCCGCTCGGACATAAGCTATCCATACATCCCTATCCTGAGCTAATGCTTTCCAATCATTCACTGTATAATCTACTTCCCTCAAATCATAGTTAATGTTATTCTCCCACCTCATTCTTGGTCTACCAACTGGGCGTTTTCCCTCAGGCTTTCCTACAAGAAGCTTCCATGCAAGTCTCCCATTCCCCATACGTGCAACATGTCCTGCCCATTCCAGTCTACGAGACTCAATTGTTCTTATTATATCTGGCTTCCTGTAAAGACCATGTAGTTCATTGTTATGTAGTCTTCTCCATTCACCTGTCTGTTCATCTCTCTTTGGTCCAAACATTTTCCTAAGAACTTTATTCTCAAATACTTGTAATCTTCTTTCCTCTCTTAAAGTAAGAGTCCATGTTTCGCACCCATATAATATATATATATATATATATATATAAAGTTATATATATATTTAAAATAATATAGTACATTTTTTTGTTCGCCCTCCTTAATTAGAATTGATTTTTATTAAAAAACTAACTTACTGGCTCTAACGAACCCAATAGGTCCATGGCCGCGCGGACATAAGCTCTCCATACATCCCTATCCTGAGCTAATGTTTTCCAATCATCACCTGTTTAATATACTTCCCTCAAATCATGGATAATGTTATTCTCCCACATCATTCTTGGTCTACCAAATGGACGTTTTTCCCACTGGTTTTCTTACCAGAAGCTTCCATGCACCTCTTTCATCCCCCATACGTGCCACATGTCCTGCCCATCGCAGCCTACGAGACTTAACTGTTTTTATTATACCTGGCTTCCTATAGGGCTATTGGAGGATATAACCAGATTTCAATTCGCAAAATCTTAATCTATTCATCAATTAATCATTTAGGGTGAATAATTACAACCGTAATATTAGGTGAAAACATATGATTAATCTATTTTATTTATTCACTTTTAACCCTAACGATTATCATAATCATACAGTCCCATCAAGTTTCCTACATATCATGTAGCTCACTATTATTTTGAAGTTTTCTCCATTCACCTGTCTGTTCATCTCTTTTTGGCCCAAAACATTTCTTACTTACTTTTACTTTTGAGGGTCTCTCCACTTTTCAGCGGTTACCCTGTATTCCCATTCGCCATTCTTGCCGATCACGCCATTCATCCTCCTCCAGACCTCGGTCGTTCATCAATCTATGGATCTCTCCTCTCCGAGTTGTTCTTGGCCTGCCCCGTTTCCTTCTACCAGAAGGTGACCATTCCAAAAGAGTTTTGGGCCACCTATCATCCTCCATTCTCCTGACATGGCCATACCACTGAAGAGCTCGTCTTTCGATCCTTTCCACCACTGTCTCCTCCATATCCATCATCTGCCTCACTTCTTCATTTCTTCTTCTCTCCAACCTGAACACCCTGGCACTGCATCTTATTCCATCCATCTCCACTGCCAAGATCTTAGTTTTTTGTCCCTCTACCAAAGTCCATCCCTCAGCACCATAAGTCATTAAGCTTTCCACAACAGACTTCAAAATCCTCTTCTTCGTGTGGTTTGACATGGTCCTACTCCACAGTACTCCATTCAACATTTTTATGGTTCTTCGTGCTTGTACTAACCTGCTATCTACTTCAGCTTTACAACTCCCTGATTCATCAATAAGTGATCCCAAATATTTAAATTTTTTAACAGCTCTAATAATTCCTTAAGAACTTTATTCTCAAATAGTCGTAATCTTCTTTCCTCCCTTAAAGTAAGAGTCCATGTTTTGCATCCATATAATACAACTGGGAAAATAACTGTTTTATATATTTTCAGTTTAACTTTTTTTTTAAAGGAGTTGGGAAGACAAGAGTCCTGTAATGCATATGGACTCTTGTCTTCCCAACTCCTTTTTATTCCAAAAACTTCGTTAAATTATTAAATCATGAAAGCCTTTCAAAAACATGTTTCATCTTTGGCATGCTAATTGGTACTCAATTAGATGGAACATGTTTTGAAGACGTTCATGATTTAATAATTTAACGAAGTTTTTCTTAATAAAAATCAATTCTAATTGTGGAAGACGATTAAAAAATTAGGCCTACTTTATTATTAAGTAATAAATTGATTTGATGTTTACTTAATGAAAATCCATTATGTTTGGTTTAGTGATTAAATAAAATTCAACTGCTAAGTTTTATACGATTTTCATATTTTTTTAATACAAATTCGTTACAGCTGTTTCAGTACTTTGTACCTTCTTCAGACGATTACTACGAACAAGTCATTTGTATTCGTAGTATTCGTCTGAAGAAGGTACAAAGTACTGAAACTTTTGTAACGAATTTGTATTAAAATAAATACACTGCTCAAAACAATTAGAGGAACACTATGAAATATGCAAATATTTTTTCATTGAATAAAGGTACAAACATGAAATTAATAAAGTACATTATTTGTGGTTATTTATTGCTCATGTCAGTAAAAACAAATGAATAACGCTGACAATTAACTTTTCAAATAATTCCGCTATGTAAGCAATTGAATCTTGTGCTTATTTTTCAAAGTTAAACACTCTTTATATAGAGTTAGTATCGTGTATGGCCTCCACGACATTCGATGACACTTTGGCACCTTCGTGGCATGCCCCCAATAAGATTCTGGATTTCCTCTTGCGGGATATTCTCCCATTCCTCCTTCAGAGCATCTCCAAGTTGCTGCAGAGTGTGCGGAGCTTGATGTCGGTTCCTGACCTTCCTGTCTAGAAGATCCCACAAGTGTTCAATAGGGTTGAGGTCTGGGCTGACCGCTAGCCACTCCATTACCTCAATTTCATTCCTCCTCAGGAAATCCCTGGTGACAGCCGCAGAATGTGCCCTGGCATTATCCTGCATAAACAGAAATCCAGGGCCTACTCCAATGACAGCAGGTACTACATGCTCTTCCAGAACGTGCTCGATATACCGGACAGCATTCAGTCGCTGGGGAACAAGTACAAGGTCCGTACGATTGTTGTACATAACTCCGGCCCACACCATTATGGAACCTCCTCCGAATCTATCAATTTCCTGTCAGCCTCTGCAGAAAATCTTTCTCCTGGCCGTCCCCACACCCTCAATCGACCATCACAACGTGTAAGACGATACCTGGATTCGTCCGAGAAGAGTACACACTCCCACTGGTTCAGGTTCCAATCACCATGGTTTTCAGCATACGTACGTCTTGCTGTCTTATGCCCATTTGTTAAGCGTGGTTTTTTAACGGGCTTTTTTGGACGAATATTCTCTTTCCTTAATCTGTTCCTTATGGTTTGGTCTGAAACCCGGATTCCGGAAGCCATATGAAGGTCATTCTGCAGGTATTTTGCAGTTTTTGTACGCTGTCGAAGAGCAGAAAGAACAAAGTATCTGTCATCCTGGGGGTTTGTTTTAAATTTACGGCCCTGGCCACGTCTTCTACAATACTGACCTGTCTCTCTGTGCCTGTTGCGTAACCTGGACACCACGGAAGGAGAAACCCCAAGCTCTCTAGCCACTTGTCGCAGAGATTGGCCTTGTCGTAAAAGATGTAGAGCATGATACACTTCAAACTCATTTAAATGCCTCATTTTCGTCAGAGACTTCAATAAACAAGGCAATAATCAACATTCGTCACTATAGCAACATCAGGAAGCTTACCAATTAGAAGTGGCCAGTGCCTTGCAAAATAAAAAAAAAATCTCTCTATATTTGTTATTTGAGGTAATTTCTCTGTATTTAGGCCATGGATCTTTAAAATTTGTATCCAATGATAAAATGAATAATTCAATTTACATATTGTCCAACTTTCAGCATCACAGCTTTAAAAAACAATTACTTATTCAATTTATTACAAGTGTTCCTCTAATTGTTTTGAGCAGTGTATGAAATGTTTGAAAAATGAAATTCATTTTTTTTTCAAAAGTAAAATTTTGGACATAACACCTTTTACGCAACAGATACCGGCGTGTAAAATGACGGGTTAGAGCAAAAGTGCACCAAAGTCCGTATTTTACTCTTTTGAAAAAAAAACTAATATATAGTTGGACAATGTTATGTATCAACCGGCTAAGCGCTATTAAAAATTGAGATTTTGATGTAATCTGTTGCACCGGCTCATGAAGTAATTGTACGTACACTTTTAGTGCAAAATCTTTAAATATAGCCTTGTTATTAAAAATATAAACGCCATCAGTCCTATCAGAGATTCTATGTTTTGCAATAAACTGCTATGATCTCAGTCAGATCTTCATAAATTCTAATCTAAATTTTACATCATTCAGCTAAGCTCCAAATGTTTCCGCTGTTAGATTGTTGATACATAACTGTCAAACAATGAAAATAACTTGCAATATCCAGTATTGTTAGTTTGGTGCTACAATAAATAGTGAAGATTGACTTAAACTTTAAACATATTTTCTCGAAACTGTCATAATGGCGCATGGTCGGTAGATGTAGTTAAAATAATATATTTAATTGCAGATGAAGAATTAAACATTAGTATTTTTACAGTGAATAAACAAATACAATAATTAGTTCACCATGCCCTGCAGAATTATTGATAGTTTGAACCCATATTAACATATATGGCGGCTAATAGTACATACATTACGATGCGAGGTTGGGAAGTGGTTTTTACAGAAGCGAGGAAATCGCTCGGTTTTTAATTTCCGAGATTCTTTAAAACACTTCACAAACGTGCGTTGTACATTTTTTTTTTTTGCGCGACGGTGTTTTCAAAATAACAAATAATAGTAAAATAATAACATTTTTATTGTAAATATTTGTGTTCAATATAAACAACTGACTAACGTTAACAGCGTGGGCAATGTTTATTAGTTGAAACTACAGCAGGCCGTGACACCAATCAGTTATAAAAAGGCGGCAAGTACGAATTTATTGTTTTATATTGTTTCAAATAAAGTTCAGTTAATTTAAATTACAGTGGTTTGTTTCGTACAATGTATATTAACACTACCTTTCGGATATATTTTTGTATATAGGCCCACATTGTACACGGTATACATAAAGGGCAGAGAAGCCTGGTTGCCCTCCCGATATAGAGTCATCCGAAAGCCAAACTTGGCAAGATCCCGCGTGATCGACTATTCCGATTGAGGTTTTAAGCGGTTTCCCTCAATCTAAAGAGCAAATGCTGGAATAGAACCCCAAATGGTCCGCTTCCGACTTCACTCTGCTAATTAGCTTCAAATTTGAATTCAAAATTTAAACCGGGGCTAATGTACTTTACAGGAACCCGGGGTTCTACCTATTAAGGAGGACCAAAATGGATCGCTCACCGCCAACACTTAAGTGATGGCCGCAGAGCTTTCTATCTGTCTATCTACATAAAGGGCTGTGGTTTTACTTCTCATACGTGGTCTGCAATATGTAATATTACAGTATAGTTATTTAGGTTGGCAACCCCGAAGTGTAGGAAGTTGAACTTTCAATTATGGTCGCTATTGCTGTAAGTACGACAAAACGCACTATGGCCCAAAAAAATTCAATGTTGCCTAAGAACAACATTTCTATCGTATACAGTTCAGTCATATGGCGGTTAAAAGTAGCACCACGGCTCACCCAATAGAGGGAGTAATAACGTACGCAAGTTTATTTAGAGTACAATAGGACTCTGCTAGGAATTAATAGAGTATAATAATTATTGCAATTACGCTATCACGTGATTTAACGCTGAAAAGACGCTCTTATGCCGCCATTGAGACTCCAGGCGCCATTAAGCACCTTACTTATCTCAAAAACATGAATTAGACAGATGTGCAAATGTATTTCATTCTCAGACTCCAGCTCAGAAGAATCTAGAATTAAATACCAACATTCATTATCTCAATACTAATAAAATTCATATCAAATTCCGTTGAGGTGAATAGTCATAAGATAAAAAATTAAAATATGTACCTTTTTGGCAAGTGCCGTCGTCCTCAACTGTGTTAAAATATTATATTTCAAATATTATCTGGAGGCCTTTCGGAACTTAACTTCCATCATCAGCAGGATGAGCTTCTGCTACTAGTAGTTGTTTATGACGATGTAGACTCCAAGTGCCTGTAGCAGAAGCTCATCTTGCTGATGATGGAAGTTAAGTTCCGAAAGGCCTCCAGATAATAGTTTAAATATAATATTTTAACACCGTTGAAGACGACGGCACCTGCCAAAATGGTACATATTTTAATTTTTTAAATTCTGCATTATCTCTCAAACCATTTATGAGATTAAATTAACTTGCACTAGAAAACCCGGCGGTTCAAGGTCGCGCGAACATAAGCTCTCCATACATTCCTATCCTGAGCGGTTTTCGAATCATCCCATGTATAATTCACCTCCCTCAAATCAAGGTTCATTTTATTCTCACACCTCATTCGCTTACCTAACGGGAGCTTTCCTTCTGGTTTTCCTACCGAGTTTCCATACCACTCTTTCATTCCCCATGCGTTTTTTTATGGTTCCATAAATGGCCTGAAATTTATTTACTTTATTTTCTATATCTTTATTTTCTCTATAAGTTATATCACATCCTAAATATTGGAAATGTGATACTTGTTCTATTATTTTGTTATCCAGTACAATTTTTTACCTAATTCCATATTTACCAATAAACGCCATTACTTTTGACTTATTTATTGATATTTTACAATTATATCTATTGGCTATTAATTTAAATTTATATGCTAACATTTGGAGCTCATTTTCAGATTCTGCTAAAAGTACAACATCGTCAGCGAATAATAAAGCATTTATTTTATCTTTATTATCAATTAATATTCCTTCATTAGTTAAAACCTTCTTCCATTCTTTTAGGATATCGTCCATATAAATATTAAATAATATAGGTGAGAGTGAATACCCTTGTCGTACTCCTTGGTTTATTTGAAAAAAAAAAATCTTATTTTTAGTCAACTGAGGGTCAATACAAATATTTGTTCCATAGTACAAGCTCTTAACAGTTTCTATAATCTGAATAGGGAGGCCTTTTTCTTTTAGGATATTCCACAATATTTCCCTGTTTACTCGATCAAATGCTTTATCTAAGTCTATAAATAACAAATGTGTTCCTAGGTTTTTTTCTTGTCTTTTGTTTATTATCTGATTCAGGGCAAATACTCCATCGGTACAAGATCTTCCTTTTCGGAGCCCGTTTTGTTCTTCTGCTAGTGTTACTTCAGTAATTCGTTGTATTCGTTTTGCTATTATTCTAGCATAGATTTTATATCCACTATTTAGGAGGGCAATGCCTCTGTAATTAGAAGGTTGGTTTCTTTCTCCTTTCTTGTAAATTGGTTTTACTATACCTTGCCTCCATGTTGCTGGTATATTATGATTCTCCCAACACATTAAGAAAATTCAAGAATCTTAATTTAAAGAATATATCCGCATAAGTTCTGAATTGATGTCAGTTGGTCCGCTAGCTTTTCTATTATTTGTTAATTTGAGCGATTCTTCCAGTTCTTCCATTTGTATTTTATCTACTTTCAAATTCTCACATTTTGGCTCTTCTTCGTTTTCATTCTCGTTGTACCACAGGTCTCTGAAATATTCTATCCAATATTCTTCTGATATTGATGTAGGTATATATGCAGCTTCTTTTTCTGATTTATTTAAATATTTAATTGTTCTATAAGCAGTGCATTGTCGTCCATGTATGAAGTTCGTATAACCAACTAACTGACTATCGAACCCCTAAGTTCATGGCCGCGCAGGCATAGGCTCTCCATACATCCCAATCCCGAGCTAAATTTTTCAGTCATCTCCTGTATAATTTACTTCCCTCAAATTATGGTTGATGTTATTCTCCCATCTCATTCTTGGTCTCCCAATTGGGCGTTTTCCCTCTGGTTTTCCTACAAGAAGTTCCTATGCACCTCGTTCATTCCCCATTCGTGCCACATGTTCTTCCCCATCGCCGTCTATGAAACTTAACTCTTCTTTTTATATCTGGCTTCCTATAAAGACCATGTACCTCACTGTTATGTAGTTTTCTCCATTCAGCTGTCTGTTCATCTCTCTTTGGTCCAACATGTTTACTAAGAACTTTATTCTGAAATACTCGTAATGCTATTTACTCCCTTAAAGTAAGAGTTCACGTTTCGCATCCATATAACAGTTGTATATATTCTCAGTTTAACGTTTTTTGAGAGAAGTTGGGACGACAAGAGTCCCTGTAATGCATAATAACATGCATTTTCAGAATTCAGTCTATGTTTAATTTCTTTGTGCATATCAATCCTATTTGTAATTATTATTCATAGGCATTTGCATTTAGCCACTGCCTCAAAATTTCCCTCATTTGAACTGTCCATTTTCATTGTATAATGCATTTCTGTGTGTGAACATATACGTATATGAAGATCATGTGAAAGGGGTTTAAGTATTTTTCCATCAAAAAGTGTGCATTTCCTCGTGTGAGATAAGGAACTGGATATCGAGGAGTTTGCTTTGTTTAGAACGAAGTCCTGTTGACCTGTGTAATGTATTAACCAATGGTTACTGGTTGCGCTCACTCGCGCAAGATCTAACCAGATACTTATCACAACACCTCACAAAATTTCACAAACACTAACAACAACAAAAAACTACTGAACCTTCATTTCAAATGAGCGATAAACATCCATACATAAGTTATATGAATAACATAGATAATGATACATATACTCGTGACTAATAAAATTATCTGCCTCCGTCGATATCCTCATTCCCTCTCTCTCTCTCTCTCTTTATTTCTTCTCTTTGTATTTGCAAGAACCAAAGCACGCACGTTCTATTAAAAGGCACAGGAAACTGGGGTTGAAAGTAAATATAAATTTAGGCTATTCTTTACTACATGTGACGCGACATTTTTAATTCCCTCATAAACTGTCAAATTTGATTCTTAAGGTTCCATTTTTCAAATTATTTCCCACCATTTACAATGATTTTTTCATTTTTCTAACCATTATTTCAATATTTTTTCTATTATATGTAATTACACATGTAGCATGAAGACATGTCAGCCATATTGATTTTAACGAATATTCTAAGCAAAAATAAAGAAGTGTTCCAGTGCAGCCAACATAAAGTATGTACTAATTAACTGTACACATATACTTCAGAATTTGAGAACTTACTATTTATTTTTGGGCGTTGTATTCTTTCACAGGTTTGAGTGCTTAAATTGCGTTAGGTTAGCTTTTTAGGTAGGTCTTTCACAGGTTAGAGTGCTTAAATTGCGTTAGGTTAGCTTTTTAGGTAGGTCTTTCACAGGTTAGAGAACTTAAATTGCATTAGGTTAGCATTTAGGTTGGTCTTTCACAGATTAAGAGTACTAAAATTGCGTTAGGTTAGCTTTTAGGTTCGTTAAATATTGTGTATATGTTGGCTGCATCCCATGATTACATAGTGTAAAACGTTTCGCGTTTAATGGCGCATGCGCATGGCGTATAATTGGAACTTCCAAACATTTTTCGCGTCACATGCTGTAAATTATTTCCAAAGTTTATATAGGCCTACAGATTTTCAATGTTTACGCATCTTTCTGTGCCTGAATTTTTATTTTCCTTCATCACTCGCCCCTATCCATCCACTCCATGTCCTCCAGCCCTCTTGTTTTCATTCCAGTTCTTATTTCTTGCTTCCAAGAGTTTCGAGGTTCCTTTCTTCCAGTGTTTTTCTGAGCAACCCTTTTTCTTGCATTCGTCGTACATGCCCATACCAATTTAATTGCTTATATCTTATATAATGTACTGAAAGTTTAATATTCATGTTTTTCTCTTATGACTTTATTTATTATTATTTATTTATTATTATTTATTTTGCCTTCTAATTTTGAACATCTTACCGCTCTCCTCAAGAAATCCATTTCAATCGGCATAAGTTTTTGTTCTAAGTTTTAGTTAAATGTGCGTGCTTCAGCTCCATATGTGACAGTACTTCTCACTATTGAATTATATACGGTATTTGTATTTTTTCCTGGTTATACGTCTGTTCCATAGGACACCATTTAACATTGCTGTTATTGTTCTACCTTTACTTATTCTATTCTTAATGGCACTTACTTGTCTATACTCTTTATCTAATTCTACCCCCAAATACTCAAAATGTTCACATCCTCTAATATATCAAATCTAATATATAAAATAAATAATAGAGTAAAACCAGATATTTTGGCCACATATATGCATTTATTATGTAATAAAAATGGACAGTTAATGACAAATGAGGGAAATTTTGAAGAAGTGGCTGAATTCAAATGCCTTCCTTACTTACTTACTTACTTACTTACTTACTTACTTACTCACTGGCACTATCGAACCGGTAGGTTCATGGCCGCGCGGACATAAGCTCTCCATACATTCCTATCCTGAGCTAATGCTTTCCAGTCATTCTCTCTATAATCTACTTCTCTCAAATCATAGTTAATGTTATTCTCCCACCTCATTCTTGGTCTACCAACTGGGCGTTTTCCCTCTGGCTTTCCTACAAGAAGCTTCCATACAAGTCTTTCATCCCCCATACGCGCAACATGTCCTGCCCATCGCAGTCTACGAGACTTAACTGTTCTTATTATATCTGGCTTCCTATAAAGACCATATAGTTCATTGTTATGTAGTCTTCTCCATTCACCTGTTTGTTCATCTCTCTTTGGTCCAAAAATTTTCCTAAGTACTTTATTCTCAAATACTTGTAATCTCCTTTCCTCCCTTAAAGTAAGAGTCCATGTTTCGCACCCATATAATATAACTGGTAGAATAATAGTTTTATATATTTTCAGTTTAACGTTTTTTGAAAGGAGTTGGGACATCAAGAGTCTCTGCAATGCATAATAGTACGCATTTCCAGAATTGAGCCTATGTTTAATTTCTTTGTGCATCTCATTCCTATTTGTGATTATTGTTCCTAGGTATTTGAATTCAGCTACTTCCTCGAAATTTCCCTCATTTGTCATTAGCTGTCCATTTCCATTATATAATGTATTATGAACAATAATTACAAACAAGACTGAGATGCACAAAGCAATTAAACATAGGCTCAATTCTGGAAATGCGTGCTTATTATGCATTTCAGGGACTCTTGTCATCCCAACTTCTCTTAAAACGTTAAACTGAAAATATATAAAACTGTTATTCTCCGAGTTATTATATGGATGTGAAATTCTTACCTTTAAGGCAGAGTCCACCGCTGTGATTTTGAATTAGCCTGCCGCTAAATTAGTGGGTCCTGTGACAAATATTACATCACGTAAAATAGAAGAATCTGACCAAAATTGAAATTTTTTGATTATTTCACGCCAAAATATGATTTGCGATGCGAATCATCTTAACTAAGTAACCAAGTGACTCATTGGCACTATCGAACCTATAAGTTTTTGGCCGCACGGACATAAGCTCTCCATACATCCCATTCCTGAGCTTATGTTTTCCAATCGCTCTTTATATAACCTACTTCCCTCAAATCATGGTTAATGTCATTGTCCCACCACATTCTTGGTCTACTAACTGGACGTTTTCCCTCTGGTTTTCCTACAAGAAGCTTATGTGTCCTCTTTTGTTCCACATTCGTGGATATTTAACTGTTTTTATTATATCCTGTTTCCTACAAAGATAATGTAGCTCACCGTTATGAAGTCTTCTGCATTCACCTATCTGTTCATCTCTCTTTGACCAAAAATGTCCCTAAGAACTTTATTCTCAAATACTCATAATCTCCTTTCCTCCCTTAAAGTAAGAGTCCATGTTTCGTATGCATATAGTAATATAACTGGTAGAATAACAATTTTATATATTTTTAGTTTAACGTTTTTTCTGAAAGAAGTTAAGACGACAAGAGTCCCTGTAATGCATAATAGCACGCATTTCCAGAGTTGAGCATATGTTTAATTTCTTTGTGCATCTCATTAATATTTGTAATTATTGTTCCTAGGTATTTGAATTCAGCCACTTCTTCAAAATTTCCCTCATTCGTCATTAACTGTCCATTTCCATTAGCCTATAGACTGTAATGTATTTCTATATGTGAACATATATTTATTTGTATTGATGTTTACATCTTAGCTGTTAAAGAGAGACGTCAACAAAATTACTAACAAACTAAGGTAGTTATTAGTGAAAGTGTGGAGGTTGGTTTCAGTTTTTGCTTTGCAAGGAATGCAGCGGTTCTTGGTTCGGATTGTAGCAGATTTATTCCAGCTTATTCCAGTGCGCTCTGGAACTGCTAAAAGTTTTGAGTTGACTGATTCGCGAACCGTAGGAGTTTTATTACTAGAATCAAGATATTAAGACTTTAAAATGATCCTTTAGACGTTTAATATTGCTATTAAGGAAACGTAGCTACATTCTTATAAACAGCAATATTATTTGTATAGGAAAGTCTAAAAATTGCTACACTAGCCCTTGTTTTGCGGGATATTTAATTTCTTAAAAATGTAATACATTATATACAAATTGTACTTGATGTTAAAAATGTTGATTGCAATGTCGATTTAAAATGTAAATGAAGATTAATTTACATTATATCACAAATAGAGACGAACATACAGGTGAATGAAGAAAACTACATAACAGTAAACAACATAATCTTTATGGGAAACCGGGTGTAATGAGAACAGTTAAGTATCGTGGATATCGTTACGTCAGTTACCATGTAATTCACCAACTGTGAGTATATGCTATGGTTATGTTTTGTTGATATATATTTTGATTGTCCACCGATGTGGTCTCGAGGTAGCGTGCTGCCTTGTCACCCAGCGGGCCCGGGTTCGATCCCCGGTCGGGGCAGTTTTTCTGGGTGAGGTTTTTATCGGGGTTTTTCCTCACCTGTAAGACAAATGTCAGGAAAACTTTAAGGCCCAAACGGTCCCCGAAATCATATGGCCATCATCCTTATCATTATCATCCTTACCATTATCATTATCATCATCATCCTTCACCGGTGTGGAAAACAACTGGAAGCTACCACACCTACACAATTTCCTAGTAAAGCTGCAAGCATAGCATGAAAATGCTATGATTGCAGTGAAGGACCTGCCTTCGGGCAGAATTACGATGAATGGGTATTTTGATTTTATCAGATCTGCATTAATTTTTTTAAATTGTTTATATTTGAATAGCTGTCCCGAAAAGAGATCTAACCAACGATGATTCGAAAATTGAGTGGTCTAGTGATCTATCCGGAGAATATGACGGTATAGTGGATGTAAAACTATCCATACTCTCTTCCAGACCTGTTTTATTTACTATTAAAAGTTGACTTTCAAGCCAATAGTGAGGTACTCGTATCTGTAACAAAATTGCAGAATCAGTTGGTCAAGTCTTGAGTAGCAGTGCAGAAAAACAATTATTGCACATGTACAAATTCGTTCTACCACATTTGAGTGAATTCTATGAGAATCTTAGAAAAATTGATTGAAAATAAGAGATACACAAAGAATGTAACGAAATAACATTATTGTAGCATTTTGAGTTGAATATGTATTAGATCATTTTTACACTCTATAAAGATAGATTCCCTCCATGGTATCTTTATCTTGTCGTGGTGGAGTGGCTTTAAATGATCCCGAGAGCTAAGCCGGCGCACAGTGTGCTGTTTTAACAATCTAGGGGGATTTAATTCACAATTCCAAGGTTAATTAATAAAATCGATATTTAACTTTTTTTACTTTAAAATCTTACTGTAATATTTTAATTATTATAGCAATAATTGTAGTAATCATTAAATTAGTAAATGTAATATTAATCTATGTTTTATTTGGTGGATTATTTTAAGGAATTAGGCAAAGGTTTATTCGCCTGTTTATCAAACTTGTTAGAATATATGTGTAATTATTTTCTTCCTAGGCATGCGTAGGCACTCATAAATAAGGTCAAAATACAACAATCACGCGCAGATGCGTAATCTGTCTTATTGAGTAGGTTGATCAGTCGAGCTGCTTTGTGTAGAGAATAAAGTCGGTTTTACGTGTTCTTGCAATGATTATGTTTAGTGTAGGATTCTGTAAGTTACGTAAGATAGGTTTCATTTGTTTGAATTTACAAGAATGTTAATATGAAAGAAGACTTTTAACTGTGTTCCAATTTAAGTTTATTATCCAGATATTTTAGACTAGAACTTTTCTTATATAGACTTAATAAATTTAATTATATATGTGGAACAATCAAAAGGATATTTAAAAGCACAAGAAAAGAAACAAAACTAAAATTTTATAAAGTAGTGGCAGTCCCCTTACTATTGTATGGTAGTGAATTTTGGGTTTTAACTAAAAGAGAAGATCATAGAAGCAGCTGAAATGAGATTTCTGAGAAGTGTGGCTGGTTGCAAACTTCTAGATAAGAGAAGAAGTGGAGATATTAGAAATGAGCTAAATATCTTTAAACTCTTAGATAGAATAAAAGAATCTAGAAAAAAATGGAAATAACATGTTCAAAGAATGGAAGATGATCGCATTCCCAAAATTATACTTAAATACAAACCAAAAGGACGCAGGAATGTTGGTAGACCGAAGAAGAGATGGATCCAACTTTTGAATGAGAATCTATGAGACTGGAACAAGCCACATGGGCTTAATCCGTGATTGTTGATGATGATGATGATGACGACTTTCTTATATAGACGTATATGGCCTTCTAATTGCATTGTTTTTATTTATTTACATATATTCTGTTGGAAACAGAAGAGAAAAATAACGTTCATCTGCGTTACTTTAACTTATTCTTGTTTATTTCACAATGGGTCCCCTTATTTCCCGGCACGCCATTTTCGAAGTTTGGTCCGGAAATAATAAAAGGCAACATTGTGATGCAGTATATGAATTTGTGTTTAAACAAATTAAACATGTGACAGTCTCTGATGCCATTATTAAGAATTTAAAGGCCTATATGAGAAGTGTGTGTCAGCAAATTGAAGTAAGATGGAAGAAATGTTCCTGGCAGAAGCCTGGAAAATTATTAAACTGGCTACAAGAAAATATTAATTTTCCCGTTACCGATTGTCAATCTGTGCCTTCTACGTCTACAGATCAACCGCCTTTTAGTTCTGGTAGGCCATCAAAATCATTCGAAGAATGTTGTGAAAAGGCGGAAGCTTAGATAATTCGTTCGGTCAAGAAGCTTAGAAGAAATATCTACTGCAGCTGAAATGAAGTTGCGTGATAAGCGAAAAAAAAAAAAAAAACTCTGCTGCAATAGTCAAAGAATTATCATAAGTAATGCCACGAGTGATTTCCAATTTATCTAGGGAATTTGGAAATCAACAGGAGCATTTGTTAGGACTATTTAATGATTAAAATTAAGCGGTTTACTCACAAATTATTATTTAACTATAGTTATTTTAAAATATTTATATATTTAATGTAAACGGCGATGTTTGAAAACAAATGAGAAGCGATAGGTACGCTTCATCTGCTTCTTTTGTTTATCACTGCAACCAGATCATACTATTTATTGCCAAAGGAACGCAATATTGTAAGAATGCTCTCTAGTGGAGAAAAAATGAAACACATCAAACTGTATATTAATTCATTTCTAATGTCGTATGATGTAAATATGACAATTATATTTTTCTGGATTGTTACCTGGGAAAAAATACATTTAAGAAAATGCAAACAGTGGTTTCTAATCAATTGCTACAAATATTTTTATATTAACTCCCGCATGCGGCATGTGTTGACATTCATGCACTATATATACAATCTGGTAGCCGTATTTCTCACAGGCTCTGTCACTGCAAAATAATGGTCAGACCTGTTCAGAATATTAAAAAGGAGGAGCCTTCTTTAATATGGTAATTATAACACTGATAAATATTTCGTGAAACACGACTCTGATTGGTTGTAAAACAGAAATCATTGAAACGTGATTGGCCATTGAGTCCCATTTGGGGCATGAGTTAAATAATCTCTTACATCACCTTCACGAGGCACCAGAATGAAAAAGAGTTGATGGCTGTTTTTAGATAAACCGAAGAGTTTATCAGCTGATCGAGCCCTAGCGTTGATGATAGATGTCAATCTTTCAATTTACCAATATATAAATACTAAAGTCAACAGGTACAAATATCTAGGTATCACCATGCAGACCACAGCGACATCCTTCAGCATACACGTCCAAGACAGTACAGCAGCAGCAATAAAAGCGATCTACAATATCAAGAACCTTACAAAACTAACAACAGACACTGCAATGACACTTTTCCACACAACGATAGCCCCCATAGTTACATACGGAATCGAGATCATATGGCAGAAATTAACAGTCAGTGACCTCAACAAAATAGAAAAGGTGAAAGCAAGCTTCATGAAGAGAATCACTGGAACTGGAAAAACAGCACGATCCAGATTAATTTATGAACTTATGCGAGAAACATATTTCATAGAAGACATCAGGATAACATACCTCCTACCATCTACAGAACCATATCAAAAAGCAGTAAAAGTGAGGGAACAGAAACGGAAGGAAATAAATGAGGAATTTTACACTTCCAGTGCCATGACAGACAGAAACTGGACAAGAGAATGTCAGACACTGAGACACGTTGTAACCAGACTAGCGATACATGGCTTTCATCACAAGGTCTGCGAAAATAAAAAATTCCACCAGCCAACTGAAGACTGCAGATGTGCACTGTGCGGTGATAAGTGTAAACTTTATCATATCACAAAGTGTAAAAACAGAACAAAATCAATTAATGAATACAGCAAAGAGTGAATGCAAATGATCAGTGGAAAAGAACGTAAAACTTTCGAAACTAATGCTCTTCTGAGTGCTCCTTTTATATTATTAAATACTAAAGTTGAGATTAGGAAGAAGTACATTCAGAAGAGATTCAAGAATGAGACAGGCTTACTGGTGGATTTGCCAACACAAGCAGGAAATACGAATAATGAAAACACTGCTCGTCGAATTTTCAGAAACACCGAAAGACTGCACAAATAACAGGTGTCAATTTTGAGCTAATTCACCGTTTTCATGTCATAGAGACACTGAATTGTGGGTTTTCAATATATGCTGATGCATTTGGAAAGTTTGCTGATGAAACTAGAAATCTGAATTTGAAAGAATACAGTTGGTTTTATATGACAAGCATGTGCACAAAATTTTTATGCCACGGCAAGCTTGTTATTGCCTCTTGTATTCTTCCGAAGAAGCACAAGAAACAAAGATAGAAGTTATCGGGAACATTTCACAAGAAAAACTTCGAGGGTCGACACAAACACCGATCTTATCCACAGACTTTTGATACATTCTGATCTTTTCTTGGCCAGCGTGAGGCATAATCCTAAAAGAAAACAGGGAATAATTACACAGGAAGTTCTCTCATTGCTCTCAGCACCTATTTTACATACAGGGGCAATAGATTCCGATAAAAGTGACTCAGATGATGCAGATTAATATTTTTATAAAACATTACTATATGTCTTTCTTTATATGTGCAAAATAATGAGAATAAAAAAATCATAACATCTTTCTCTTAAGAAATGGAAAAGCAATTGTGTTTTTTGTTTTAATTTATAGAGTAATGGCAATATAGAAACCATAATGTACTTTCTAATAAATAGAATACCTATTTTTAAAATAATGAAATTAAAAAAATACTTAATACATTTATATATTCTTAGAAATATAGAATAATTTGTATTTTTGTATATTTGTAAAATGATAAAAATTATGTGGATTTTGTAAAAAACAGAATAATATTTAAGAATGTTTAATTAATGATAAATAATTCATAATAATTATATGTTTTGTGTATGAAATGAAATACCGTTGGTTCTCTATAACACGTGAAATCTTGATATTAGAAATATATAAGAGATATAATATGCACATGTGATTTTTTAATTTGTAAAATAGCGATAAATTACAAATATATGCTTTCGTAAGAAATGCAAATATATTTGTATTTTATAATATGTAAATCAATGATATATTATTCAAAATAATAAATTGAATGTTTTGGTAAGAAATATAAAATCGTTTGTGTTCATTAATTTTGTAAAGTATTGGGAATAAAATAATACATAACAAAACTTTATTTTTTATGGAAAAAATTAGTAGGAATAATTGAAATTGCCAAGAGCGTTATCCAAATAATGTTACAAGTGGCATAGAAAACAATAAAGGCTGAAAAATACTAAAATTATCGAGCCAAGAATTAAATCCCCCTAGAATCGTCAAATATCACACTGTGCGGCGGTAGCATTGCTGCCGATACGGTTACCCATGCCGGACTGGTCGAAGGTGATAAGCCAGACAAAAAAAAAGTACCTTGGTCGAAAGAGTGACGATCCTTCACCGTAAAAATATAACCGTCAAGAAATGCGGACATGGGTTCCACTGGGGTAAAATTTTCCGGAGGTCAAATAGTCCCCCATTCGGTTCTCCGGGCGGGGACTACTTCAGGGAACCCATGCCAAAAGCTCAAACACCAAAGAGAGATGAACAGACAGGCGAATGGAGAAAACTACGTAACAGTGAACTACATGGTCTTTATAGGAAGCCAGATATAATAAGAACAGTTAAGTCTTGTAGACTGCGATGGGCAGGACATGTGGCATGAATGAGGAATGAAATACGTGCATGGAAGCTTCTTATAGGAAGACCAGAGGGAAAACGCCAAGTTGGTAGACCAAGAATGAGGTGGGAGAATAACATTAACTATGATTTGAGGGAAGTAGATTATACAAGGAGTGATTGGATGTATGGAGAGCTAATGTCCGCGCGGCCATGAACCTACGGGTTCGATAATGTGATAATGCCAGTGAGTTAGTTAGATATAAAATAAAGATAGATTATTTTTGCACTCAATTCTGTATTAAATTATTAATTTTTGGTCAGTAGCATGTTATTTTGCATTCTAATTGACTGTATATGTTTCTAATAGGATGAGACATGACATTGTATATGATATAATAAAGATATTGGCCTCAAAATGAACATTATGTTTTTTTTTCTAACAATTTGTAGTTAATGTGTTTTCGGGGCAACTATTTCGTGAACTGGCTCCAGTTGTTGATAATAAAAATCCACATCGAGTGCACGCCCGTTTGGAATCACACCTTCAAAATTCCACCAGACACTACATTAAAAAACAGACATTACTTATAGGGAGACAAACTATTTTTATAATGCCTGAACATCCGGTCTCTTGCGAAGTTCGATAATCTCCCAGTGCTCATGTCTGCTTCAGTTTTGACAATAAATCAATCTTACCACCTGAACAGGGCGTTTAAAAGTGCACGCAAGCTGTAAGCCATTCACAAGTCCAGAATAGGGTGTCCATTCGTCCTGTTTATCCCGGCACAGTCCTGTTTTTCTGGAAAATGTCCCGCTGTCCCAAAAGTTTTCTTGGGGACTCTTAAATGTCCCGCTTTTGGGATGATGTTTTCCCAGTCATGTCAGGGACTGTCAATCGCTATCATTATTTAAATCCAAATTAACTGATATTTTAAGTTCGACACAATGAAAACATTAACTACATAACAACTATATAGAGCATTCCATTAATAATCATCTAGAAAGCTACTTATTTTATTTTATATCATTTTAATGTTATTATATTCTATGTTTTTGTTAGTATTAGCTAGTATTAGATTACATCATCATTGCATTTTGTTTAGTCTGTATTTTAATAACATCTTAAAATTGTAATATGTACGTAATTTTTGTATAATATGAATTTACTATTCGCTGGTTGGGTGGAAGAGAAGGCCTTATGGCCTTAACTCTGCCAGCTAAAATAAATTATTATTATTTATGAATGGCGACTTTTTTGTTCTTTACTATTTAATTATAAATATGAACGTTAGAAAATAAAAGAAAAGATTACAGGGGTATGGCCATGTCAAAAGAATGCCAGCGCAAAGATTGCCTAAAATTGTTATGGAATGGATCCCAATGGAAAGGAGGAAGAGAGGAAGACCGAAGAAAACTTGGATAGAAGGGGTACAAGCAGCTATGAATATCAGAGGAATGGAGGAAGATCAATGGATGGACAGAGATGGCGTTTGGTTTCCGGAAGACTGCGGCAGCTGCCATAATACCGGATGATGATGATGATATATACGAATACTAAAAAAATACTACTATTGATTTATTATTATTATTATTTATTATTATTATTATTATTATTATTATTATTATTATTATAAATATTTATTTATAGGGGGTAAAATTTAAATTGGAATATAGTCTATCATACAGATAGGAAGTCCACCGCTGTGGTCTCGAGGTAGCGTGCTGCCTTGTCACGCAGCGGGCCCGGGTTCGATCCCCGGTGAGGTTTTTATCGGGGTTTTTCCTCGCCTGTAAGACAAATGTCAGGAAAACTTTAAGGCCCAAACGGTCCCCGAAATCACATGGCCATCATCTTTATCATCATCATCCTTATCATTATCATCCTTCACCGGCGTGGAAAGCAACGGGAAGCTACCACACCTACACAGTTCCCTAGTAAAGCTGCAAAACATAGCATGAAAATGCTATGATTGCAGTGAAGGACCTGCCTTCGGGCAGAATTACTATGGATGGATACAGATAGGAAATAGTTATTAGTAATATAAATTAATGTGCAATTTATGTCCACGTGACCATGAACTTGAGGTTAGACAGTGACACTCGCGATGGGCAGGAAAGCCAGTTGAGGAAAAACCCCGAATGATAAAATTAGTATATAAAATATATATTAGGGTGTTCAAAAAATCGAAGTAATTTATGTTTAACGCATAGCCTCTTCTATTATTTTGAAACAATTCCAAGTATATTTTGGTGTACGTAGGCCCCCGGCAACCTGTGCCGACTTGCTTCGAAACATATCAATACTTGCCAACTAAGGCGAACGAAATTTTAACAATTTTTTCTAATAGTTGAATGCAGGCTTTCACGGCCGGTAATCATAATGTTGAGTGATTCCGGGTTATGTGGCCGTGGTCCATAGTTGGTGTTGATACCAGACGTTTCGCCCTCAACTGCGGAGAGCATCTTCAGTGGCGAGTGCTTCTAGGCGTGTTTCCTGGTCGGAAGATCTACTTAGAGTGAGCGCTGCGGACGTTGTGGACCCCTGCACCCACCACTAATACAACGTCCACAACGTCCGCAGCGCTCACTCTAAGTAGATCTTCCGACCAGGAAACACGCCTAGAAGCACTCGCCACTGAAGATGCTCTCCGCAGTTGAGGGCGAAACGTCTGGTATCAACACCAACTATGGACCACGGCCACATAACCCGGAATCACTCAACATTATAATTTTTTCTAATTGTGAAATAGTAAATAGTTATACATTTTGGGCATATTGTTGTTTTATTTACTAAATAAACTTTTAGTTCTAGAATCCTTCTATACTATTAGTCATTCAAAATATCTCTACAGGCGGAAGAATTACGAAGCTCGAGTTTGTTGCTACACGTGACGTCATGTAAGGCAGTGTATACTGTCAGCGTCCCACGTTCCATTCCCCTCAGCGCTCGTAGATAGCAGTGTCACGTGTTGTATTCCTGCATAAACACGACTGCAGTGCCCTCCGTCAACTGCACTTACTCCTTGAACGGTAATAACCCAGTACATATTTTCATGTCTAATGTTTGGCATCCATCCATCCATAGTAATTCTGCCCGAAGGCAGGCCCTTCATTGCAATCATAGCATTTTCATGCTATGCTTGCAGCTTTACTAGGGAATTGTAGGTGTGATAGCTTCCCGTTGCTTTCCACACCGGTGAAGGATGATGATAATGATGATGACCATATGATTTCGGGGACCGTTTGGGCCTTAATTTTTTTCTGACATTTGTCTTACAGGTGAGAAAAAACCCCGATGAAAACCTCACCCAAAAAAACTGCCCCGACCGGGGATCGAACTCGGGCCCGCTGCGTGACAAGGCAGCACGCTACCTCGAGACCACAGCGGTGGACATATTTGGCATGAAGTCGGCAAAATATGGGTTGTCATGATCCAATCGCAATAAAATATTTGTTATTTGAGCTATTAAGGTCAAATAAAAAAAACAAAAAAAGAGGGTATGTGTATTTGATTTTGCGGGGGGAAAAAACTCCTTTATATCTTGGGACACGCTATTGTATGTATCTTATTTTTGGTACACCGATATAGAAGTCGTTTGTTGTGATCGATTCTATCAAGTTTAAGTTTCCTGTACAAAATGAATATGTGTACGATTTAGCATTTGCCGTAAAATTGCCATGACAACGAAAACAAATGAGTCTCACAACACAACTGTTTATTTAAAATACTCCATTCCTTATTCACTTAATTATTAGATTGTCTCATTCATAAGCAGATTAAGGATTTTTATGTCATAAAAGATTGCAATACAGATTATGTGTATTATTCAACTGTTTGTGTGTGAAACAAAACAAAACACAATCGTAAGTGTAAGTTCTTACCTTTCAGTACATAAGAATCCTGGCTCTACAGAGTGCAACAAAACTGAACGGCAAAATTTCAGGAATTAATTCCTCATATTGAGAGAAGAATAAATAATAGTTTTAAAAAACTAAAACAACACACTTTATTAGAAAACCGAACAAAAAGTTAAAAAAAAATTAATTTCCAACACGCTTGGGATAAAATTAAAGTGGTCAACAAAAAAATCATCTCCAATACATCTAGAATAAAACTAGAGTTATCTACAAAAAATAATAATTTTATCATCAAAAGCGTGGGGTGCTCTATATCAATTAATATATTTGATAATAAACAGATATTGGTACAAGTGAAGTCACTAAGAAGAAAATGTAAAAACCATAAAAAGCACCCCATGCTTTTGATGGTAAAATTATTTCTTTTTTTGTAGATAACTCTAGTTTTATTCTATATGTGTTGGAGATAATTTTTTTGTTGACCACTTTAATTTTATCCCAAGCATGTTGATTTAGAAATTTAAATTATTTTTCATTTTTTAGTTTGGTTTTCTAATAAAGCGTGTTGTTTTAGTTTTTTAAAGTATTGTTTATTTTTTTAATTTTTAGTTTAATTGATTGTCATAAACCGGAATCCCATGAAAATTTAATTGCTTAATACTCTTCTAAAAAAAATCCTCTGGGCCGGATTTGAGCCAGCGGCCTATAGATTACTGAAATTATATACCACTAGAGTCCACCGCTCTACCAACTGAGGTCTTAGAACGATTGACTAAAAAGTCGGTAAGTCCGAAACCTATTATACCGGTTTTTATTTTTTTGATTTTCTGATGATTCTGGCCAGGATTTTAGAAAAAAAATATGAAATTATTGTATTGTCATTTGTTCTATACAAGTATACAAAGTTTCAAATCGATCCCATGTTTTTAAGTGGATTAAAATCATGTTCAAAGATTCCATTACATATATAGATGGGTCAAACTAATATAACGCGTGTAAAAAAAAGTCTAGTAGAATATGTGCCCAGAAATGTTTAATTACAGAGTTATTCGAACTTTTATGAATGTTAGTAAACCACTGAAAGCAGACACAATACCTTCTCAGCACACTGGAAACCATTTAAAACATACTTCTTTCCATTACACTGTAAATAAGGAAACATGTTGCGAATCAAATTATTTTCCACCTAAATACTTGTTAGCACCTGTAAATGATTTCACGTCATATTTAGTTTATTTAGCCTATCTGATCGGTTTTTCTGATGTTTGTTTTTAGAGGTTTACAATGTGATGGGGAGAAGTATGTTTTCAGTGGTTACAGTGTGCTGAAAAACTGAGTTTTATGTCTGTTTTCAGATATTTACTAACATTCGTACAAATTCGAATAACTCTGTAATTATAAATTTCCGGACCCATGTTGCACTACACTTTTTTTTCTTCTCTTAATGTGAGGGATTCATTCCTGAATTTCTGCCGTTGACTTTCGTTATACCCTGTATACCTCTTCCTAGCTAAGTATTCTTCTTCCTTCCAAGTATTAGGCCAAGGCCTGTTACGATCCTATAGAAAATTTTCCCTCCAGCGTTTCATAGACGGCCCAGAGATCTTCGTCCTCTTGGTATATAATTATAAACAGCTTTGGGGATCCGATTTGAACTCATTCTTTCAAGATGGTGTTTCCAATTTAGTTGGTACTGTTTAATATATTCCAAAATTGGAGTAGTCTTCAATTCTTTTAAGATATTGGTGTTCCTTTACCGATCTCATCTGGTGTAACCCGCTGTTCTGCGCATGAATCTCATTTCACAAGCCGTTATTCTTTCATATGTCAACACTGGTCTAGCCAAAGTGTTATATAAACGTAAACTGGTGTTTTTTTTTTTTTTACAGGGGATGGTTTCATAACTTGATTAATAATTCCCATACTTTTATTATAACTAGTAATTTTTTCAAAAATATCCTTTTCATCCCAGATAGAGAGATAATATCCAAGATATTTAAATTGACTATTTAACTCATGCCCCAAATGGGAGTCAATGACCAATCACGTTTCAATGATTTCTGTATTACAACCAATCAGAGACGTGTTTCACGAAATAATTATCAACGTTAGGATTATCATATATTAAGCAAAGCTCCTCCTTTTTAATATTCTGAACAGGTCTGACCGTTATTTTGCAGTGACTGAGCCTATAACAAATACGGCTACCAGATTGTATATAATAGTGCTTACATGTCAACATTTGTAGCAATTGATTATACCACCAAAAAAAGAAACCACTGTTTGCACTTTCTTAAATGTATACGACATCAAAAATGAATTAATATACAGATTGATGTGTTTCATTTTTTCTCCACTAGAGAGCATTCTTACAATATTGCGTTCCTTTGGCAATAAATAGTATGATCTGGTTGCAGTGATAAACAAAAGAAGCAGTAGAAGCGTAGGCTACCTATCGTTTCTCATTAGTTTTCAAACATCACCGTTTACTTTAAATATAAAAATATTTTTAAATAACTGTAGTTAAATAATGATTTGTGAGTAAACAGCTTTATTTTATTCGTTAAATAGTCCTAACAAATGCCACTCTTGATTTCCAAATTCTCTAGATAAATTCACTCCTCACTTCGTGAGTCGTGAATTTATCGATAATTTGGAAATCACTCGTGGCATTACTTATGATTAGATCTCTCTAAAATTTTATTCTGGAGACAGATTTTACTTTGTATGGGGTCCTTCCCATGAAATGCCATAATTTTAGTTTTGTTAATTGATATTTTCATATTAAATTTGGCAGCTATTTTTTGTAAATTATAAATTGATCGTTGCAAATCATTTTCGGAAAGTGCCAAAAGAGCTAAATCGTCTGCAAAAAGAATAGCGTCGAGTTTGAGGTTCCTATTGATGGGTATATATCTCCGTTGTGTTTTCCTCCATTCGTTTATTATTCTCTTCATATCCTAACTAAGTTCCAGTTGTAATATAACCAGATGTATGACTGCATTTTCATTGGTCGAATAATGGTTTTACCTTTATGCGTGTAAGAAAATGTAGTTCCCTCTCTTAACAATCGAAATAAAGGAAATAAAAACAATGAAAAAATATATCTAGCACATGTCGATGTAAGTTATATGGGAGAATCTTAAAATGAAGAATTACAATTTTAATAGATTAAATAAATATTGCTATATTCTTACGCACGCGCAATGAAGAATACGTTGGGATTTCTATTTGAAAAGGGCAGCTTTCTGTAGAATTTCATGAAACATTGGGAAATAAACCATTTGAAAATCGGAGAGAAATTATGTTGAAACAATTTAGTGAAAAATATCCTACATAAGCGTTTGAGTATATGGTGAAAATGCACATGTGAGTCAGCATGGGGTATATATTCTGCTCGTAATAGAATTGTAAATAAATAATATCTAACGACATCATGGAAAAAGCGTAAACATTTGTTTAGGTAGGCTCATATATATTTTTGTCATAAATAAATAAATAAGAATTGGTGGAAGTTCTTATTAGAAAATCCATCGACCCCGGCCGGGTTTGAACTTGTGATCCTTGGACCTTAACCTCTATACGATCGAGGCCGATAAATTTCCATATTGGTCCACCAAATAAATTAATATATATGTCTTCTTCTTGAATCTTGTAAGCCCATGTTTCCCTTAACAGAGATTTAGGCGCTCTCCCCCTACAGGGAAGAATTTGAACCATACTAATTTAGTTACACTTGTTTTCGTATAGATGTCATTTGAGTGGTCCGTGGTCAGCGTTCCGCCTCATACTGACATCTAGGAAACCAAGGTAGTACTAGGACGGGAAAATTTGGTAAATTTTGCTTAGAGGCCTTTTCATTCAGGCTTAAGGATATTTTACGAGCCTGAAAATCTTCAGACTCGGGACCCACGGCTTAATGTCCCTCTCGGAGGACTCGCTCCTTGGATTTTTCCGTCCTAAAAAAATCCATCGATCCTCGGGACCAGAGGCAAGGAGCACAACCAGTAGTCCACCACGGCCGATTATATATATATATATATAACTTTGTTAAATTGTTGCATTTAAAATATTAACAGTAGGCCTTTCGGAAGTTAACTTCCATCATCAACAGGATGAGTATGTGTTACTAGCTGTTGTTTTACGACGTTGTACCAACGGCACTTCAAGACCATCAGCGTATACAATGTCGTAAAACAACAGTCAGTAGCACATACTCATGCTGCTGATGATAAAAGTTAACTTCGGAAAAGCCTACAATTAATATTTTAAATACAACATTTTAACAAAATTGAGGACGACGGCACGTGCCAATAGGTATATACTTTTAATTTGTATCGTATGACTGTTAACTCAACGGAATTTGATATGAATTTTGTTAGTATATTTAGTTTTTGCGCGATAGTGCATTTTGTCGTGCTTACAGCAATGGAGACCATGATTGAAAGTTCAACTTCCTACATTTCGGGGTTGCCAACCTAAATAACTATATTGTAATAAAATAACTATACTGTAATATTACATATTACAAACCACGTGTGGGAAAGTAAAACCACTAACCTTTATGTATACTATGTACAATGTATATACAAAAAAATATCCAAAAGGTAGTGTTTATATACATTATACGAAATAAATCACTGCATTTTAAATGAACCGAACTTTACTTTGAAACAATATAAAACAATAAATACGTACTTGCCGCCATTTTATGGCTATTTCAACTAATAAACATTGCTCACACTGTTAACGTTAGTCAGTTGTTTATAATGGACGCAAATATTTCCAACAAAGATGTTATTATTTTACTATTATTTATTATTTTAAAAACACCATCGCCCAAAAAGTAATGTACAACGCACATTTGTGAAGTGTTTTACAGAATCTCGGAAATTAACATTATCCTCGCTTCTGTGAAAACCACTTCCCAACCTCGCATCTAATACTATTTATTGATGTTTACTTCCAGTCCCCAAATAATATATATATATATATATATATATATATATAATATATATAATAGAAGAATATGAAAAATGGGGATTGCATTTGAACATGAAAAATACAAAATAATTATCAATTGGTGAACCAGAACAAAATTTAATTTTGGAGACTGGAGAATCAATAAAATCTTGTAGTGAGATCACATATTTAGGAATTAAAATAAATAAAAATAGAAGTTATGAAGAGGAAATAAGAAATAGAAATAATAAAGGAAAATTTGCAATTGCTTGCCTCAATGGAATATTGTGGGATAAAAATATAATAAAATTAATATATATCATACAATTGTTAAAAGCATCATTTACTTATGGAGCAGAACTTTGGCCATTAACAACAAAAACAAATAAGTATCTTTTGGCAACGGAAATGGATTTTATACGAAGGGCCGCAAGAATTTCAAGAAGAGAAAAAATTAGGAACTCAGTTATAAGGGAGAAAATGAAGATTGAAGACACTATTTCAGATTATATTAAAACTCAGCAATTAAGATGGTACGGATATGTCCAGCGAATGGAAGAGGATCAACTACCAAATTCTGTTTTGAAATGAAAACCTGAGGGAAGACGAAGCAGAGGAAGACCTAAAACCTCCTGGAGTCAGGGAATATGTTTATATATGAAGGAGAAACATCTACAGCCAGGAGATTAGATGGACCGACAACGTTGGCTATTAGGAATCGGACGATGTCAAAGACATTAATTAACCGATGATATATATATATATATATATATGGTATGATAAGAAAAATAAATGCCTGGACGGGATTCGAACCCGGATCTCTGAGTCTGTACCTCAGCGTGATATTCATTACACTACCAGGCGAATCCAATTCAAACACTTATTTTTCTTATATATGTATTATACTCTCCATTATTACTAGATGTCGCGAGAACTATATATATATATATATATATAGACACACATATAATTAGTGTTCGAAATGAGGGATGGATTGGTAACAGTTGTAGCTGCGCGCGTGCGGCAGATGTTTGCCAACACCTGTTAATGTACCTGAACCGGTTACTACTGGCTCTCGATAAAAATAACATTTCCCGGAACTTTGCGCTGGTAATGGCCGTAACCTCAGTTTCTCAATAAAAAATTGCATCTTGCTCAATGTCAGGACACAAAAAAAAAACCCCACATTTCGTATCCTAATAAATTAGTCAACTGTGCAGTGGTTTTCAACCTGGGGACATATCTTGCAGTATGTTAAAATTCACGCGTCTAGAAATTCATGCTATTGCGTATTACAGACATTCTTGTCACCCCAACTTCTCTCGAAAAACGTTAAAACTTAAAATATGTAAAACTGTTATTCTCCCAGTTGTATTAACTATATTATATAATGGAAATGGACTGTTGATAACAAATTAGGGAAATTTTGAAGAAGTGGCTGAATTCATATACCTAGGTACGTAATTCGGAATGAACATGGGGATATGATTGCAGACTCCAGGAGTATATTAAATATAATATAACTGGAAGAATAACAGTTTTATATATTTTCAGTTTAACGTTTTTAGAGAAAAGCTGGGACAAGAATGAGGAATAATAGCACGCATTTCCAGAAATAAGCCTATGTTTAATTTCTTTTGTGCATCTCATTCCTATTTGAAATTATTGCCTCTTACTTACTTACTTACTTACTCACTGGCACTATCGAACCCGTAGGTTCATGACCGCACGGACATAAGCTCTCCATACATCCCTATCCTGAGCTAATGCTTTCCAATCATTCCCTGTATAATCTACTTCCCTCAAATCATAGTTAATGTTATTCTCCCACCTCATTCTTGGTCTACCAACTGGTCGTTTTCCCTCTGACTTTCCTACAAGAAGCTTCCATGCAAGTCTTTCATTCCCCATACGTGCAACATGTCCTGCCCATCGCAGTCTACGAGACTTAACTGTTCTTATTATATCTGGCTTCCTGTAAAGACCATGTAGCTCATTGTTATGTAGTCTTCTCCATTCACCTGTCTGTTCATCTCTCTTTGGTCCAAAAATTTTCCTAAGTACTTTATTCTCAAATACTTGTAATCTCCTTTCCTCTCTTAAAGTAAGAGTCCATGTTTCGCACCCAAATAATATAACTGGTAGAATAATAGTTTTATATATTTTCAGTTTAACGTTTTTTGAAAGGAGTTGGGACATCAAGAGTCTCTGCAATGCATAATAGCACGCATTTCCAGAATTGAGCCTATGTTTAATTTCTTTGTGCATCTCATTCCTATTTGTGATTATTGTTCCTAGGTATTTGAATTCAGCCACTTCCTCGAAATTTCCCTCATTTGTCATTACTCTTACTCATTGGCACTATCGAACCCGTAGGTTCATGGCCGCGCGGACATAAGCTCTCCATACATCTCTATCCTGAGCTAACGCTTTCCAATCATCCCTCATTTGTCATTAGCTACCTGTCCATTTCCATTATATACTGTATTTCTACGTGTGACCATATATTTAGTCCCCAGAAAATTAATTGTGACATTGGCTGTGTGGGCAGAGGCATTGTTGTGGTGCAGTTTGATGCCTCAAAGTCCAGTTGTCGGTCGCTTTACACACACTTCTCGAAAAACTTCCGGGAGACAAACTGTCGTATACCACTCTGCGTTAGCTGCCCTACGTCCCTCAAGAGGAATTGTAGCCACATGACCACTAACGGAGAAGAATGTCACTACCATTTTTCCCCCTACACTCCTAGCCCTCTTTACCTTGGTCGGAGGTGTGTCATCTGGAAATACCCAGATTGCTGACTGTCGCTTTGTTTCTCGTTCGTATTGGTATATCCAAATTTCATCACCTGTTACGATCTCAGAAACACTCCCCGATCTTATAACAAGGGTTAGAGATAATTTGGGAAAAACTTAAGATCTGATAAGAACAGAAAAAGTCAAAGCAATGTTCATGAAACGGATCCTGAGAATAGGAAAAACAGCGCCATGTCGTTTTGCTTACGAACTCATGAGAGAGACCTACTTCATAGAGGACATATGAACCCAATTCTATATACAATCCACAGAACCATATCAGAAATTAATAAGCATCAGAAATAGGAAGAAGAAGGAAATAGACAGATTTCTACACCACAACTGCCATGCTGGACGACAGATGGACCAGAGAGTGCAACCCTCAGAGACACGTCACAACACGACTCGCAGTACATGGATTTCATAACAAAATATGTATAAACAAGAAATTCCACGAGCCGACCGAAGAATGCAAGTGTGTGTTATGTGGACAAAGATGTAGGAAATACCACATCATAACATGTGCGAAAAGAACAAAAACTATTACAGACTACACTAAAGACTAAACGACCACTAATGCTCAACCTGAGTGCACATTTCATATTATTATTATTATTATTATTATTATTATTATTATTATTATCTTATAACAAGGGTTGCTTTAATATCCTTGTAATGTCGTGGATCTTCTTGCACCATTTTCTCCACAGCGGTGATGTTTTCCTCAGTAACTGCCGTTGAGGGTCTTCCGCTTCTCTCTTCGTCTTTGAGGGAAGTTCGGTCCCTCTTAAATTCCGCGAACCAACTGAAAAGTACGGGAGGGAGCAATGTCTCCGAAAGTCTGCCTAAGTTGCTCAAGACTTTGTTCCTGATGTAATCCTATTTTAAAATCATAATAAATCATGGAACGAAAATATTCACGTTGCAGCTCCATTGCGAGGGACTGAGTTACTGGCATCCCTCTTTGTTTCAACCCCTACTGTTAAGGGAGGAAATTATGTGTAAATACAGATAAAAGTATAAGCTATCGCATGGTATATCCGGCTTAATCTTATCTCAGATTACTCGAGTCCGGAAACTGATTCACCCTCGTTGAAGACCAAAAACGAAAATATACATAAAAGTATCCTGTGTGTGCCCCCCCCCAAAGAGTATATGATGGCCATGGAAGGACAGCGTGAACCAAGAAAAGCCTTACTTACTTACTCACTGGCACTATCGAACCCGTAGGTTCAAGGCCGCGCGGACATAAGCTCTCCATACATCCCTATCCAGAGCTAATGTTTTCCAATCATTCCCTGTATAATCTAGTTCCCTCAAATCATGTTAATGTTGTTCTCCCACCTCATTCTTGGTCTACCAACTGGGCGTTTTCCCTCTGGCTTTCCTACAAGAAGCTTCCATGCACGTCTTTCATTCCCCATACGCGCAACATGTCCTGCCCATCGCAGTCTACGAGACTTAACTGTTCTTATTATATCTGGCTTCCTATAAAGACCAAGTAGTTCATTGTTATGTAGTCTGTCACCTGTCTGTTCATCTCTCTTTGGTCCAAAAATTTTTCTAAGAACTTTATTCTCAAATACATGTAATCTCCTTTCCTCCCTTAAAGTAGGAGTCCATTACAGGCGCATTTTGGAGAAAGGTCATGGCACGATCGAGAGGGTGGTGGGGGGACTCCACACTTCTGGGAGTAAAGAATTGGAATGTGGTGGCTAGGAATAGGGACGATTGCGATGCCTATTTGGGCTGTAGAAGCATAGGATGGATGCTGTGTCTCGTAAGGTTTGGAGAACATGCAATCGTCTTCAAAGGAACACGTTGAAAAGAAACAGAAAGAGATGCATTATTATTAGTTAGTATTTCATTGTCTAGTCAGCCGCGGTGAACTAATACGAGTAATTACGTTCCTTGCTTATGTTCCCGACGGTCGCGAGTTCAAACCCCGCCGGGGTCGGTGTATTTTTTTAGGACGAAAACATCCAATGACCAGATCATCCGGGAAAACTTTAAGCCGAAGTCTGAAGATTTTTAGGCTCATAAAAGAACCACAAGCCTGAATAAAATGCCTCTGTGCAAAATTTACCGACCTTCTCATCCTAGTAACCTTCTTCTTCTTCTTCTTCTTCTTCTTCTTCCTTTAATGTGATAGACCTAGCGGTCTGTTGCGGTCTCAATCCAACGTTTGAAGGGTTTGCCCAAAGATCTCTTGCCTGATGGATGGTAATTTAAGATTTGAACTTGGTATTCTTGTTCTGCTCATTCTTCTTACGTGAGATTTCCAGTTGTTTCTGTAATTTTGCACATATTCCATGATTGCTTGTTTGTAATTCTTTGAGAATCTCAGAAATCATTTTATGGTCTGTTCTTGAGTAACCTGCAGTACGTCTCATAAATTTCATTTCTGCTGTAGTTAGTCTTTGTTCATCTACACTGCGAATTGTCCAGGCCACTAGATGTCTTGCACAACCGAAGACTATACAACGACTCCAGTTTTCCAATTTTTTTATTGTTTCCGTAATAACTATAAGAATAACTCTAAATTCACAGAAATTGTTATGAAACCACGGTCATGATTCAGACATTTGTTTTTGGAATTAACAGCCGTAGACGTTCAGCTTTTTTAGTTGTTATGGAGACATTAAAATGTTGGAAGACGGGGACTTCTGTTGTCCAATCCACCCATTGGGTGGGTATGTTGACCACACACCATTTAAAACATCTGTAGAAAAATAAGCGTAACTAAATTACCTCGGTCAAGTAACTCTTAGAAAAGTAGGGGTTAAGGCAAATCATGGGGCTGTTACGCCACTGAAGATAGATTTCATTGTCTATTCTAGCATAAATGCCTTGATAATGCGTGTTAGAATGGATTAAAGGTTGCAAACTGTTCCGATTTCTCTATTGTCACACTCTGGTGCTACTTCAGACTTAATTAAGTCATGTGATTCTTGTAACACATTATGTAATCAATTAGCATACAGACCGCTACATTGTTAACATGACTGTGTTATCTTAAGTTAGGTTAGGTTCGTTGTTTAATGTTATATTTATCACTTATCACCGAACGACAAATTAAATTTGAAGAGAAAAACAATTAAAATGTGCCTAATCGGGATTTGAACCCAATTAAAAAAATAAGATTAGGTTAGTTTCTGTTACGAAATTTAGGTATACCTTAAATTTCTGATCATCTACCCCGGTACTATTCAAGATAAAACCGATAGCGACTGAGCCAGAAGAGCCGGAAGTAGGAGTACAGGGCGTGTGCACATTGTGCGCCTTTCTATTTATCATTTATGTTTATATCTACTTCTAGCTCAACTTTTTTCGGCATATATATATAATATATATATATATCATCATCATCATCATCATGAACAAATTCGTTTTAGGCCATGTGGCCTGTACGGTAAACCTAGCGAAGATGGTCTTGATCTTTCCACCGATGTTTTGGTCTTCCTTGGTCCCTATGTCCAGTTGGGGTATATTGGTATGCCAATTTTGGAAGTCTATTTCTTGCCATTCTTCTCAGATGTATATATATATATAGCGAGAGAGAAAGAGAGAGAGATTTCGGATTCAAATCCCAGTTCAGGCGTTAATTTTTCTTTTCATGTAATATCTGGCCTTCATTGCTAAAGATCAGCATTTAATTTTAACATGGGAAAAAAAAACCTAGAACAAGTACAAAATTTCAGCGATTTAGGTTGTGAAATGAAAAAGTTGTGAACAAGAAAATCGCCAAATTTGCACAAATCTCAGGAATAATAAATTATACATTAAAAGCTAAGGGGTCCTCATCTAGAGGATATGTGGATGGCGACCACAAGGTGCCCAAGCTGTGCAAAACATTTCTTCCACTTACTTGTGTTTTGCACTCTTTTAACTTTACTATCTAACCTCTCTTGGTTAACTCTTGTTTTATCGACCCCATCGTTATTAGGGCATCCGAGGGCTAGGGAGTCTTTCCTTTCTTCCATTTCTTCTTTCCTTTATTTTCTTTTCTTCTCCAGAAAAGCCTGACCAGAGGCTATAAGATGGCAGCCCCATCACTGGCCTTGCCTTCCTTTGGCCAGCAACCAATCGAAGGCTACTATTATTATGCTTTCAAGTCTTATACGAGAATTTCCTGGATGCTGGAGGGAAAATTTTCTATAGGATCGTAACAGGCCTTGGCCTAATACTTGGAAGGAAGAAGAATAAATGATACATTAAAAGCTAAATTAGTACAAAAATCCATAAGAATAAAGATATATAATACTTCGGCATTACTCTTCCTTTTATACGGAAGTGAGATTTGGACATTAAGAAAAAAGAGACAGGGGCAGAATCAAAACAACAGAAATTACATTTTTCGGAAGGACAGCAGAATACACTCTTTTAGATCGAAAAAAAAACGAAGTAATTTTAGAACAATTAAAGGTATAATTAGTGGAAGAAAAACTCAAGAGATATAAATAAAATTGTCTAGACCATGTAAAAAGAATGGATAATTCAAGAATCCCAAAAATGATGATGCAATATAAGCCCAAAGGACATCGTCGACCAGGAAAACCTCTTAAAAGACTGCTAGATGGAGCCAAAACAGGTCTACAAAGACCTAATTCGTGACGGATGATGATAATGGTGACGAACAAAAAAAAAACTTTCTACTATAAAATAAAATATACTCATTAAAATGTCTTTATTGTTATAGAAGCCGTCAGATGGCAATGCGAGAGATGTATCGCTGCATCTTACGATAGAGAATTGCATATAGGGTAAGGAAAATAAATGTTTTCACAGAGAGCCTGAGTAGCGAAGACGGTATTTCAGTAAGATATAGAATTAGAGGTCTCTGGTTCAAGTCTCGGATCAGGTGTTATTTTTTTCTTTTCATGTAATATTTTGGTTATTCATTGCAAATATCAACATTTATTTATAACATCGTTGCTGCCATAAAGTAAAATATTCTCATTAAAAATTATTTCTTGTTATAGAAGCCGTAAGATGGCACTGCGAGCAATATCCAACTGCCTCTTATGATAATTATATAGGCCTACTGTATTAGGAAAGGGAAATTGATGAGTAGCGAAGACGGCATCGCAGTACTGTATAGAGTTAGATGTATCGGGTTCAAATCCTAGTACAGGCGTTATTATTTTATTTTCATATCTCGTGTGTGTGTGTGTGTGTGTGTGTGTGTATGTGTGCATATGCATACACACACATGAGCGGTTTAAGGCATGAACACTATGGGCAGGTCATGTGGCTCCAATGGGGATGAAAGAGGGGCATGGAAGCTTCTTGTAGGAAAACCAGTGGGAAAACGCCCGGTTGGTAGATCAGGAAGGGGATGGGAGAATAACATTAATCATTATTTGAAGGAAGTAGGGGGATGATTGGAAAACATTAGCTCAGGAAAGGGGAGCATGGAGAGCTTATGTCCGCGCGGACATGAATCTGCGGGTTCGATAGGGCCAATGAATTTAGTTGCGTTTAAGAATTAAAGTATTTTACTTTTTTTTAATTATGTCTTCGTCTATCGACTCGGGCATAAACTTTTCAACTCATTCAGAAAATACCGTCTTCCATCCTTGTATCGTAATATGGCCTACTTTTTTAAAGAGGTCTTTGTAATGCATAATCATAATACTGTACATTTCCAGATTATTAGCATAATTACGGGATTGTTGATGGTATTTTCCATTTATTTCTATAAATGTATTGTTTATATTCTATTTGTGAGTAATAACTGGACTCGATCTGGATATAAGCAGTATCTACGGTTTCAAATACGAATTATTATGTGGGATATGCACGTCCGCACCCATAATAAAACTTAACGATAGTTTCCGAAGTTTGCCGAAGTGACGAGTATTTCTTGATATGCCATCCCCTCCTACGTAACAACTGGCACGAACCAGTTGAAAGCTGCTTGGAGCCGCCTGGCTTAGTTTATGAAACATTCAGTTGCAACTTTATCGTCAGTGTTTTTACTTGTGTTGTGCAGATATTCCTCGCCCAACAAACTGGTTTTATCGATGTTGATTTTACTCTTTGATACATAGTTTATACAAGTGCGATTTTGCTGTAAATGCATACAATCGAAGGATTTCGTTGAAGCGGAAACGCGCCTCATTTGTTTGATTTTTGTGACATTGTTGTATTGATAGCGAATGAGGGGTAGGACTTATAGAAAACGCTGGGAACTAAAATTCGCACGTGAGTGTGAAAATATTGCATCGTTGGACATAAAACAAGACTCCGATATTTGGGAATGGTACACATCAGGCCAGAAATCACATTTACATCAGGATATTGTGAAATCATCAAGACTGGAGTCAAATACAAGAATTCATCCATTTGGCAATATCATTGCCTTAGCTGACAAGCAGCACGTTCGAGGACCGGTAAAAAGAAGTGAACAGCAAACACTACGTCACCATTGTTACAATCATCATCTAAAAAAGAATGATTGCAAGCAGTTGGTGATTGAACTGGATGGTTTACTCTTGTACGAATTTTTTTATAACAATGCTATTCTAGTTGACCAAAATAGGGGACGGTTCCGATCCCCCGAAGGTCCCACATAAACCATAAGACTGAAATATTTTTGTATTTATTTTATATATATTTTTATTTGATGTTTGTTATATTACAAACAGTATTACTGGAAAATATTACCTTCATTTTTGAAGGAGAGAATAGACTGCACTATAGGCATCGTGTGGAACGGTAAATATGGAATCTGATTGATAGTGTAGAAATATAAGATATTTGATTCTCATCTTCAACTTGACGTGGTGAAAATGTTGATTCTAGTGAATACGGTGACATTAGCACACGATGATTTTGTCGTGAGTGCTCGATTCTATCATGCATTGTCATCAGTACCGAGTGAACGAAGAATTAAATTAGCATTGTTTGGCAAGAGAATTGCTGTCACATTTAAAAGAAATCGTAACAGAACAGGAGATACACGGCTTGTCTATTACCACAAGCGTCCCAGACGGCCACATTACTACAGAGGCGATTGGAGAGCTGTCATTATGTAAGCAAATTTCTTGTTATTATCTGTAGTATAATTAAATTAGCTTTGAAATATTTAGGAGTGAAATTTACAAGGAACCGAGACTACATAATTCCAATAACGTGACGAAATTGTTGATTTCTATTGTTTTCTCGGCTCAACTTTAGAATATGACGATTTTCCATACATTCGGATCAACTATAAAAAAAGGGTAAAGGTATCCCAGGAGGCCCTTGGGGTAGTAGGAGGTTAGGGCTTCCACTTTTCTGGGCAATCGGCACTTGATGTCAGCCCTGCGCGACGGCCCTCTTTACACCCAAAACAAGTGTCTGGTACTCATTTACGTTAGAGGTTGAGTCGATCCCAGGGCCATAGTGCCGCCAGAAGGTTTGGGTCGGTTTAAAAATCCTGACCCCACCGGGACTCGAACCCTCGACCTTCTGGCTTGTAGTGCAGTGCCTTAACCACTACACCACTTAATGTCAGCCCTTCGTGATGGCCGTCTTTACTACCAGAACAAGCGTCTGGTACTCATTTCCGTTAGAGGCTGAGTCGACCACAGGCCATAGTGCCGCCAGAAGGTTGGGCCGGTTTAAAAATCCTGACCCCACCGGGACTCGAACCCTCGACCTTCCGGCTTGTAGTGCAGTGCCGTAACCACTATACTACGGTGTGCCCCCGGATCAACTATAGTTTTCATTATGCTACCCATGCAATATTCATATGACACTGTTGTACTATTTACTTTTTCCGTTTCTACTAATATTACGTACTATTTTAATATTTATTAACGGTTTTTTTAAATATTTTACAATTCATATATATTATTTTATCCATGTATGCAAAATCTCAAAAAAAGTTTAGTTTACCTCTACGAAGATTTTTTCAAAGTTATATAGAATCATAGTGTGCATGCATGAACACTTATTGAAACTTCCGTTAGATGGCACATATATCTGTGAAATCAGTATGACTAACTTTTGCAATAAATTCCCAAACATGTTTATAAGAAACTAGCTAATACCTGGAGTATGCTACTATGCCTAAATAAATCATAATGTGTTTTTACCTTTAGTTGAATAAGGAAAAGAAAAAAGGTATCATAATAATTTTTAGGTACCCTGTGCTGTTTACTCGATGTTGGCCGGAAATCTATGTGGTCCGATGTACTTGGCATAAATGAGCTGAAAGACAAAATTCATTATTTTGAGTTATCCGTAAAAGAATACCCGCTGTGCACTGCTATGCTTTCCCGTGAATCTACGTATTTCGATCATCTTAGCATCAATGAAAGAAAAAAAATGGTTATTGTGAGTTATCCATAATAGATAAACATATGCTGTCGAGGACTTTTTTGTAGAGTTTTTTGAGCTATTCAATTCTGTGTACATTGATTTGGTTTATGTATTATGGTTTAGGCAGAGTAAGTCATTTAAACATACAAAACAACATTTATTTTTTACATTTTTCACTACAAAGGGTGATTTTTAAGGGTGAAGGACTTGAACATTAAAACTCACGGAAACTGCACTTAAACTAGCGTGAAATATTTTCTGTCCTATAGAACAATAGTGCGCATGCGCCAGAGTTTATAGAGCCAGCGATAACCCACAATCGAACCACATCGATTATCATCCTCGATTACTATCCATTGCTATGAAATTTAAATGGTCAATATATGCAATAAATTCCCAAATCTATGTTAAAAATTATATATCAATAATATTAAAATTACCAAACGTTTATTAAAAATAGGTGTACACTTACTTATCACTCCCTAACGCTGATCCAAACTGCGATAACCCAAAAAAGCGATAGAAAAATCATAGACTAAGTAATATACTCTGTGGAGAAAATAGCAGTTAGCATCACAATATTGTCTAACAGTGTCATAATATTGTGATTTGCATATTTAAATTAATAAGTACTTCAAAATTGTCTAATAATGTTATAAAAATTGTTTGAAAAAGTTTAAAATATTAAATAATGTTAATAAATACAGAAGAAGAGCTATAGTGTACAATATAACTGAAAAATCAAGTGCTAGTAGAAGTGCAGTTGAGCCAAACTCTCTTATAGCCTATAATGTTCCCGGAAAATCCTGAACATTTTGCAAAAATCCCGATGCCAATCGAATAAACGGTATGGCAGTGCACGTTTGCCCAGGAATCTACTTATTCCGATCATCATGGCATCAATGAAAGGCAAAAATGGCTATTGTGAGTTATCTGTAAAAGATGAACATATGCTATCATGGACGTTTTTGTAGAATTTTTTGAGATATTCAATTCTGTGTGCATTAATTTTGTGTATTTGTTATGGTTTAGGCAGCATAAGTCATTTAAGCGTAAATAAATAATAGTTTTAAAAAACTAAAAGAACACGCTTTATTAGAAAACTAAAAAATGAAAAATAATTTTAATTTCCAATACGCTTGGGATAAAATAAAGTGGTCAACAAAAAAATCATCTCCAACACATATAGAATAAAATTAGAGTTATCAACAAAAAGAAAATGATTTTACCATCAAAAGCGTGGGGTGCTCTATATCAATTAATATATTTGATAATAAACAGATATTGGTATAAGTAAGCTCTCTAAGAAGAAAATGTGAAATCATAAAAATCACCCCACGCTTTTGATGGTAAAATTATTTTCTTTTTGTTGATAATTTTATTCTATATGTGTTGGAGATGATTTTTTTGTTGACCACTTTATTTTATCCCAAGCGTATTGGAAATTAAAATTATTTTTCATTTTTTAGTTTTCTAATAAAGCGTATTCTTTTAGTTTTTTAAAACTATTATTTATTTTTTAGTTTTAATATTTTACAGAATAAGATAAAAATGTAAATATCTTTAAATTCGATACTATTGTAGTATGAGCTAAAAGTAATACTTTTCTATAAAAAAAAACCCTCCCAGCCGGATTTGAACCAGCGACATATGGATTACTGAAATTATATACCACTAAGAGTTCACTGCTCTACCAACTGAGCTCTTACAACGATTGACTAAAAACTCGACAAGTCCGCAACCTATTATACCAGTTTTCATTTTTTTTTATTTTTGGATGATTCTGGCCAGGATTTTAGAAACAAAATATGAAATTATTTTATTGTTACGGGTTCTCTACACATATACAAAGTTTCAAGTCGATCCAATGTTTCTAAGTGGGTGAAAATCGTGCTGAAAGATTCCGTTACATTGATACAAAAACATGTTTTTTGATTTTCTGATGATTATGACCAGGATCTTAGAAAATAAATATGAAATTATTGTATTGTCACGGGTCCTCTATAAGTATACAAAGTTTCAAGTCGATCCAATGTTTCTAAGTGGGTGAAAATCACGTTGAAAAATTCCATTACATTGATACAAAAACACGTTTTTCGATTTTCTGATGATTATGGCCAGGATTTTAGAAAATAAATATGAAATTATTGTATTGTCACGGGTCCTCTACAAGTATACAAAGTTTCAAGTCAATCCAATGATTTTAAGTGGGTGAAAATCGCATTGAAAGATTCCGTTACATAGATAGATAGATAGATAGATAGATAGATAGATAGAGGTCAGGCTAATATAAAGTGTCTAATAAATATGAAATTATTGTATTGTCACGGGTCCTCTACAAGTATACAAAGTTTCAAGTCGATCCAATGATTTTAAGTGGGTGAAAATTGCATTGAAATATTCCGTTACATAGATAGATAGATACACAGGTCAAGCTAATATCTTCTTCTTCTTCTTCGTCAGGCTCTACGACTTCCAGTGGAATGTCTTGGCCTTCTCAACCAGTTTACGCCACTTCTTCCTATCTTGTGCAGTGGATTTCAAATCAAAAATCCCCATCTCTCTCAAATCTTCAATTACGTCATCTTCCCATCGATCCTTGGGTCTTCCCCTTGGTCTTGTTCCTTGTGGATTCCAATTCAAAATATCATTCGGCAATCTTCCCTTTGGCATTCTTAGTGTATGTCCAAACCATTGTAATCTTTTGGATTTGTTGAAACTAACTATATTTTCTTTATTATTCTTGAGGTATAATTCGTCATTCCTTCTCAACCTCCAATTTCCATGTTCCTTTACTGGACCTAGCACTCTTCTAAATATTTTCCTCTCAAACGTTAATAGTCTTAGTTTATCTGCTTCTTTTAGTACCCAGGTTTCAGCTCCATAACATATGATTGGTCTTATTATTGCTGTATATAATTTGAATTTAACATTTTTTGATATTAATTTGCTTTTGAATATATCGAAATTAGCAAAATATGCTTTATTCCCTTGCGATATTCTTGTTTTGATCTCTTCTTCAACAGTATTATTATCGTTTAGTATTGTACCTAGGTACTTAAAGGAGTTAATTTGATCAATACAGTCACTATTTATAGTTAGTTCAGTCAAATTTGTTTTATTTCTCATACATCTTAAATATTTTGTTTTATTTAGATTGATTACAGGTCAAGCTAATATAAAGCGTGTAAAAAAAGGGACTTTTTCTGGTTTTTAAGGGTGTAGGAGTTGAGTATAACAACTCTCTTATAGCCTATGTTCATCCAGGGAATTTGCTGAACATTTTGTAAAAAAAACCCATCACAATCGGATGAATGGTATGGTACTGCATAAAATACGAACAAACATGCATTTTTTATATATTAGATAGATGTACACCTACTTCCCCCTTCCTAACCTTGCAAAATAAATTACATGCATATTATTTAATGAAGTATAAACTAATTAATCTGATGTATAAGAATTAAATGAATGTTTTTTTATTACCTCACCTCATATCCTTCTTCTTCTATACTGCAGTTTCGGAGCTTATCTCCATCTTCAGTAGCCTATGGTCGACCGGTGTTATGTCATTTTTTGGCGGTTTTCTTCTTACTTCTATCGGTGGACCGATGAACCGCCAAGAAACGACATAACACCGGTCGACCAGAGGCTACTGAAGATGGAGATAAGCCTCGAAGCTGCAGTATAGAGGAAAAAGGATATGAGGTGAGGTAATAAAAACATTAATTTCTTCTTCTTCTTCCTTCCAAGTATTAGGCCAAGGCCTGTTACGATCCTATAGAAAATTTTCCCTCCAGCATTTGAGGGAAATTCTCGTATAAGACTTGAAAGCATAATAATAGTCCCTTCGATTGGTTGTTGGCCAAAGGAAGGCAAGACCAGTGATGGGGCTGCCATCTTATAGCCTCTGGTCAGGCTTTTCTGGAGAAGAAAAGAAAATGAAGGAAAGAAGAAATGGAAGAAAGGAAAGACTCCCTAGCCCTCGGATGCCCTAATAGCGTCAGCGTAAAAAAAAACAAGAGTTAACCAAGAGAGGTTAGATAGTAAAGTTAACATTAATTTAATTCTTAAATTAAACCTCATAATGTTCTTTCCCTGTGAAAGTTAAATAATCTGATGTATTAAATTAATGTTGAGAAGTTAAAGCTATTACTATGATAGAAATAAGTAAATTAATGAACACAATTTTTCTCTTTACCATTGATTTACAATAATTTAATTGTGTTCATTAATTTACTTATTTCTATCATAGTAATAGCTTTAGCTTCTCAATATTAATTTAATAAATAATGCTATAGCTGTGTGGAGTCCCTTCATGTCTTCTTCAGGTAGAAGCCATTCATTGTGTATTTGTGAATGATGATTCATTGCAATTGAATGTGGGGCCAGTAGAGTAAGGTAAAGGAAGGATTTCTGCTTGGATGGGAATGAAGCCTGGATTAGTTCAGTGGTGTGAGCATTAGCATGGAAAGCTAAAGGTTTGGGGTGCGATTCCCGATTCAGGCAGAAATTTTTCTCTTTACCATTGATTTACAATCTGATGTATACTAACTTGTTCCATCAGAACCTAATGAAATGAGTGAACATCCATTTCTTAAACTAGATTTTTTAATGTTGGTCATTCTGATTTCACAGATATTTCTGTCATCTAGTGGAAGTTTCTTTAAGCGTTTGCACATGTGCGCTACGAATCTGTAGAATTTTGAAAACTCATTTGAGATAAATGTGAGAACTTGTATATATAGATAACAATTTAATAATTGTACAAGTTATAAGTATCGTTGCAAAATGTTTAAAGTAGTACGAAATGTTAGTAAAGGCGGAAAAAGTACATAGAGCAACAATATTACTAGAAGTTAATATGGAAAATCACAGATCAAGATGTTCTATACTTAAGCCCTATTATTTTCTGACTCAACTTTGAATGTAATGTTCTATGATTTTAAAACATTCTTATGTCACTGTTGCATACATACTTTTACCATATTTAATAACATTTTTTGTCAGCTGCGGTGGACTAGTGGTTATGCTCCTTGCCTCTGGTCCCGAGGGTCGCGGGTTCAAACCCGGCCGGGGTCGATGGATTTTTTAGGATGCAAAAATCCAAGGAGCAAGTCCTCCGGGAGGGACTTTAAGCTGTGGGTCCCGAGTCTGAAGATTTTCAGGCTCGTAAAAGTTCCTTAAGCCTGAATGAAAAGGCCTCTAAGAAAAATTTACCGAATTTTCCCATCCTAGTACTACCTTGGTTTCCTAGATGTTAGTATGAGGCGGAACGCTGACCACGGACCACTCAAATGACATCTGTATGAAAGCAAGTGTAAATGGTTCAAATTCTTCCCTGTAGGGGGAGAGCGCCTAGCTCTCTGTTAAGGGAAAACATGGGCTTACAAGATACAAGAAGATAGTAGTTTTTTTAAATAAATAAAACATCTATGTGTCCAAAACGTATAACTATTTACTATTTTACCGAAGTTTTCATACTGGAAAGATCTTACCGGATTAAGCATGTTTCTAGGAAAGTGGTTCCAATAATCACATGAAGCCCATGAAAGCCTGTTGCTATAAAAAAGGTTGAACCGTAAACTGAATCTGCAATTATAAATGGGGCTTCGAAGTATTCAAAGGCATGAAAACATGATTCAAATTTTCTTTTCAAAATTTGTAAGAACTGACAAGTTTCGAAGCAAGTCGGCACGGGTTGCCATGGGTCTACTTACACCAAATTGTATGTAAAATTGTTTTAACATTATACAAATAAATTAAGAGGGTATGCGTTAAAAATAAAAGACTTAGATTTTTTGGGTGTCCCAAGACACAAAGGGCATTTTTTTTTAGATTTTTTGGGTGTCCCAAGACACAAAGGGTGTTTTTTTTTTCAAATTCAAATATGCATATCCTCTATTTTTCTATTTGACCCTAATAACTCAAATAACAAATATTATTGTGATGGGATCATGACAGTCCATTCTGACTTACTTAATGCCAAACATTAAGACATGAAAATTTGTTGAAATTCATCAGAGAACCATTTTTTGACAACTCACCTCGTGTCAGCCGCGGTGGACTAGTGGTTATGCTCTTTGCCTCTGGTCCCGAGAGTCGCAGGTTCAAACACGGCCGGGGTCGATGGATTTTTTAGGATGCAAAAATCCAAGGAGCAAGTCCTCCGGGAGGGACTTTAAGCCGTGGGTCCCGAGTCTGAAGATTTTCAAGCTCGTAAAAGATCCTTAAGCCTGAATGAAAAGGCCTCTAAGCAAAATTTACCGAATTTTCCCGTCCTAGTACTACCTTAGTTTCCTAGATTCAGTATGAAGCAGAACGCTGACCACAGACCACTCAAGTGACGTCTATACGAAAACAAGTGTTACTAAATCAGTATGGTTCAAATTCTTCCCTGTAGGGGGAGAGCGCCTAAATCTCTGTTAAGGGAAACATGGGCTTACAAGATACAAGAAGACACCTCATAAATATCACGATTTTTACGATACTGTAGTTTCAAAAGAAATAATGTTCATCTTCAGCTATAACTCCGACTGATGAAATTCTTTGGCCATCAGCTCTTATATTGTCACCATCTTCAGCGCTGTCATCTATGGTTGAATATGGTTGAATTTATGAACTTCGAAATCAAATTTAGTTTGTTAGTAATATCAAAATTCATTGATCTATATTTATATTTTTGAATATTCATCTTCCCCCAAATGTCAATTCCAAACGTTTATCCAATTGTTTTAAAAGTTTTGCTTCTCTTCCATTTTTGTGATGTTCTAATAAACTATTGCAGCAATTGCAGATTTTTCAATTTCACAATTTTTAATATTTCTAATGTTCTTTGGTTTGAGTTTACAATAAAGTTTATATTGGAAAAACTGAAAGGAATTTGGAAATTTTTCTTATAGATTGTTATGGTAGCAGATTCTTTCCATTCATACCCATTTCTTTTCTAGAATCTGTCTGAATTGAATGGTAATGGATTAATTCATTTGTTTTCAGTGGTAACCAGCCGAGAGGTGGGCGTGGCAGTCCACCAAGCAACGCAGTAGTTTCCCCAGTTGCTATTGTCTCGGCTAAAGAAGAACGCAGCAACCAACCTGTAGTTGGTAACTTGGCAGCACTTCCTTCACCAGCTACCAGTGCTATCCTGCCTGACTCACAGCCCTTGTCCAGTGTCTCTGACATACCAGTAAGTTAAAACATACATACATTTTATAAGGGAATGTTAGTTTATTTTCAATTCACAGCAATATTATTTGATGAGCCATCCAAAGTCCTTCATCATTATCATCCTCTTATCGTGTCCTCCTTTCGAAAGATCGATTCCAAATATGCCTCCAACCATCTCTATCATCCCACGCTTTCCTTCTTTTTAGTTCTTCCCAGTCGTATCCTCTTTCTTGTAAACTTCTCTTCACTTGATTAATCCATCTTTCTCATGGTAGTTTTCTTTGCATCTTGAGATTTAACAACAGTCTCTGTGGTAGTCTTTCCATTTCAGTTTGTACTGCGGACTGTTATCTCTATCGTGGACTATCTCTCTTATGTAAAACCTATGTTTAAATACAAACCTAGCTCGTATCATACAAGCTTCTTGGCAGAGTCTGTAGCTGGGCCCAAGATTACAGACAATTTCATCTTTCTTTAAGTAGACCACTTGTGTAATATTCTTTAACATGAATCCTTTGAAATTAGAGCTAATCTTTCTTTCTATCTTTTAATATTAGTGACTGATCATGAAAGGAATGGGAACATACTCTACAGCACTCACAACTCATGTTCAAGCCTACTTTAAGCCTCGAATCTATTAATGCATTAGACCGTAAAAGTCGTTCTCTGCCTGTACTCTGCTTAGAAAGTTGCCTCCAAATACGTTTTTGCGTACTCAAAAATCTGTTCATGCGATAATAATTGTTGAAATTCCTAAGCTACCTGGCGAGGTGACTTAGCAGAGAAACGAATCGTGAGCAACCCGATGGGAATCAATGGTAACCGATGTAGTTTGAAACCTTGCTGCTTTATCCAAGATGTCGGACCTTGAAGACTTCGATCATGTTTTTGGTATACGCGGAGAAGAGGAATTTTATAGAGTCTACCAAAGAATTCAACTGGAAGAACAGGAGAATCGGCATAATATTGCACGATGCAGACGTCGTCTTATACGGTACTATTATTTGCGGGATGCAAGCGTAAATGCGTTCCTCTAGCAGACGAAAATAACGGAAGTGGTTTTATCGCTGAGAATTCTGGGTAATTTCTTGCCAATATTATGAAAATGATGACTTTCATGCATGACCAGTTAGTAGGTAGCTAATTTGATCTTTGCACTTGCTCACGGAAAGTCAGCTCACCAGTGATTGGAAGTAATTTGAGTAGAAACAATGTATTTGCAAGCGGCCCTAAGACAGCTAAACAAATCATAATAAATTAAATTTGAAGAGAAAAATTTTCGCCTAGACCGGGACTCGAACCCGGGACCCTTGGCTTTCCGGGCCAAGTGCTCTACCAACTGAGCTACCGAGGCGAGTTACGATCTAGACGCAAATTTTTCTCTTATATACGTTGTAATTCCCTATCGCCAAATGCTTTTGAAACCATTGTTTCTATCTTTGCAAATGGTGGCTTCTTAGTTAAGAAGACATTTATTGGGAATTTAACATTACTTTATAAAGCTAGTAAGACTTCTAATGATGTTTTTATTATTGATTTAACATTTCTCAATGAAAGATAAATTAAATTTGAAGAGAAAAATTTTTGCCTAGACCGGGACTCAAACCCGGGACCCTTGGCTTTCCGGGCCAAGTGCTCTACCAACTGAGCTACCGAGGCGAGTTACGATCTAGATGCAAATTTTTCTCTTATATACGTTGTAATTCCCTATTTAATTTATCTTTCATTGAGAAATGTTAAATCAATAATAAAAAAATCATAATAAATTGACTTCAAGATACTTTAACTAAAACATCTATAATTTAAATTGTATAAAAAAACAAACAATACAATTAGCTGTCAACTTGAATACGAACATAGAACAGAAAACAATAATGAACAGTCGTAAATTAAACTTAACAAAGGTTTACATAATGAATCCTTACATGCTTTCACTATAGTGCTTAAAGTCCTCATTCATTCAAACAAAATACGTCTTCTTAACAGCTTTTTCTATAGAAAACAGAACAGTCCTCGGTCAGGGGATCTTCCCTCGATCCCCGGTGACCTTCCAGGAACAAAACTTAACTCCGACTGTTAATGAAATATATCTCCACATCTCAGACATTGGCATCGGAACACACTAAACCGTGCCGATGATGTAAGGAGGGGAAAAAGGAAGGGGTGAGAAGGAGGGGAAAGAGCACAGAACGTAGTCTTTCAAAACCACAGAGGATAACATGTACGTCACAGTACGTCTCGTTTTGTTATCACGACACAAGTTCTTTTTAAAAGTGTATAAGAGTAAACAAATCTCTAAAAACACCAAATTTAAACTATACTTTACAGTTATGAGACCAGCAATAACTATTCTAGTAAGATTTGGACACTTAAAGAAGCAGAAAAGCAAGAGCTTTTAGTCTTTGAAAGGAAAGTAATAAGAAGAGTCTTTGGAGCAATAAGGAATCAGGATGGATCATGGAGAATTCTCAAAAACAGAAATATAATTAACTTCATTAAAGCACAAAGATTAAGCTGGATTGGACACATATATAGAATGGATGATGAAAGAATGGTAAAAAAGCTCTACAAATGGAAGCCATTAACCTCTAAATATATTGGATGACCCAAAAAAAAGGTGGGAAGATGATGAAGTAAATGATATAAAATTGATGAAGATAAAAAATTGAAACAAATGTGTCCAGGATAGATAAGTGTGGAAAGAACTTGTTGAGAATTACCAAAGCATTCTACAATTGACGCTGTAGCGCCTTATTAAGAAGAAGAAGTATGTGTGTGAGTTTTTGTTTTTCAATACTTTAGTGGCCGCAATCTCTGTTTTATCAAAACCAAACTTGGCATATAGCAGTGAATTAAAAATAGCAAGGTTGAGTTGTTAATAAATAAAATTGCACTTGAAATGAACATTTAAGCATCATGAAGAACGAGTCATTTTTTTATATCTTCCTCGTAGTTTTTTTTTATGTACCACTAAATTATGAAGATTTTAAGAAAGAATACAATCACATTTTGAACATAGCTAATTTAAATGGTTTTGGAAAGGAAATAATTATAAATAAATTGAAGAAATTCAGACAACAAATAAGATTAAAAGAATACACCATTCTGCAATCTGATTCCAAGAAAGGAAAACAATTTAAGAAAATTACTTATCATCCTGAAACACATAACAAATTTTTTTAAAAATTCAACAAATTCAGTATTACATTATTGGGCACTATTACATTGGCACCAATAAATAAATTTAGCCTTGGTAATCTATTAATAACCAATAAGAAATTGAACACCCCAGTTAGTAAAAAAATCTGGAATTTATCGAATTAGTTGTACAGACTGCAATAAAGTATACATAGGAAAAACAAAAAGGAATTTGGACACTCACACGAAGGAACACTTTAGAAATATTAAAAATGGTGAAATTGAAAAATCAGCAATTGCAGCACATAGTTTGTTGGAAAGTCATAAAATTGAAAAAGAAGCCAAACTTCTAAAACATTTGGAAACACCTTTAGAATTGACAGTTTGGGAGAAGATATATGTTCAGAAGAACAAATTTAAATACATGAATTTCAAAATTCCTGATGAATGGGACCTGATCTCAAAGTTCGTCGAATCAATACCAGATGGCAACATTATAGATGGAGATTCCAATGAAAATCTGGTAGCCATAATGTCGGTTGAAAATTGGAGGGATGTTTCCTCTTGAAAATTGCAGTTTCCGTGTTTAAGAAAACATAAACTATGAGGTAAGATATAAAAAATGACTCATTCTTCGTGAATAAGAACCTCGTGTTATTTCCCATATTTAACTATGAATTTAAACATCACTCTAGTGGTCACAATGTTTTATGTTAAACAACGAAACTCAGTATGTGCTATTTAAATTTAACAAAGTTCTTCTTCCTTCCAAGTATTAGGCCAAGGCCTGTTACAATCCTATACAAAATTTTCCCTCCAGCGTTTCATAGGACGGCCCAGTGATCTTCGTCCTCTTGATATATAATTATAAATAGCTTTGAGGATCCGATTTGAACTCATTCTTTCTAGATGGTGTTTCCAATTTAGTTGGTACTGTTTAATATATTCCAAAATTGGCGTAGTCTTCAATTCTTTTAAGATATCGGTGTTCATTTTCTGATCCCACATGGTGTAACCCGCTGTTCTGCGTATGAATCTCATTTCACAAGCCGTTATTCTGCTTTCATGTTGTCTTTTTAGTGTCCATACTTCACTACCATAGGTCAACACTGGTCTAGCCAAAGTGTTATATAAACTTAATCTGGTGTTTTTTGTATAAGGGATGGTTTCATAACTTGATTAATAATTATATTATTTTTGGTCTGGGAAAGCTGACGATAAAACAGAATTGTTTTGAAACATGTCCAAGAACAAATCAACATTAATATTGAGGTAAGATGTCCAGACCAAAAATAATATAATTAAAATAACCTCAAAATATAACTTCCTAAAATTAAATATTGATTAATAATTCCCACACTTTTATTATAACTAGTAATTTTTTCAGGGATATCCTTTTCATCCCAGATAGAGAGAGATAATATCCAAGATATTTAAATTGATTAGATCTCTCTAAAATTTTATTCTGGAGACAGATTTTACTTTTTATGGGTCTTTCCCGTGAAATGCCATAATCTTAGTTTTGTTAATTGATATTTCCATATTAAATTTGGCAGCTATTTTTTGTAAATTATAAATTGATCGTTGCAAATTGTTTTTGGAAAGTGCCAGAAGAGCTAAATCGTCTGCAAAAAGAATAGCATCGAGTTTGAGGTTCCTATTGATGGGTATATATCCTCGTTGTGTTTTCCTCCATTCTTTTATTAATGTATTCATATAACAAAGTTATTCTCCTAAAATCAGTGAAATGCAACATTTAGAAGTAGGTGTTTACTGAAACTTATCATTTCCCGAACCTTTCATCCTATTCAACACTTACCATTCCCCATTACCTCCCTTTCATCATCACTCCAAGGATTAGGCAATTGCCCGTTGAGATTTCATAATGCATTAGCCCAATGTTTTCTAGGTCTTCCGACATGTCTTTCTCTTGCTTGATAATTTGTTGCTAGCAGTGGATATCTCTCCTTACTCATTCCATTCACTTTTGTCTATAATTCATGACTATATCCAATGAAGGCTGCACTTTTAATTCTTATCTTATATCATCATTTCTAATTCTGTCAAGCTTTGTACATCCTTTAACTTGTCTGAGGAACCTTATCTCTGCCATCTATATCCTATCTTTCTAAATATATAACATTTTTTAAATTTCTATCTTTCTAAATATATAACATTTACAAAATTTATATGACAATTGCATATCTAAAATTAAAATTGGCAGTAAATTGTCACATAATTTCACGATAAACAAAGGTCTTCGTCAAGGTTGTTGTCTATCACCGACTCTGTTTAAAATATATGTACATGAAATATTAAAGAATTGGAGGAGAAAATGTTCAAGCATGGGAATTCCTATTTCAAACAACAAAACTTTATACAACTTACATTTTGCAGATGATCAATTGTTAATTGCACAAGATTATAAAAATTTAGAATATATGACAAAAAAATTAATACAAGAATATGGAAAATGGGGAATTAAATTTGAACACGAAGAAAACAAAATATTTATCAAATAGTTAACCAGAATAAAATTTAAATTTTGGAGACTGGAGAAGCAATAAAATCTTGTAGTGAGATCACATATTTAGGAATTAAAATAAATAAAAATGGAAGTTATGAAGAGGAAATAAGAAATAGAAATAATAAAGGAAAATTTGCAATTGCTTGCCTCAATGGAATATTGTGGGATAAAAATAGAAGTAATAAAAATAAAATGAATATATATCATACAATTGTTAAAGGCATCAATACTTATGGAGCAAAACTTTCGTCATTAACAACAAAAACAAATAAGTATCTTTTGGCAACGGAAATGCATTTTATACGAAGGGCAGCAAGAATTTCAAGAAGAGAAACAATTACGAACTCAGTTATAAGGGAGAAAATGAAGATTGAAGACACTATTTTAGATTATATTAAAACTCAACAATTAAGATGGTATAGACATGTCTAGCGAATGGAAGAGGATCGATTACCAAAATCTGTTTTGGAATGGAAACCTGAGGGAAGACAAGGCAGAGGAAGACCTAAAACCGCCTGGAATCAGGGAATATGTTTATACATGAAGGAGAAACATCTACAACCAGGAGATTGGATGGACCGACAAAATTGGCTATTAGGAATCGGACGATGTCAAAGACATTAATCAACCGATGATCTATCTAGAAACATTATAACAAAACAAAAGATGGATGCCGATTCCTACCTACCTTTCTACTTACTAATACAATCTAACCTACGTAGGATACAGTGCCAATTAAAGGGTTAATAAGAGAAGGATGGCATGTAATAACAAATTTAATTTTATGCCTTGTCCTACATGTGCTGAGCTGGTCACCCTAATTTTATAATAACATATAAATGTTTGAATGAATCGTGATTTCTTACTTCATGAGGTAAGAAGAAATCACAATTAATTTAATTCTTAAAAATTAAACCTCATAATGTTAAAAATTCCCAAATTTATTATATAAATATAAATGTTTATTAGAATTGTGTTGTACAGTTTGAGATGTCAAGGTTAACAGGAGTTGCATTGCTAAATTTAGAGAAACAAACAAGTTTAATGATGAGTCATACACATTCCTGTCTGCTAATTTGTATCTGAATGCTTTTAAATGTTTACTTCAGCGTGTCCTATTATACTCTTGATTCTAGTGTAAACAACACAACAGTCTAGACAAATCCAAAGAAAAAATAGCAAAATGCACACACATTAATTCTAACAATTGTGAATAACAACCTAGACTTGTGTGGCAAGAATGAGTAGGGCATGAGGGTATCTTGGGTCGTGTTAGATTATTTTCTTGGGTTCTGCCGGTGTGAGGACAAGGAATTCGGCAATCAGTAGAAAATTAGTTGTGTAATTAATTAAAAGTGGGACTGGAAGTAAATATCAATAAAACTAAATAAAAGAAAAACTAAATATATGGTCACACATAAAAATACATGATATAATGGAAATAGACAGCTAATGACAAATGAGGGAAATTTTGAGGAAGTGGCTGAATTCAAATATCTAGGAACAATAATCACAAACAGGAATGAGATGCACAAGGAAATTAAACATAGGCTCAGTTCTGGAAATGCATTACAGAAACTCTTGACTTCCCAACTCCTTTCAAAAAACGTTAAACTGAAAATATATAAAACTATTATTCTACCAGTTATATTATATGGATGCAAAACATGGACTCTTGCTTTAAGGGAGGAAAGGAGATTATGAGTATTTGAGAATTAAGTACTTAGGAAAATTTTTGGACCAAAGAGAGATGAACAGGCAGGTAAATGGAGAAGACTGCATAACAGTGAATTACATGGTCTTTATAGAAAGCCAGATATAATGAGAATAGTTAAGTCTTGTAGACTGCGATGGGCAGGACATGTGGCACTAATAGAGAATGAAAGACGTGCATGGAAGCTTCTTGTAGGAAAGCCAGAGGGAAAACGCACAGTTGGTAGACCAAGAATGAGGTGGGAGAATAACATTAACTATGATTTGAGGGAAGTAGATTATACAGGGAATGATTGGAAAGCATTGACTCAGGATATGGATATATGGAGAGTTTATGTCCGTGCGGCCATGAACCTACAGGCTCGATAGTGCCAGTGAGTTAGTTGAGTTAATTAATTAAAAAAGGGTTTATTATTTTATCCTCTTATGAAGCAACACAATATTCACAATGAATTAACAGTTTCGTGTGGGCTACTGGAGCAAATCTAGTCTTCCATGTAGAATAAGTATATTTACTTAAGAGCGATTGCCCACACTTGTAGATAATAATTTATCACTGAGAGCTCCAACTTATTAGGCTAGCTCCGTTGTATACTCGTATGTGAGTGTTTCGAGGAGTAACTGGCTCCACTCTGTCTCATATAAAATTACTTATTAGGCTTGGAGTAATGACTCCGCTGCACTTCGTACAAGAGCAACTAGCTCAACTGTGTTAACAATCAAATTTCATGGTCCTTTATAATTATTTCCCAAGAAAGTTCTGAATTTGTCTCCAGTATTCCATTCAGTTTATTATATTTTACAAAATTTCTATTGGTCAGAAGAAATATTCTGATCCACCTCTCTTTTAGATTTTTACACATGCGACAAGATACAGGCCTACTAATTTGTAAGGGCATGACTTTTGAGTATCTTAGGACATCCTTAAAAATTTCAAGTAACCACCCTATTTTTCGAGATTGAGAACCTTTTAGCTTGGATATATATATTTTTTTTGGGGGGGGGGTAAATATTTGCAAGAGATGCTTACGGTTCATACACCTTTTTGCATCTCTCTCTGAGCCTATTACTCTCGCTTCGTGAGGTTTAAAAATGTAATGTTTTGCACATTTAGCCGTCTTCAAACCCGTCAGTTATACTTCCAGATTTTAAAGATATATCCACTAATAAGCAAAAAGTCACCCTTTCTTTTTTGGACATCTGAAATTATCCCTTTTAAGTACATTGAACTTGCTACCCTCTGAGTTACAGTTAATCACTCACAAACAGCTTAAGGTATGGTACAGGTCAATAACAAAATAATTTGCCAATATACCTGTTACAGACTCTATTCCACAAAAGAATGGTATAATTCTCGGATATGTAAAGAGAGATATCTCCATCCTAAATTTATCTTTTTACACACCGATCCGATTGAGGGTCTTTCCACTTTTCAGCGGTTGCCCTTTTACCAGCCGGCTGCTGGCCCTTCACATCCACATGTGTCAATCACAGAGGTAGATGATCAACAGCCAGTGTAGGGGTGACATGTGGTTAGCATGTCGAGTCCCCCAGCCGTTATAGCTGGTTCCTCAACCTGGAGCCGCTACTTATTGTAGCTACCCAATTGCCTCACGATGCTGGGTGGGCACCGGTCCCATACTGGCCGAAATACCATGAGAAAATTTCTTCCCCCATAGGGACTCGAACCAGCGCAAGTCCCGTAGCTCTGCGCCAAGTCTTCATACCTTAACCGCTCGGCTACGGTGCACACACAAGAATCCAAAAATGAGTTATGAAATACAATGAAATAGACTAATCACTAGGGAGCGTATTTTTAGGTTCTAAAAGTTAAGATTGCAACATAGTAAAATGATAAAAATTAATTTAATAAGTCTTTCTTTATATCCAATCAACTGAATTTTTTTTTATGATATACTGTAACTTACTAAAAGTTCTCAATCATTTTTGTGTGGGATCTAGCAATATTACATTTATATTAAACATCTTACTTTTACATTAAAAAGAAACAATGTAAATAAAATATTACTTCTTTTTTATTTTGATATTATGGCCATCATCATCCTTATCATTATCATCATCACCATCATCCTTCACCGGTGTGGAAAGCAACAGGAAGCTACCACACCTACACAATTTCCTAGTAAATCTGCAAGCATAGCATGAAAATGCTATGATTGCAGTGAAGGACCTGCCTTTGGGCAGAATTACTGTGGGTGGATATATATATGTTATTGTGGAAAGCAACGGGAAGCTACCACACCTACAATTCTCTAGTAAAGCTGCAAAGCATAGCATGAAAATGCTATGATTGCAGTGAAAGATCTGCCCTTGGGCAGAATTACTATGGATGAATGGATGGATATATGTTATAATTTTTGGTGTCTATTAGATAGAAGTCCCGTGCCATAGCCGAGTGTTTAAGGCAAGATTCCTTGTCACAGAGCTACTGGACAGCTGGTTCGAGTCTCCATGGAGAAAGAAATTTTCTCATGGGATTTTGACCAGTATGGGACAGTGCCCACCCACATCGTGAGGCATTTGGGAGCTATATTCAGTAGCAGCTCCAGGTTAAGAAAACCAGCTATAATGGCTGGGGAACTCGACATGCTGACCACATATCACCCTATACTGCCTGGATGATCATGTACCGCTGTGATTAACACATATGGATGTGAGGCCAAGGGCGGCCTATTGCACCATGGAGAGATTATTTTCCTTAGAAATGTCAAGGATAGCATAACCCCTCCTTGGCCTGCACATTAAGTTATAATCTCTTTTAGAGTTATGGATCTATTTTTTAACGAGTTTATTATATTTTGACTCTCCTCATATTTTTTTAATTTTTATGCAGACCGGTTTCATCGCTTCTATGTGACATTCTTGATGCATTACAACTGTTGCCTGGCAATTATCCATTCTGCAAGTTGATTTCTTCTTCTGCTTTCAAGTCTTATACAAGAATTTCCTGGAAAGATCAAACTTATGACGAGATCTCTGGGCCGTCCTATGAAACACTGGTGCGAGAATTTTCTATAGGATCGTAACAGGCCTTGGCCTAATACTTGGAAAGAAGAAGAAGAAGAAGAAGAAAAAAGAAAGATTTCTGCTCCCTCTGCTGGCTGACCGATGAACTTCCAAATCAAATTTTTTTCTCTTTTACAGGGAATTTCAAAATTCATGGTTTTCTTTTTATTCTTGCAGATGTAAATTTTCTCCCAAATTAGGAGTTTCTTAAATTTTAAAACAGTTAGAAAAACCTAAGGAACTCACAATTTGGGAAAAATTTACATCTGTGATAATAAAAAGAATTTGGAACTTTTCTAGGTCTTCCAAGAGGAAGATTTTAAAACAGAAAAATCTAAGGAACTCACAATTTGGGAAAAAAATTTACACCTGCAGGAATAAAAAGAAAACCATAAATTTTGAAATTCCCGGTGAAAGAGAAAACAATTTGATTTGGAAGTTTTCTAGGTCTTCCAAGAGGAAGAATTTAAAACAGTTAGAAAAATCTAAGGAACTTACAATTTGAGAGAAAATTTACATCTGCAAGAATAAAAAGAAAACAATGAATTTTGAAATTCTTGGCGAAAGAGAGAGAAAAAAATTGATTTGAAGTTTTCTAGGTCTTCCAAGAGTAAGATTTTAAAACATTATAAAAATATAAGGAACTCACAAATTGGGGAGAAAATTCACATCTGCAAGAATAAAAAGAAAACAATGAATTTTGAAATTCCTGGTGAAAGAGAGAGAAAAAAATTGATTTGGAAGTTTTCTAGGTCTTCCAAGAGGAAGATTTTAATACAGGTGAAGTAATCTAAGGAACTCACAATTTGGGAGAAAATGTACATCTGCAAGAATAAAAGAAAACCATGAATTTTGAAATTCCTGGTCAAAGAGAAAAAAAATTTGATTTGGAAGTTCATCGGTCAGCCAGCAGATGGAGCAGAAATCAACTTGCAGGGTGGACAACCACCAGGCAACAGTTGTAATGCATTGAGAATGTTGCACAGAAGCAACGAAACTGATCTGCGTAAAAATCAAGAAACATGAGGAGAGTCAAAATATACAACTCGTTAATAATTAAAATAAATCTCAGTGTTATTTCCTGCATATATATGACTAGAAAATTAATAGAAGAATATGAAAAATGGGGATTAAATTTGAATATGAAAAAAAAAAATTTATCAATTGGTGAACCAGAACAAAATTTAATTTTGGAGACTGGAGAATCAATAAAATCTTGTAGTGAGATCACATATTTAGGAATTAAAATAAATAAAAATGAGAGTTATGAAGAGGAAATAAGAAATAGAAATAATAAAGGAAAATTTGCAATTGCTTGCCTCAATGGAATATTGTGGGATAAAAATATAAGTAATCAAAATAAAAATGAATATATATCATACAGTTGTTAAAAGCATAATTACTTATGGAGCAGAACTTTGGCCATTAACAACAAAAACAAATAAGTACCTTTCGGCAACAGAAATGGATTTTATACGAAGGGCCGCAAGAATTTCAAGAAGAGAAAAAAATAGGAACTCAGTTATAAGGGAGAAAATGAAGATTGAAGACACTATTTTAGATTATATTAAAACTCAGCAATTAAGATGGTACGGACATGTCCAGCGAATGGAGAATGTTGCACAGAAGCAACGAAACTGGTCTGCGTAAAAATCAAGAAACATGAGGAGAGTCAAAATATACAACTCGTTAATAATTAAAATAAATCTCAGTGTTATTTCCTGCATACATACATATATATATATATATATAACTAGAAAATTAATAGAAGAATATGAAAAATGGGGATTAAATTTGAACATGAAAAAAAAAAACAAAATATTTATCAATTGGTGAACCAGAACAAAATTTAATTTTGGAGACTGGAGAATCAATAAAATCTTGTAGTGAGATCACATATTTAGGAATTAAAATAAATAAAAATGGGAGTTATGAAGAGGAAATAAGAAATAGAAATAATAAAGGAAAATTTGCAATTGCTTGCCTCAATGGAATATTGTGGGATAAAAATATAAGTAATCAAAATAAAAATGAATATATATCATACAGTTGTTAAAAGCATAATTACTTATGGAGCAGAACTTCGGCCATTAACAACAAAAACAAATAAGTACCTTTCGGCAACGGAAATGGATTTTATACGAAGGGCCGCAAGAATTTCAAGAAGAGAAAAAGTAGGAACTCAGTTATAAGGGAGAAAATGAAGATTGAAGACACTATTTCCGATTATATTAAAACTCAGCAATTAAGATGGTACGGACATGTCCAGCGAATGGAAGAGGATCGACTACCAAAATCTGTTTTGGAATGGAAACCTGAGGGAAGACGAAGCAGAGGAAGACCTAAAACCTCCTGGAGTCAGGGAATAAGTTTATGTATGAAGGAGAAACATCTACAACCAGGAGATTGGATGGACCGACAAAACTGGCTATAAGGAATCAGACGATGTCAAAGATATTAATCAACCGATGATCTATATATATATATATATATATATATATATATATATATATATATATGTAATTTATTTATTATGGATTTATGATATTTTAGAAATTGATGTATACACACAAAACTAGAATTAAAATGAAAAGTTCATCAACTTTACACATGATCATAGGTCTCCAAGGTCAGTGTAATTAGTACTGTTTTAAGATAGGAGGTGCAAATTACGTATTTGTTGACAAATGGCTTTCACGTTCTATACTTATCAACTATGCTAATTATAATGCAGTGCAAACATTTACTCAATGCACCAAACAAAATGGAGAAAATGTTACATAACTCACTGGGACTGACAAACCAGAATTTAACTTTTATAGGAATTAATCACTATGAGGTTTAATTTATGGTGAAATTAAATGTTTCTTACCTCTCCTCATATAAATCTTCTAAGTAGATCGCAATTTTGAGACCGTAATGGTCTCATCTTCAGTACTTGTTTGGCGACTGATGTTATGTCGATCGGAAGAAACTCGAAACCACAGCAGTGGACTATTATATTATTATTATTATTATTATTATTATTATTATTATTATTATTATTATTATTATTATTATTATATTATTATTATTATTATTATTGTGTAATAAGAATGGTTAAGTCCTATAGACTGGGATGGGCAGGACATGTGACATACAATATAGGCTTGGAAACTTATTATAGGAAAACCAGTATAATGTAGTGGAAGAATAGCAATGACCATGATTTGAGGGAGGTGAATTGGTGATGGTTGGAAAAAATATTAGCTCAGTATAGGGATATACGCAGTGCTTATATCTCTGGTGTAGAGGTAGAACTAGAATTAGATTGTGATTACAGGATCTTGAAAATATGATCCAGTTGGTTCTAGTTTATCTCGGTGAAATGACCTTCGAAAAATTATACAAACTTGCCAAACTTCCTGCGTATTTGTTTATTTTAAGATCTGAAAATAACCATGTCCACAGCACGCAGTTGGTACATCTCGGTTTTTTTTTAATTCCTTGATACAATCTTTAAATTTTCAAATATTGGACTATGTTAAATAAAACACAAACCCGCGCCTTGCCAAGTGCACCTCTGAGGAATGCATTGAAAAACAGCAAATTCATTAAACATATTAAGCATCCAATGTGGATGTAAAATACATGTGCAGATTTCTAAATATGGTTTCCTTGTGATAAATCTATATAAATAAAGATGTAAATTTTATTTGAAGAGGAAAATGTATGCCTGAATCGGGATTTGAACCCAATGTCTCTGGTTCTGTACACCAGAGCTCTGATCATTAAGCTATCAGGTTTCCTAGTTGAATGCAGGCTTTCACGGCCGGTAATCATGATGTTGAGTGATTCCGGGTTCTGTGGCCGTGGTCCATAGTTGGTGTTGATACCAGACGTTTCGCCCTCAACTGCGGAGGGCATCTTCAGTGGCGAGTGCTTCTAGGCGTGTTTCCTGGTCGGAAGCTCTACTTAGAGTGAACGCTGCGGGTGTTGTATTGATACTAGTGGTGGGAGCAGGGTGAGCGGGCGTGGCTCTTGCTGATTGGCTAATGGTCGTCTCCTTGTTGTCCCTAGTGTTGATGCATTTATTTTCTAGTGTACGGTACCAGGCCTTAGACAGTTTAATACCTTCCTCTTTTCTGTTAATATTTTCCTTATGCTTGTGTATTTTCTATAGCCTCTCGATATAATCTAGGGAAATAATAGGAAGTTGTGGCTAAAACTTGTGTATCATCGAATAGAATCTGGTGTCCATTCATAATGGCATGTTCTGCTACAGCCGATTTATCCATTTCTCCTTGTCTGCAGTTTCTTTTGTGTTCTGATAAACGGGTGGCTATACTTCTTTTTGTGGTCCCTATGTATGGTTTACCACACGAACAAGGAAGTCGATATACGCCGCAAGTGGAGAGAGGTGGCCGAGGATCCTTAGCTGAGCGAAGGCAGTCTTCTATTTTTCTTGTAGGTCTGTAAACTGTTTTTATGTTGTATTTTCGTAGGAGTTTTCCGATACGATCTGTGACTCTTTGTACATATGGTAAGTAGGCTATGCTGGTTGAGGGTGTGTTATCCATTCTGACGTGCTGTCTTCGTGGATGTATGGTTTGTCTTATTTCCTTGGATGTGTAGCCATTTTTCTGGAAACAATTGAACAGATGGTGTTGTTCTTGTTTAAGGTGTTGTGGTTGGCATAACTTATGTTATGCCAACCACAACACCTTAAACAAGAACAACACCATCTGTTCAATTGTTTCCAGAAAAATGGCTACACATCCAAGGAAATAAGACAAACCATACATCCACGAAGACAGCACGTCAGAATGGATAACACACCCTCAACCAGCATAGCCTACTTACCATATGTACAAAGAGTCACAGATCGTATCGGAAAACTCCTACGAAAATACAACATAAAAACAGTTTACAGACCTACAAGAAAAATAGAAGACTGCCTTCGCTCAGCTAAGGATCCTCGGCCACCTCTCTCCACTTGCGGCGTATATCGACTTCCTTGTTCGTGTGGTAAACCATACATAGGGACCACAAAAAGAAGTATAGCCACCCGTTTATCAGAACACAAAAGAAACTGCAGACAAGGAGAAATGGATAAATCGGCTGTAGCAGAACATGCCATTATGAATGGACACCAGATTCTATTCGATGATACACAAGTTTTAGCCACAACTTCCTATTATTTCCCTAGATTATATCGAGAGGCTATAGAAATACACAAGCATAAGGAAAATATTAACAGAAAAGAGGAAGGTATTAAACTGTCTAAGGCCTGGTACCGTACACTAGAAAATAAATGCATCAACACTAGGGACAACAAGGAGACGACCATTAGCCAATCAGCAAGAGCCACGCCCGCTCACCCTGCTCCCACCACTAGTATCAATACAACACCCGCAGCGTTCACTCTAAGTAGAGCTTCCGACCAGGAAACACGCCTAGAAGCACTCGCCACTGAAGATGCCCTCCGCAGTTGAGGGCGAAACGTCTGGTATCAACACCAACTATGGACCACGGCCACAGAACCCGGAATCACTCAACATCATATCAGGTTTCCGATTCAAACAATTATTAATTTTCTTATTTATATATGAATTCCCATGTGCCGAGACTTAATTTTTCATTCTACAATCATGTTTGTGGCTTATTTCGAGAAGACTTTATTAGGAATTAACACCACATTTATAGCCAGTGAAGCTTATTTTCAATCTTAACCCTTAACCGGAGTTGTGGGGTCTTTTATTATACCAATGAAACTGGACACCCTGACATTCTTTTAAAATCCATTTTTTTAAAATCCTTTTGTGTACCTTTCCCTTTGTTTAATATTAACCCTTAGCCATGGTCTGTAACGTGTAAGTACTGTTACTTTCTCTGTGCATAAGTAAAATAAAGAGTGGTATCCTTTACAACCCCACAACTCCAGTAGCGTTCCAGTATTTTGTTGAACGTTAGTTTATGTAACAATGGTGTAGTTGGTGGTAATATGGCCAATCATGCTCGTAAATGTATATCAGTGCTTGATACTGATTTCCTGATCTTTGAAAAGATCCTGACTATAATTATTCTAAACATGAAACAGATTCAAAACTAGATTGTGACTCTGAAATTTTTTAGCATATTCTTCCATACAAACAGGACACCTATAATAGGTATCACGGGTTTAGAGATGATCAAACAATTATTTTGCATGTACGTAAATATTTTATGGTACCGATTATTGTTCTAAAACCATTAGATGTAGGAGTTCACATGAAATGAAAATTTAAAAATCATTCTAGTGGTCGCAATTATTCTGTATAGTAATGGATATGGTCTTAAAACAACTTGATCTAAGAGGAAATATTTCAACAAGACTAAAACAGTGTCTTGCATATGCTGATGATGAATAATAACAGCAAGAACAAAAAATTCCCTACTGGAAACCTTTGACAAATTGAAAAATGAAAGTATAAAATATGGGCTTGTAATCAATCTAAATAAAACAAAATATTTAAGATGTATGAGAAATAAAACAAATTTGACTGAACTAACTATAAATAGTGACTGTATTGATCAAATTAACTCCTTTAAGTACCTAGGTACAATACTAAACAATACTAAACGATAATAATACTGTTGAAGAAGAGATCAAAACAAGAATATCGCAAGGGAATAAAGCATATTTTGCTAATTTCGATATATTCAAAAGCAAATTAATATCAAAAAATGTTAAATTCAAATTATATACAGCAATAATAAGACCAATCATATGTTATGGAGCTGAAACCTGGGTACTAAAAGAAGCAGATAAACTAAGACTATTAACGTTTGAGAGGAAAATATTTAGAAGAGTGCTAGGTCCAGTAAAGGAACATGGAAATTGGAGGTTGAGAAGGAATGACGAATTATACCTCAAGAATAATAAAGAAAATATAGTTAGTTTCATCAAATCCAAAAGATTACAATGGTTTGGACATACACTAAGAATGCCAAAGGGAAGATTGCCGAATGATATTTTGAATTGGAAGCCACAAGGAACAAGACCAAGGATCGATGGGAAGATGACGTAATTGAAGATTTGAGAGAAATGGGGATTTTTGATTTGAAATCCACTGCACAAGATAAGAAGAAGTGGCGTAAACTGGTTGAGAAGGCCAAGACATTCCACTGGAAGTCGTAGAGCCTGACGAAGAAGAAGAAGAAGTGGTCGCAATTTTCAGTGTTTCACAACGAAACTCAGGATATCTTATTGAAATAAATTGAAGTAGGTATTATCCAAAAATAAGCGAAATCAGACTTTTAGAAATTTTGATATATTTTCCTATTCACCATTAAAATAAAACTTTATGAATAATGGAATAATGTAGTTAGAGAAATTTGTTGTGTTACAGTTATATCTGCAACCATTACCAAGTGAAGCCACAGCTCAACAAACAGCACAGTGGCTGCAGTCCAACAGATTTGGTTCATATCTGCGGGTGTTCTCAAGTTTCTCAGGAGCAGACATCCTCAGACTTTCAAGAGATGATTTAATTCAAATCTGTGGATTACCAGACGGAATACGTCTCTTCAATGCTCTCCACTCCAAGTAAGTGATAACTACAGACCGGATGTTAGGGAAAATGCCTACAGTTATTTATCATAAATATTGTAAAAGTGACTTCATATAGGTTCATACCGACAACTCTAGAGTTAATATTTAATTTTAGGAAGTTATATTTTGAGGTTATTTTAATTATATTATTTTTGGTCTGGTATTAATATTGAGGTAAGATGTCCAGACCAAAAATAATATAATTAACTCTAGAGTTGTTTTTCATGAAGTTAATTTTGCCTATAAATGCCATTTCAGCTTCTTCTTCTTCTTCCTTCCAAGTATTAGGCCAAGGCCTGTTACGATCCTATAGAAAATTTTCCCTCCAGAACCGGGAAATTCTCATATAAGACTTGAAAGCATAATAATAGTCCCTTCGATTGGTTGCTGGCCAAAGAAAGGCAAGACCAGTGATGGGGCTGCCATCATATAGCCTCTGGTCAGGCTTTTCTGGAGAAGAAATGGAAGAAAGGAAAGACTCCCTAGCCCTCGGATGCCCTAATAGCGTCGGGGTCGAAAAAAACAAGAGTTAACCAAGATAGGTTAGATAGTAAAGTTAAAAGAGTGCAAAACACAAGTAAGTGGCTTACAATGCCTATTTGCCATTTTTTCTCGAAATTAACTTAGTATTTCAATGAAATTAATTGAAATGGACAAACTTCATGACAAATATCATTGCAGAGAAACCTTTAAGTGACTGGTATAATTATTTTTGATGTTGGTAACACTGAATTCAGTCTGTAGTCTTCGTTCACAGGTGGGTGTTTCAAAGACAAAGTGGTGCGACAAATGTATGTAGCTTTTTTAACTTTTAGAACAGTTGTTTTACTATGCCATAAGAACAGACAACAGTGAACAGTAAGACAAACTGACCAATTTCGTGAAAGAATTTGGTGCGGAAATGTTCTCAAGTGACAATGACGGTTCAGTATTGTTTTGCAAAGCGTGTAAAATTTCAGTGAATTGAGCAAAGAAATGCCATGTTTCGCAGCACGTACACATTGCAAAACATACGTATGCCCTTTGTAAAAAAAAGGCAAAACAAGTTCCAAAACCATCTCTGATATCTTCGTATGCTATTGATAGCATATGTTTAGCTATATTCTTTATGTAAGGCTGTAAAAATGTATGTTGTAGTCTATTTTTAAGAGCCTATTTTGAATTTTATAGTGCCTATATTAATGATTTTTAGTGCCTTTTTGGCTGCCTATTTTGAATTTTTTAAGTGCCTAACATCTGGACACTCTAGTGATAACTAAATCTCTTTCTATCTATCTATAATGGCATAGCCTATTATTGAGCCATAGCCTCTCCTTTGTAAGAAGTTACTAGATAAAGTTAATTTTTAGTTACCTCATTTGCTCATAGATGTCATGCAGTCAACACACCGACCCAATGAGACATCTAACAAGCAACTAAGGTATTAATATTTAATTTTAGGAAGTTATATTTTGAGGTTATTTTAATTATATTATTTTTGGTCTGGACATCTTACCTCAATATTAATGTTGATTTGTTCTTGGACATGTTTCAAAACAATTCTGTTTTATCGTCAGCTTTCCTAGTCAGCTTTCAGTCTGGGAAAGCTGACGATAAAACAGAATTGTTTTGAAACATGTCCAAGAACAAATCAACATTAATATTGAGGTAAGATGTCCAGACCAAAAATAATATAACTAAGGTATTACTAAGACTATTTAATTCATGCCCCAAATGGGAGTCAACAACCAATCACATTTCAATGATTTATTATGTACAATCAATCACAGTCGTGTTTCGCCTCAAATTTATCAATGTAAGTTTATCATATTAAAGAAAGCACCTCATTTTTAGCATTCTGAATAGGTCATATCATTATTATGCAGTGACTGACCCTCTAATAAATACGGCTACCCGATTGTACATGAAATTTACATTGCTACATTTAATGTATCTTTAACTGTTTATAATTAGTATAGTGTATATCTATATTTGTCAAATATTTATTTGTATTTGTGCTGGTTGAGTGGAAGAGAAGGCCTTATGGCCTTAACTCTGCCAGAATAAATAAAGTATTATTATTATTATTATTATTATTATTATTATATAGTGCATGAATGTCAGCAGATAGCACATGCGGGAGATATTATAAAAACATTTGTAGCAGTTGATTATACCACAAAAATAAAGAAACCACTGTTTGCACTTTCTTAAACAAATTATTTTCTAGTAAATGACGTTGCAGAAAAATATAACTAACATATTTACATCATAGGATATCAGAAATTAATACCTATAATGTTGGTTATAAATTTCTCCACTAGGGCGCATTCTTACAATATTGCAATCCTTTGGCAATAAATAATATGATCTGGTTGCAGTGATGAACAAAAGAAGCAAATGAAGCATACCAATCGTTTCTCATTTGTTTTCAAACATCGCTGTTTACATTAAATAGTTAAATATTTTAAAATAACTGCAGTTAAATAATGATTTGTGAGTAAACAGCTTAATTTTATTCGTTAAATAGTCCTAACAAATGCTACTCTTGACTTCCAAATTCTCTAGATAATTTAGAAATCACTTGTGGCATTACTTATGATATAGTTTTTTTTTTTTAGAGTGGGAACATCTTACCTCAAATTAATGTTGGTTCAATTTGAGGTAAGATGTTCCCATTCTCAAAAAAAACTTAATTAAAAGAACCTCAAAATGTTACTTCCTAAAATAAACCATTATTACTAGGATGTTGAGATGTCAGCAAATTTTGCTTAGAGGCCTCTTTTTTTCAGGCTTAAGGATCTTTTATGAGCCTGAAAATCTTCAAACTTGGGACTCATGGCTTATAAAGTCCCTACTGGAGGACTTGCTCCTTGAATTCTTCCATCCTAAAAGTAATAAAAAAAATTACTGACCCCGGTTGGGTTTGAACCCATGACCCTCAGTACCAGAGGCAAGGAACATAACCACTAGTCCACCATGGCCAACATTATATGCACTATAAAAAGTAATTTTCAGTATCAAGTGATGGCAAAATTTACTCCTAGTCTCCTTTTCGTATCATAAGTAAAAGCGGGTAGAACATGAATTTTCATATAAATCCGATATCCAATGATTACAGTAACTAGGGTTGGTGTGCTTGTCACTGCTTGCAAGTTCAAACTAAAGAGAAAGCATCCAGTAGAATGAGATGTGAGAAAACTGTGATTTGGAGGGGATGATTGGGAAATATTATAATGATAGCTCAGGAAAGGGATGTATGGTAATGTAAAGCATTTCCTCTACAAAATTCTTGAAATCAAAGATATTTTAAAATATGTAAATAATTTAAGAAATACATTTTTTTGACACATGTAGTAATCATACATAGAATAGAAAGGGGCAATAAATTTTACCATGCGATCAAGAAAATTTTGTGGAAGAGTTGGTTTTTTTTTTTTTTGTAATGCCACCAGTTTGTCTTTTATGACTTTTTGGCTTTCTTCCCTGGCTTTGGCGGAATTGTAATCAATTTCTTAGATTGAAGCACCTGGAAGGCAGAGTTACGTTACCCTGATGAAATGTTGTGAGATAAATGATAATAAAGTGCCAGGAGAGAGTTCTTAACCTAAATTTCAGACCAAGGGCAACCACAGGAATAATTTCCTATGGTCTGACCGGGAATCGAATCCGAGGCCTCATGAACAGTAATCAGTAATGCTGACCATTAGCCCATGAAGCTGGTCTTGATTCTGGAAAATGAAAACATTTATTTTGTTTGTTTGCAGAGCCATAGCACCTCGCCTGACTCTGTACCTGTGTATGGAACAGAATCCAGTGTACCATGCCCTCTATCTGGACTCCATGTTGTGCAGCGAGATGGCAAACAAGCTTGCTCAACTGATGGGGATCACAGCCGACCAGATCCACAACATCTACATACAAGGACCTGGTGGCATTCATGTCCTTATCACAGATGATGTCGTACGAAACCTCAAGGATGAGTCCATGTTCGCAATAGAAATACTGCAAGGTGAGTTTGTTTGTTACAGTGACACTCCATGCTTCAGGTTCCACGCTATACTAATTCTGAGCTAAGTTCTAGTTGTAATACGAGGGTGAATCAAATATAAACCGGAATTATTGTTTACAATTTTATTGAATTAACAAAAAAAATACAAAACTCCACACAGCTATAGCATTATTTATTCAGTTATTAATTGAATGATACTGATGAGTTGATATTTGATTTTCAGATCACTCTGGTGAGAGATACAGATTGCTGTTGAAACCTGCTCCACGTTGAAACAGAAATCCTGGGATGGGAGTAGATTTCCGCAACCCATCTATATTTTATTTCTCATGAACTTAAATGAACGAAAAGAAAAATTATGACAGTAAAATAGTAAAAAAAGTATAATTAAAATTATTCTATTTATTTATTACAGCTTGGAAGATTCATCTTTACATTACCATTGTTTTCAGACTAAATCTGGAAATGGGGGGGTGGCACTGGATCACAGTGTAGTATTTGTATTATGATACTGGACTCATCGTTGAGGTTGCATATTACGTGATCTGTCATAATTTGAATGCCACCTGGTCCTTGTATAGATGACATCAATCTGATAGGCTGTTATCCCCACTGTCTTCAGGCTAAAGCCAGAAGACTGATAAAGTAAACATGAACCTTAGCCTCAAGACTGGTAATGTAAATATGAACCTTCCCAGCTGTAATAAATAAATAGAATAATTTTACTTATATTTACAGTATTTGACTCTCATAATTTTTCTTTTCACTCATTTTAAAGTCATGAGGGAAAAAAATGTAGTGAGTAGATAAAAGTTCTAAAATTCTGATGCACCTTACATCATAACTGCCGTCACTCCATGTGCAGCTAAGAGCTGATGAGATGGCGAGTATAAGAAATGCGTGACGTGATCCTAGTCATAAGTAGCTTTGTGGTTTTGTCACCGGAATTATATTGGTTAGTGTATTTTCTCCTGGTGCATTAATGACATCAATCAAAGATACAGGCAGGTTACATGAACACTGTTTTATGAACCAATTGCGTTGTTTATATAAGAGCGCTGTTTTTATGAGGACTTGGTTATCATCCAGGTCAGTAGTGGAGAAGGTACACCAGGAGAAAAATGCTGCCAGCTATATCTACACTTGAAGAAGTAATTCTTTTCCCATGTTGTGGCGATGTTTTGAAGCAGCTAACTGTCTTCATGCCCGATGTTGTAGTAACATTTTGAAGGATTGGTGTCCCAAAAACAATTACTGGTTCAGGTTAGGTTTGATTTTCGGTAGAGCTGGAATCTCTTCTCAAGGTCGGAAGTTGGTACACTGGATAGGAAAACACTTTAAAAATCACTAAAAAACTGTTTCTTGTAGAAATAATTTCACATTTATTCACTTTGTAGGTTCCCAGCAGATTAAGTAAATGTAGGTGGTATTATTCTTCACCATCAATTAAAATTAAATTCTTTTCTTTTCTGGAATCAATTATTCTTGTATTAATTATTACATTTTATCTTGAGAATTCTTCTTGCTTCTATCTTTGTTGGAAGTTATATGCAGAATGACTAGTGTAATTCTTTTATAATTTTAAAGAACATTATTACATCACATAATAGTAATTTTAAATTCTATTGGTTAATAGTCCATTAATTATAAGGTTTAAATTTGATTTGTTAAATCAAAAAGTTAATTGTTTTAACATCCAATCAGAGTTTAGTTTACTTTCAATTAAAAATATGAAGTTAAGCAGGTGTTCTTATTACAGTTATAACAGTAAGCTTTATTATTCTGACAACAATGACTTAAAACAATTTTTAAAAGCATTATTTAGAAAGACTTATGTAATACAATTTCTTTAATTGTTACCGAGACATTTTTATTCAACAATTAATTATTTAGATTTTTTCTTTATTTAATTTATATTTAAATATTAAAAGAATTTTAAAATACAAAATTATTAACTTTAACTTTCATATTTATTATGATATTAAAATCCTGCTTTACACTGCAGTTGTTTATTGTGAAATGTATTAAAATTTAGTTGCAGTGTGGTCATTAATCATGAATGATTACAAGAGCAGGTCTTTCACTGCAAACTCAGCATTCCTTAACCCAGCCATCTTATGTCTTTTTCTGCCTCTAACTTTCTTTCCATTGACTATTTCTTCTATGGCATCCGTCAGCAGGCAGTTTCTTCATAGCTAGTGGCCAATCCAATTTCTTTTCTTCTTCTTTATGTGCTCCAATATTCTTCTTCCTTCGCCCACTCTGTCTAGCACATTTATATATTTTAATTTGTCTATCAATTTTATATGCTCCATCCTTCTCCATACCCACATCTCAAAAGCTTCGTCGCTTTTCCTCATTCTGTCATAGTGTCCAAGTCTCTGCACCATACAATGCTACACTCCACACAAAGCACTTCACTAGCCTCTTCTGCAAATCATGAATGATATGCTCCACTATTTACATTCACTGCAATGTACTGCCCCTTATGAATGTGAATGCCAGATATTTGAACTCACTCCGAACCAGGCAATACTTCTTGATAAATTCAGAATCCAATTTTGTGACAAAACTGCAAAGCCTAGTCATAACATTTCTATCGCATGCATCTTAATACTAAGTGTCCTGAAAATATTCACATTTCTGAACAAATAAAATACAGTTTTATAAACACTATGATGGAAATTAAACTATTAATAACCACAACACGTGGATTCATAAAACAAAGTTGTAAGAAAAGAACACAAGGTTTGTGAATAATTAATATAGTTCACTGCATGCACCAGGGATTCACAGCAATAACAGCCTCCCTCTCTTCATGTCCTGCTCGCCTTTTGTGAGCTCTAGCTGTATGAGTGGCAACATTGTACCCCCTCTAAAATTCAATTGTAGCTGTCTCAAGTACAAACACCCAATAATTCCTCTACATAAAATGAAATATTACATTAATATGTAAAAAAAAATATTTTATGTTTATTGAAACGGTCTATAAATTTTTAATGCTGAGAAGATATATTAATTTAATTTTATATTGTTTATAAAATAAACTAGTGAAAAACTCATATTTGAAGAGAGAAAATTATATGCTCAGACTGGGGCATATAATTTTTTCTCTTCAAATATGATTTATCTATCATTGAGATGTATGTATGAAATTAATAATAAAAACTAGTGGAACCTCATCATGTCAGCGCTCATACATAAAAACTTAATTTTCACGTGAAAATTGCAAAAAAAAATACATTATATGTTAAAGTAATATCAACTATTCAAAGTTAAAATTGGGAAACACATTATGAGGTTCTTAATTAATAAATTAATGAGTCATTTTAACATCTTACCTCATATTTCATGTTTTATCAAACACGGTAACTATAGTTTTCAAATGATCTTGTCATTCATTTTCAACCGCCATTATGACTACCGGATTGGCGGTTGAAAATGAATGACAAGATCATTTGAAAACTATAGTTACCGTGTTTGATAAAACATGAAATATGAGGTAAGATGTTAAAATGACTCATTAATTTATTAATATCAACTAAACTAATCTCTACGACATGACAAGCTTAGGAGTTCATTGACCTATCAACATGTTGCTGACCTCACATCCAAGTGTGTTTATCACGGAGGTGGACAATAATTCAGCCAGTATAGAGGTGACATGTGGTTATAGCTGGTTTTCTAAACTTTGAGCTGTTGGTTATTGTACCTACACAAATTCCGCGTGATGCTGGGTGGGCACCTATCCCATATTGACTGAAATTCCATGGGTACTTACTGTGCCAAGGCATGATGCCTTAGACTGCTCGATTACAGCATAGGTCATGGCAACACTTTTCTCCTTTTATTGTAAATTAAATACAAATTCAAAATATTTAATTAAATAAAGATTTTCATATTTATTACAATATAAATTCATAACAGCTGTTTCGGTACTTTGTAACTTCTTCAGACATGATTACAAATTAGAATTTTTTCCTCTGTGATTGACACATTTGGATGTGAGGCCAGCAACATGTTTTGTAGGACAAGAGTCTGGAGTTTAGATTTTTTTGATATTTAATGAGTTAGGTAATGTATTATCACTGACATGATAAGGTTTAAAGCTTTGTTTATAAAGGTAATGCACCTGAAGCTAAGAGTGCCTAAAAATATTTGAGCTTAAAGTTGTTACAGTAACATTAAATCGAGTGATATTCAGATTCGTTATTGGTTACAGTCTTTCTTGTTGTTTTGGCAACACTACACTGCATTCACAAGGACTCTTGTTTGAAGGAAGATGAAATCTGGGATTATGTACCTGTTTTTTTTAGGAATCAAATTGTATCTATATGATATATTTTACTGTCTTCCTCTATAACTTTCTGTCTGCAAATTTTCAGGATTGAATTCTCTCGTTTCATTACTTCTGTTATTTTATTTTTACAAGTTATTGTTGGTCTTGCTTTTCTTTATCTTGTCTGCATTTGGCATTGGTGAATTAATTTAGGCCATCTGTCCTCTCCTATTCTCATCAGATGCCCTTATAATTTAATGTTCTTGCTCTCAATCCTTTTTAGAATGGATGTTAAAGGATTTAGTATATAGAAGCAAAACTTATTTGTGGGAGAAACCTGTAGGAAGACCTCAGAAAAGTGTGTAGGCTTAATAAATAATGCTTTATTTAAGCTGGCAGAGTTGAGGCCATAAGGACTTCTCTTCCACTCAACCAGCGAATAATAAAATCTTACAAAAATTACATACTTATTTCAATTTTAAAAAAATCTTCAACTCGTGTCCAACTCAGGGTCAGGTCGAGGAATAAGATGAGATGAAGCACCTATATTTATAGAGGTCTGTGAATTACGAGAGTGCCAGTCAACCATCCCTGATGCACCGTCTCAAGAGCGGGTGAATGAAATGGGAAGAGATGAGTATGGAGAACTGGTGGAATTAAATTTGTGGCAGGGGAAAACGGGAGATACCCCGAGAAAAACCTGCCCAAGCTCCACTTTGTCCACCGTGAAACCCATATGGAGTGATCGACACTTGATCTCGGGACACCAGCTATGAGAGGAGAATGTCTAACTGCTTGCACTAGGAGCCCCCCCACAATTTAAAAATATTATTAAATTGTAGACTAAACAAAGGGCAATGTGGATGTGGTCTAATATTAGCTAACATTAACAAAACATTGAATAAATAAAGTAAGAAAAGCTTCCTAGATGAATAACTCCTGGCACGACAGGCCTAGAAGGCCCTTAGCCTACCAGCCAGCTGCTGGTCTCACATCCACATGTGTCATTCAGAGGTAGATGATCACCCAGCCAGTGTAGGGGTGACATGTGGTCAGCATGTTGATTCCCCCAGTCGTTATAGCTGGTTTTCTCAACCTGGAACCGCTACTTATTGTAGCTATCCAAATGCCTCACGATGCTGGGTGGGCACCGGTCCCATACTGGCCGAAATACCATAAGAAAATTTCTTCCCCCATGGAGACTCGAACCTCCTAGATGAATATTTATAGGCCTATGCAAAATGCTGAATATAGTTGTTATGCAGTTAACATTTTCAATGTGTGTAACTTAAGATATCAATTAATTTGGATTTAAATAATGATAGTGATGGGAAGTGAGTTCCATGCTCTAGTCATAGATATTGTGTAAGATTCAGAGTATAAACTGTCCTGTGCTGTGGTATAGAAAGTAAAGAAATATCTTGTGATCTTGTTCCTAAATTGTGATGAGCTGATAAATTTTGAAAATGTGTTAAATGTCTTTGTAAATCAGACAGAGGGAAGAAAGTGATTCTATTTAATAGATTAGTAGCAAGTTGGAAAGATTCAAGACAGTTCAGTTCAGTTCGGTAGTGGCAGTCGAGGAAAAAGAAGAAGATATTAAAGAACTAAATCAAAGAGATATATTTCCATCTCAGTCTACAGCATCAAGTGGCAACAGTGTTCCCATAGGAACAATATTATTTTCTAGACATGAAAAACCCTATAGAAAATGCTGACATATCCCTCTCTCTCTTTTTTTTTTTTGCGAATAATTTTCCTTAAAAATGGATGGGGTAGGTGACAGAAGAGAAGAATAATTTCACTGATGAGGCGTTAATGATGAAATCTATTTATGTAACTTGTGTATTCAATAGAATTCAATAAGAATTTTGAAAATAATGAAGATTGTCCCTGTTAGAATATCAGCTTTTGGTGCATTTACCTTTTCTGAATTTAGATAATAGTTGAGTTGGACAGTTCCTGTACTCCCCACTTAAAAAGTTTGAATTAATAACATAGTATTCTTATTCAGCGTAATATTTAAAGGTAAAATTTAAATATTCACGGACTTCTAGGTAATTGGTCACAGTGAGGTATTTTTATTAGCTTTTAACCAAGTGGTGGTTGACTGTACTATATCATGTTGGCGCTACTGGTTTATGTTGAATGAACGTTTGTGATAGAGGTCTGGCAATGTGTATTATTGACCATGATGATTATGTCATTAAATAATAATCCATTCAGCATAACAATGACCTTATTGAAATAAAACATGTACAGGGATTGTCCACCTCGGCGGTTGTCTCAATTTATTCATATTGTAAAAAAGTAGCTGTAATAACTTTAAAGATTTATAGTTAATATTGTATATTTATTATTTTAGTGAATATGTGTTGTTTTATAATTAATTTTATTTTTAATTAGTAGAATGTTTATATGTTTAATGTTTACTGTAGAGTTTAAGAACATTTTCATGCCATAAAAATAATTTATAATGGACTTATATTGTTAATAATTTGGAACAAATATTATTATATCCCATATTTAACTATGAACAAATAATATATTTGTTAGAATATTTTAGCCATGTGATGAGCAGGGATAGGTATGCAGTCTGAAGGAAATGTTACGTTTTCATGATTCATCTAGGGAAATGTTTGAAAACAACTCTTGAATAAAACACTGGACCATGTATACTTTTGGCACGTTTCCCTATGTATGTGTGGGTGTGGTAGTAGAACAATATGTTTTATCAATTTACTTTAGAAAAAAATTAACGCTCGAACCGTGGATCTATGACTGTATGCTTTAGTGTAACTGTTACCACCGTTCAAGCATCGATACGAATATCTACAATTCTTTTTATGTAATATGGTTAGTGATTTATTTGAATTAATTCATGCAGAAAAAGCAGCTATTTCTTTTTTTCAAAATTAAGAGTGTGTTGTGTATGTTTGGTTTGACTTTTTGAGCAATGTTCAAGGAGAAACATGCACAAAACTTAAAAATACAAGGGTCATTTCATAAGTCATGGCAACTACTTTTTATCAACTAATAAAGCTGCAGGAAACAAAATTCAGTATATACAAGTGAGAGTCGCTAGAATGTCCTTCACAGTGGTGGTACAAAACTGGGATCCATATACAGGAGGATATGGGTAAGGGACATTGAAAGATGCATAAATAGAAATCATTGTTTTACTTATATTGCATGTGAAGGGAAAAAAAAAAATTAATATAACCCACAACTAACACACTTCAAAATTTTAATTGAAGATGCTGCTGCATGTGAAGCAGTTTACAAACAGTGTTTCAACGATACAAATATCTATAATTCTTTTTATGTAATATGGTTAGTGATTTATTTGAATTAATTTGTGCAGAAAAATCAGCTATTTCTTTTTTTGCAAAATTAAGAGTGTGTAAATTGTAATTATATCTGTTGAGAAGAGTAGTAGAAAATGATGTCTCTCAATGGATACTGGTTTGAAAATTACTCAGAAAGGCAATTTGAACAGTCCCAAGTTTACAACGTACATTGAGAATGTTTTAGCCATGTGATGAGCAGGGATAGGTATGCAGTCTGAAGGAAATGTTAAATTTTCATGATTCATCTAGGAAAATGTTTGAAAACAACTCTTAAATAAAACACTGGGCCATGTACACTTCTGGCACGTTTTAATATGTATGTGTGGTAGTAGAAGAGTATGTTTTATTTTATTACAAAAAAAATGCTCGAACCCTGGATCTATGACTATATGCATCAGCATAACTGTTACCACCGTTCAAGCAACGAAGAATGGTGCACATAGACACATTACAAACAGCACCTTCTGCATCATTGGCAAAAATATATATATATAAGCCTTGGGGGATTATTTTGAAGGGTGTTAGTTGTGGGTTATATGAATTTTTTTTTCTTCACATGTAATAGAAGTAAAACAATGATTTCTACTCGTGCATCTTTCAATGTCCCTTACCCATATCCTCCTGTATCTGAATTCCAGTTTTGTACCACCATTGTGAAGGACATTCCAGTGACTCTCACTTGTATATAGTGACTTTTGTTTCCAGCAGCTTTATTGGCTGATAAAAAATAGTTGCCATGACTTATGAAATGACCCTCATGTAAATTTCATAAAAAATGGATTGAGACCTTTTCTGCATGAAGCAATCCATTTATAATCAAACTCATGTTTGATTGTGAACTTTGTATCAGCTTTTTGTCAAATGTATCATATAAAGGATTGTAAATTGTAATTATATCTGTTGAGAAGAGTAGTAGAAAATGATGTCTCTAAATGGATACTGGTTTGAATATTACTCGGAAAGGCAATTTGAACAGTCCCAAGTTTACAACTTATATTGAGAATGTAATATTTGTCAAATGCTAGATACTGTATTCACTACTTAATAAAGCAAGTATCAATTATGAAAAAAAAAATTTTGTTGTGTTTAGTTGTTAAGGAGTAGATGTTTGTATAAATAATATAGAAAGTAATATTTTGAAATGCAAGGAAAATGTTTATGCGTGTCTAGAATTTCAGAATGAATACACAAAATAAGTTATGTAGATAGGAAATAACACTATGAGGTTTTTTAATATTGTTTATTTTTTATTTCACTCACCTCATACTTCATAACTCCTAGCATACCCAGGGTTTCTTCACATCCTTTGTGACATTCTCAATGCTGTGTCATGTTCACAGCATTGAGAATGTCACAAAGGATGTGATGAAACCCTGGGTATGCTAGGAGTTATGAAGTATGAGGTGAGTGAAATAAAAAATAAACAACACAAAATAAGCTTTTATACTAGTTACACACACATTGTTTTTTGGTACACTCAAACTATATTTATATTAGCTAATGAAAAATAAATTAAATGATATGGCATGTCTGGGAATTATAGTAGAATTTAATAAGAATTAAATAAATCGTGAATTCTTCTTACCTCATACTTCTATGTTTTTTTAAACACAGCACTGCAGTATCAGCGACCATCGTCACCATCCTCAGCTGTTTTCACGACTGTCAATTTTTTCTTTTGCCAGTAATTATCCAAACTGCCATCTGGTGTTCTTTTGAAGGATGGCAGTTTGGTTAATTACCTGCAAAAGAAAAAATTGACAGTCGTGAAAACAGCTGAGGATGGTGACTATGGTCGCTGATACTGCAGTGCTGTGTTTAAAAAAACATAGAAGTATGAGGTAAGAAGAATTCACGATTTATTTAATTCTTATTAATAAAACCTCATAATGTTAAAAATTCCCAAATTTATTATATAAATAGTAGAATTTGTTGCACACTGGAATTATGTTTTAGAATTGTCAATATAATATATAATAGCATTATATTTGAAGAGAAAAATTTACATCTAGACTTGGGTTCTAACCCAAGATGAGCTATCCAGGCCTCCAATTTAAATATGAATTGTTCTCTTCTTTATAAAATTCCAGAAAGTGCCAAAAGCTATGAACATGTTGTTTGACATGCAATCTGGCAGCTTCTTATTTAAATAGAGTTTTAATGGGAATATAACATTACTACATAAAGCCAATAGAGCTTCTTTCAATGTTGGTTTCGAACCCGAGTCTAGGCCTAAATTTTTCTCTTCAAATATAATCCAAGTTTAAGGCCGAAGGACTTGAGTACCTACAGAAAATAAGCAAAGAAAGAAAATGGGGCTCATTCTACAAAATACATAAGCACAGTCATAGTCATCTAGAAGAACAACATTCCGGATGATGACGGATCATGATTGTCTTGCAGAACATATAATAAAATCACCAAACTGCATGCTGTGTAACAACAACATAAACTTTGAACATCTGAGAAAATGTAGTGCACTCCAGAAATGTTGAAATGTGACAAATGGACAGATATATATTGGGAAGCAAGAAGACAAATGGCAATAGTTCCATAAAAATGTTTTTTTTTTTTTGTTCTTCTCAAATGTCCCAGGTTTGTCTTTCGACATTCCTGGTTTTTCCATAAAATGTATAAGCATTGATTTAAATTAATAAATATCCTTGGGTTTGAACCCCAGTCTAAGTGATGTATTTTTCTCATTAAATATAATTTGTCATTCATTTAGAAATGTTAAATATAAAATAAAAATATGTACATGTTTAATAAAATCAATCTTTAAACGAAGTAGGCCTATTAAAAAAATTATGTTGGTTTGAAAAACTTGTTTTTCTTGTCATGACAACTTTTCAGTGCAGTTAAATCTTACTAAAATTTATTTGGTTACATGAAATTAGAATTTTCTTTCAAGTGTAGCAAAAAAATGTTCTGTATTATGTTTATATTTAAGTTTTGATTGTTTGTATCAGTGTTTTATTTTATTATGATATATATATATATATATATATATATATAAACATTGTTATTGTATAAAATGTAGAATCATATCGAGAAAAGAGAATTGTTGGACATGAACTTGCCCAAATAATTAGAAAGAGGCATATGAATGAATCAGTGGCTGAAATAAAATGTAATTATTTTATAATTTAGTGTCTTGAATAAAATATAATTCTAAGATCTGAATTTAAATGGTCCAGTATGTCTACAGAACATATCACAACAGATAATATTTGTCTCTACAAAGTGTCTAATGATCACTTAGTCGTGAGAAATTAGCTTGCAAGAGATTGTATGACAATACACTTTATGGGAATCCTCTGTCTTTATAGCATTGAAATGTCTGTACAGGTTTGAAAAGAAATAAGCTATGGGTACATTATAGTGAGAAATTTTGCAGAAGCTAAAATAAAAGTATGTGATAATTTCGTGAAGGAGAAAGCTGGAACATAACTGGTGTGGAAATTAAATGTTATAGAAGGATAATAGGATGAAATGATTGAAGCAGATATGTTAAGGAAGGATATCAAGGAGATAAAGAGGAGGATCCGATATTAATTGAAGTAAAAGAAGATACGTGAGGCAATTGAGATTGGAAGAGGATAATGGAAGCGAGGAAAAGAGCAAGAGGAAGGCTTAGAAAAGAATATGTGAATGATATCGAGGATAAAGCAAGAAGCAATTGAAGAGAATGATAGAAGACAGAGTTAGAGTCAAGGAACTTGATTCTGCAGTAAAGTGAACCCTTCCAGGCCTTAGGAGGCCCTTGGGGTAGTAGGAGGTTAAGGCTCTCACATTTCTAAACAATTAGCATTTGATGTCAGTCGGGTTGTCAGCCATGCATGATGGCTGCATTTACCCTCAGAAAAAAGTACCTGATACTCATTTCCATTAGGGGCTGAGTGGGGACCCCAGGGTTTTGGTGCTGCCAAAAGGTTTTGGACAGTTTAAAAACCCTGACCCCACCGGGACTCGAACCCTCAACTTTCGAATTTGTAGTGTATTACCGTAACCAGTTATGCTACGGTGTACCCCAATTTAGACAGTCCAAATGCTATAATAGCAGAAGGGAAAAGAACAAGAGGAAGGCATAGAAAAGGGTATATGCATGGTAACATGTATATAGCAAAAAACTGGAAAAAGTTTGATCAGTGGAAGACAAAGTAGAGGAAGTGGATTGATGCATTGTAATCACAATAATAGGACAAGGAAAAAGAACATGGGAAGGCTTAGGAAAGGTTGCATGAATGACAATGAGGATACAACAAAAAAACAGGAAAGAATTGTAGAATTGAAGGGAATGACAAATGACAGAGTAAAGGAAGTGGATTTAGGCACTCCCAGCACATAATAGCAGAAGGGAAGAGAGCAAGAGGAAGACTTAGGAAAGGTTGTATGAATGACATTGAGGATAAAGCAAGAAACAAGAAAAGGGTTGAAGAGAATGATAAATGACAGAGTAAAGGAAGTGGATTTAGGTAGTCCCAGCACATAATAGTAGAAGGGAAAAAGTAGGAATGCTTTGGAAAAGGTTGTATGAATGACATTGAGGATAAAGCAAGAAACATGGTTGTAGAATTTAAGAGAATCATATAGCAGAAGGGAAAAGAGCAAGAGGAAGACTTAGGAAATGTTATACAAATGCTATTGAGAATATAGCAAGAAACTGAAAAAGATTTAGAGAATGACAAAGGACAGTAGAATAGAAGAAAACAGGGAAGTCAAAGATGATAATGTCCTAGACTCATATTTTTTTTTTTTTTTGCTTTATTCCACTGGAATTGATATGCAAGTGTCCAGTGGTTTGAAAAGAATTATCTGCTCTTGAGATTTTTGTACTTAGGCTGCAGTATTTTATAGTATTACAATAAGGACATTTTTGCACTTGGTTTTTAAACAATTCTGTGCCTTATGAGCCTCTAAACAAGTGCCATGCAGCCACACAAATATATTTTTGAGTCTGCTCTGCAGGGCAGATAGACCTGATATTCAGTAAATTAGATGTTGTTATACAGTTAAGTAGTGGTAGCTTACAAAATATAGTACAATAAAAACTCTTAATCACTTTGAAGTGGTTTTTCAAATTCACTTTGCTTGTTACCGTATCACTTGATGTTGAATATCATAAATTTCACATTTGAATGTCTTGAGTTGGTCTTGTCAATACATTCTGAGTAAATGCTAAATTCTAAAGATAGGATTTAGTTGTTAAGATTTTGAGAAGACAAAATAATAACTTTAAAAAGAAAAGAAAAGTAAAAATGTATATTTTTTACTCCAGAATGCTAACTTGGTAATAAAAGGGAAAAATAATTGTGTTTGAAGACTACAGAGGAAAAATAAGCACTGTCACAAAATAACAAAAAGTGATATCCTGACTTTTGGTGTAAATTATATGAACTTTTCAATTGGCAGTGATAAACATGAAATGTCCCAGGGAAATGAATAATTCAAAGTTTAATAAACTTATTTTTAGGAATTAACTCTGTGATGTATTATTTAAGTAAATAAATAAATTATGTACATAAAAAAGTTCAAAGTTTAATCAATAATTGAGTTAGAATTTAACACCTCACCTCATAATTGTAGATTTGCTATCATTAATTGTTCAAACATTCAATTCTTGATTTTTGTGACATTCATTTTTTTCCCTGTGATCTTCAGTTTTTCTTAAAATAATGGAAGATCCATGTGAAGTTAACAACTTAATTTGTTGACAATTGACATCAGAAGCTGTGTTTTTACCATTTAATGAGGTATGTGGTTTTTATGTTATAATTTTTTAAATCAAATTGTCTTATGCTAGATCATTGTAGAATATTACATATTTTTTCTTAAAAATAGTGAACAAATAAAAGTTTGCATATGTGTTTTTAATTAGCATAAATGTTGCCTTAAATGAAATTTGATAATAAAATGGCATTGCTTTTATAAATAAATGTAAAATGATTGCTATTGATATTACTATTTCTAAAAATTATTTTTAAAAGAATATATTGCTTACTGTGTATAAATATAGTACTTATCAAAATGTATTTTTCAAAGTCTCTAGATTTTCAATTTTTTAAAGATTGTCTAGATGAAAGAAGAACGAGTCTATGGTGGCAAAGCTATTTCTCAGTCAGATTTGTTAGTGCCGTTAGGTACGGAACATGTAATGTTATTTTAGGTTTTATGGCCACTTTTACCTGAAAGAATAATTCTAGATGAAAAGATTCGCTGAATAAAATTTATTAGGACTTTCTCATCTAAGTAATTCTCGGGTGGGTGTGTAAAGAGAGATATATCCATCCCAATTTAATTTTTGCACACTAATAATCCAAAATTATGAGTAATCATAAAATACACTAATCACTGTTATCGGAGCAGGTATTGCTCTGTCCTAAAAATCAATATTTTTTTTTATGTCACAGAAATAAAACTTATCACTCTTTTTAGCTAGATAACTCTGCTCAAGTTTCCAACATGGCTCAGAGATTTTAAAGTACCTTACACAGATTCTATCTTATTTTACTTCCACGGATTAATTTTTTTAACATAAACAATCACTTGAAACCTTTTTTTAAACATTTTCTAATTATTTTTTTATTAGATTTTGATAGAATATTGAACTGTATATATTTTTCCCAACCATTTTACATCTTTGTTTGAATGGAGTCAACATATTATATTTCAGAATTTACTATTTACAGTACCTATTTTTGGGCATTGTGTTCCATGCCATTCATTTCATACTTTTACAGGATAGAGTATTTAAATTGCATTAGGTTAGCTTTTAGGTTATTTGAGGCCTAAAAATACTTCATATTAATTGGTCGGAAGATCGGCTGTGTTTCTCCCTCGGCTACGGAGGGCATCTTCAGTGGTGAGTTCTTTTAAGGTGATGTTGCCTGGATGACTGAGAATAGAATACCAAAAGCAGCATACAACTATTCACCACGAGGAAGAAGAAGTTTGGGAAGACCAAGGAAAAGATGGAAAGAGCAGCAATTTGGAGGTGGGACAGGCTAGTCAATAAGCCTAAACCGTGAAGAAGAAGAAGAAGAAGTTGCCTAGTCAGAAGCTCGGCTGGGAATATCACCTAGAACTTGCCACTGAAGATAAATACTAGTTATGGACAGCCTAATAGCCCAAATTCTTCTAATATCACTTTATATTAAATTATACAAACTTATTATGAATGTTGGCAGCATTGCATAATTAAAAATTGTATCCACTTCCATCTGCTCGTGCATGGGTGGTGCCTGCTTCGGACTTCAAAAAATATTCATGACCCTTGTTGGAAACTTTATCTGATAACTCATTTTTCACAATTTTGGAGATAACTCTTTCTACACACCCATCCGATATGGGACAACAGAGGCCTCCCTAAAATATTTCTTAATTCAAGCATTGGCCTCATCAATCCTTTTATTTGGAAATCTCTCTTTACACGCCCACCTGATAATTAGGCATAATTAAATTTGCTAGTGTAACTCCATGGCACTTCTCTGACTGAGATATTATGAACTTTGCCTAAGAAGAAGAGATTCTCTGTTGTGCTTATGGTAAATGCATGAGGTGTTGGAATTGAAACTTGCAAGTAATTTAAGATATCAGATGCCATGTTAAAAAAATTGTAATGTTGCAATTTGTTAAGAGGAATTTTTTTATAAGCTGTGAATAAATTATCATTAAGTATACTTCTACTTTAATGAATGTGCTGCCATCTTTTAAATATGAAAAATGCAGCAACTTGCTTTTTACTATAAAAGTAATGGAGCTCTTCATTTATGTTAAATAAAAAAAAATGTTTGTTATTACATAGCTTTGAATATTGTGTTTGTAATTTATTTCTAGGCTTTTCTCTTTCCACTCTGCAATGTACATTTTTACAATATATATTTAATTTCATGATTTTTCGTAAGGGTTTTTTTAAATTTTATTTTTTATATGTTACTAGTAGTTCCTGCTATATGTAGTACCAGTACAATGGGTTTGAACATGCGGTAATGGGGTTGCAACTAGGCAGCCAGACCTGCCTTCCTCAGTTCTTGAGGCAGAGTTTAGATATTTCTTTCCAAACTCAATGGTTATGTGTTACACATTCATCGACACTTTTGAAATAAACTGGATAAACATTCCAGCTGTGATAAATATATTTGAAGACCTTGAAATTATAAAGGAAACAAACAACACCTCACTTCTTAACGAGAAAGCACCCCAGTCAAACTCATTATACAAGATCGTCAAAAACAAGTCGGTTGCTGCTTACAAACAGTTTGGGAGTATACATCGACCGGACACAACACAAGTAACTGAAACTCAACCTGCAGAAGATGGAAGGTAAATTCCCCGTTAATTTGATATACAATATATTAACAAAGTTGAGGATGACGGCATCTACCAACAGGTACAATTTAATTTTTAACTTTCATCATGCAGAACCTACTCTAATGGCTCACTCTATTCAACATCATATTTTAATAAATATTTATTACAAAAAAGTTTCTGGGAACAATTGAAATATGAGAAACTCAACTTACAGAAGACTGAGATGGCATGGTCTAGAGAGCTTGGTTTTTGAATACCAGTCTAAATCTTTTTGAACAGTTTGGGAGAAAATTCAAATCCACAAAAATGAAAGGAAAATTGTGATTTTGAAATTCCTGGGGAAAAGGATTTAATTTGGAGGTTCATCAATCAGCCAACGGAGGGAGCAGAAATCAACCTGTAGGATTGCCAACTACCAGTTCAACAGTTAGATGGAATTGATAATGATACGTAGCATATTGAAACTATAGTCTTCAAGAAATCTACAGTTATGAGGCGAGTAGTAAAAATTTAACTATTTATTAGCTACAGATATCATTTGGGATCTCAAAACTAAGGAGATGAAAGGTTGGAATTGATACGTAGCGTAAATTTTAATTTTATTTAAAAATAAGAAAACCATAGCCAAGTGCTTAAGGTAGGAAGCCTTGGCGCAGAGCTACGGAACTTGCGCTGGTTCGAGTCTCCATGGGGGAAGAAATTTTCTTATGGTATTTCGGCCAGTATTGGACCGGTGCCCACCCAGCATCGTGAGGCAATTGGGTAGCTACAATAAGTAGCGGCTCCAGGCTGAGGAACCAGCTATAACGGCTGGGGGACTCAACATGCTAACCACATGTCATCCCTACACTGGCTGTTGATCATCTACCTCTGTGATTGACACATGTGGATGTGAAGGGCCAGCAGTCGGCTGGTAAAAGGGCAACTGCTGAAAAGTGGAAAGACCCTCAATGAGAAATCGGAGAAAACATACAAAAAAGAACATAAAAATAATAATCTTCTTCTTCACTTCCTTGTTTAGGCATTCATTGCTGTTCCATCTTCTCTAATAGATCTAAGACCATCTCTTCCGAGGACGTCCAATATCTCTTACTCTCGAAAAATAATATAAGATTTTCTTTGGTAATCTACTCTCTTCTATTCTTTCTACATGTTCTTTCCACTGTTGCTTATTATTTATTAGATATATTTTCTTTTATGGAGTACATTTGCAGTTCTTCACGAATATCACATTTTTTATCTGGTCCATTCTAGTACACCCTTTTACTCTTTTTAAAAATTTCATCTCGGTTGCTTGGATTTTACTTTCTTGTTTGATAATGATATCCAAGATTCACTCCCATATGAAAGGACAGGAGCTGCCATTGTTTTATATAATTTTAATTTTGTTTGTTTATAGGCATTATTATGCAATTTTCTATTTATTGTGCCATAAATAGCTTGAAACTCTTGAGTAATAATAATATTATAATAATGAATATAAATAAATATCTAAGAAATAAATTAATAAATTTTCTAACCTAAATTACTAATTATGTTATTCTTTTTAATTGAGTTTTAGTAAATTTCTATCTTTTTTGATGTTATTGAGTGCAACATCATCTCTCTTAATAATAATGTTTGTAACTTCGAAATACTTGGGAGAAAGACAAAGCCTTTAAGGCTGGGACTTTCAAAATTTACATCAGATGGTGGGAAATCATTCAGCTCGGAATACGATTTCAAGTATCAAGACACAGGCCATGAAGCTTATAGACTTATATAAACTGAGTATGATTCTCAATGAATGATCCACAAATATTTAAGTATTGTAGAGGAAGACGGAGAGGAAAGCCTAGGAATTGTGGAGGTCAAGTTGTTATGAGAATCACTACTAATATGTTGTACGTAGCTTAGTTAATAAATGCATTCTGTGTGTGTTCAAATCTTCCATTTGTTATAATGATCCACACTCCCTAAATCATGTTCCTGTATATTTTGTACATCCCTTCAGAATACCATACTCTCATTTCTGAAGTTTCACTGGTCTTTTTATCCTTTGTTCCCAATGTCCAATTTTTGCCTCATAATTTAATAATTATTGGCTATGCTAATGTTATAGGCCTATAGTTTGAAAAATGCCTGTGCGTGAATTAATTTCACCAGTTAAATGTTTTTGTATAATGCAATTGTTTCTTGCAATAGTATAGATAACAGAATTGAGGGGTTATGTGGACTAACAACGTAATGTGTAAGAGAAAAATTTGCATTTAGATTGGAGTGCTCAGGTAGGTCATTTGGTACAGCATTAGCATAGAATGCCAAAGGTTCTGGGTTGAAACCCCAGTCTGAACATATATTTTTCTCTTCAAATATAATTTGTCCTTCAGTGAGAAGTATTAAATTGATAATAAAAAAATATTGAAAGAAGCCCTACGGCTTTATATAGTAGTGTTTAAATCCCTAATTAAAAGTCTTCTTAAAAAAGAAGCCATTTACTTGATTGAGCAGCAGTTTGTAGCATTTGGCACTTGATAATTAACAATGTAATAAATAAAATTTGCATTTACATTTGATTGCTCAGTTGGTAGAGCATTGACATAGAAAGTCAAAGGTTCTGGTTTCAAACCCCAGTCTGAGCGTATATTTTTATCTTCAAATATAATGTGTCCAGTGAGAAGCATTAAATTAATAATAAAAAAAGTCAAAATGAGCCCTACTGGCTTTATAGAGCAGTGTTTAAATTCCCAATAAAAAGTCTTCTAGAAATGAGAAGCCACCATTTGTGTGATCGAGCAACAGTTCGTTACTACGGAATTAACAATGTATAAGAAAAATTTTCACTTTGATTGGTGTACTCAGGGAGCTCAATTGGTAGAGCATTGGCATAGAAAGCCAAAGGTCCTGGGTTCAAACCCAAGTCCGAGTGTATATTTTTCTCTTCAAATATATCCTAAGTGACTTCAAGTTATTATTTCACAGATCACTTTTTTCTATCTATCTAACACTTAGGTATAGCTAAATGCGGTCCTCAGTTGGGCAGGTGCAGTAGCTGCCCATCTGAGGACCACATTCACCGATTCCAAAGTATTAGGAAAATGTGATCTGTGAAATAATGACTTGAAGTCACTTATGTTGTTAGTCCATGTAACCCCTCAATTAATTTGTCTAAAGCCTACTCAAATGGGCAGGACATGTTGCGCGTATGGGGAATTAAAGACTTGCATGGAAGCTTCTTGTAGGAAAACCAGAGGGAAAACTCCCAGTTGGTAGACAAAGAATGAGGTGGGAGAACAACATTAACTATGATTTGAGGGAAGTAGGTTATACAGGGAATGATTGGAAAACATTAGCTCAGGGTAGGGATGTATGGAGAGCTTATGTCCGCGCGGCCATGAACCTACGGGTTCCATAGTGCCAGTGCGTAAGTAAGTAAAGCCTACTCAAATCTTTAAGAGGATGAAGGAGGCCTACAACTAAAGGTATTAATAAGCTGTTAGTTTATGCTGATCGTGTAGTATCGGGGCACGCCGTAGCGTAGTGGTTAAGGCACTGAGCTACAAGCCGGAAGGTCGAGGGTTCAAGTCCCGTTGGGATCAGGATCTTTAAACTGACACAAACCTTCTGGCGGCACTATGGCCCTGGAGTCGACTCAGCCTCTAACGTAAATGAGTACCAGACGTTTGTTCTCGGGGTAAAGGCGGCCGTCACGCAGGGCTGACATAAAGTGCCGATTGTCTAGAAAAAGTGGGAGCCTTAACTTCCTACTACCCCAAGGGCCTCCTGAGGCCTGTTGTGGGATAACTTTACTTTCGGGACGCGCCGTAACGTAGTGGTTAAGGCACTGCGCTACAAGCCGGAAGGATGAAGGAGGCCAACTCGATGGTATTAATAAGCTGTTAGTTTATGCTGATCATATAGTATTATTAGCCAATAGCGAGGGGATACTAAGAGCCATCATGCATACTCTGTTGAGTAACATTAAGAAATTGGAACTGGAAGTAAACATCGATAAAACTAAAGATGTGTTCTCACATATATGTTATATAATGGAAATGGGCACTTAATGACAAATGAGCAAAATTTTGAAGAGTAACTGAATTTGAATACGTACCTAGGAGCGATAATTATAAATAGGAATGAGTTGCACAAAGAAACTAAACATGGACTCAATTTTGGAAATGCATGCTATTATGCATTACAGGGACTCTTGTCACCCCAACTTCTCTCAAAAATCTTGGAAGTGAAAATGTATTAAACTGTTATTCTCCCAGTTATGTTATATGAATGTGAAACACGAACTCCTCAAGGGAGGAAAAGATATGAGTATTTGAGAATAAAGTTCTTAGGAAAATTTTTGGACCAAATAGATGAACAGACAGGCAAATGAAGAAGACTACATTACATAACAGTGAGCTACATTATCTTTATGGAAAGCGAGATATAGTAAGAAGAGTTAAGTTTTGTAGATAGGGATGGGCAGGACATATGGGAATAAAAGAGGGGCATGGAAGTTTCGTGTAGGAAAACCCCCCAGTTAGACCAAGAATGAGGTGGGAGAATAACTAACGTTTATTTGAAGGAAGTAGATTATACAGGGAATAATAGGAAAAATTTAGCTCTGGATAAGGATGTGTGGAGATCTTATGTATATACAGCCATGAATCATGTTCTTTTAAACGTATCTGTTTCCCGCCTGTATCTAGCATGACTTCACTAACGGTGAAGAAATTATTTGAGTTCAGAAACCCCTGTTAGGCCAGCGTTCGGTTTTCAGGTGCGTGCAAACGTCGGTCTTTCTAAAAAAGAGAAATCCACCCTATGGGTTCGATAGTGCCAGTGTTAAAGTCTAGTACATGATATTTTCAATTTATGTTGTGTTGTAATGCCGCCCACTGCAATTTACGTGCTTCGGACGCATATGTAGTACTATTAAATGGTGAATATGATGAAATGGGTCCTGGAAATTAATTATAACTCAGTATTTGCCGATTGAGGAGAGTAATAAAAAAACACTAGAGCCAACTCGCTCGACGTATTACAATTCAAAAGTAGCGGGTTGCAGTATTATCCAATAGTCCATCTCTATTACCCAATGAGAAAATTAATATTCGTTGAGGCAACGAGACTGGCTTAAAGCTGACTACAACCCTCCCTGAAGATGGCCCACGTACTACTTGGTCAAAGAAGATATAAATCTCGATTTAAAGATTCATTGGGGTGCTACATCACTTCGTTCTCTATGTACATCACGGTCTTCTCGATACTTAACTTGCCTGATAAATAATTTCATATTCAACAAAAAAACGTGCGAGGAAATAGTATGATTTACCATAGGCCGTGGATTTACTATTATTAAAAAAATTATATTAATGAGATGAAATTATGAGTTGTGATCAGGTATATAAATGTATGTACTATTTTTTTCACAGTTACTTTAGATATCGATTAAATTATAAAAGGAACATCGAATTTGCAAACCTAGTATTTTTATGGATTGATATTTCGAGTGCATTTATAATAATAATATCTCGCAAAATTCCAAATTAGAATTTAATTATTTTATATTCCCTCTTGGGGTAATGCGAATAATGCACCCTCCAGCTGTTTCTAATTTGAACCAACTAACCAATATTTAAAGGCACGGTGGTCTAGAATAGCCCTTTAAAACTAACCGAAATAATACCTACTGGTTAGTGTAAATTGTTTTGGGCTAGCTTTTTGTTTTTATAATTTAATGATGTGTGGTTATTATTCACATTGATTCAACTATAGATTAGAAATATTAATACTGTTGCACTATTTACTTCTTTCGATTCTGCTAACACTTTCTAGTGAACAACTATAGATTAGTTCTCACTGTGCTACACCAAGCAATATTCATATTACATTGTTGCACTATTTACCTTACCATTAGGTTAAGAAGGAGTATGTTAGCCTATACCAAATTAGTTTATAGTTTATTGAAATAATATGTAAATGATTTACTTTACTCCTGGCACGACAGGCCTACAAGGCCCTTAGCCTACCAGCCGGCTGCTGGCCTCACATCCACATGTGTCAATCACAGAGGTAGATGATAATCAGCCAGTGTAGGGGTGACATGTGGTCAGCATGTCGAGTCCCCCAGCCGTTATAGCTGGTTTCCTCAACCTGGAGCCGCTACTTATTGTAGCTACCCAAATGCATCACGATGCTGGGTGGGCACCGGTCCCATACTGGCGAAAATACCATGAGAAAATTTCTTCCCTCATGGAGACTCGAACCAGCGCAAGTCCCGTAGCTCTGTGCCAAGGCTTCTTGCCTTAACCACTCGGCTACGACACGGGACAATGATTTACTTTGTTGTTACAAATTATGAGTTAGTGTACATCCATTTTTAAAAGCATATTTTGTAATTTATTGCAAAGATTGGTCATTCCAACTGCACAGATAGTCTTGCCATCAATGGAATAAGTTGCAATATTAACTCAAATAAAACAGTGAATTACATGGTCTTTATAGGAAGCCAGATATAATGAGAACAGTTAAGTCTCGTAGACTGCGATGGGCAGGACATGTGGCACGAATGGGGAATGAAAGACATGCATGGAAGATTCTTGTAGGAAAACCAGAGGGAAAACGCCCAGTTGGTAGACCAAGAATGAGGTGGGAGAATAACATTAACTATGATTTAAGGGAAGTAGATTATACAGGGGATGATTGGAAAACGGCTCAGGATAGGGATATATGGAGAGCTTATGTCATTGCGGCCATGAACCTGTGGGTTCGATAGTGCCAGTGAGTTAGTTAGTTAATTAGCTTTTGTGTTTTTTGTGATCAGTAATTAAGGTTAGCATTTTGGTAATACGTTCATAGTGTTGGAAGAGCGAAAAAATAAATAGGCGTATATGTATGCAGATCCACCGCTGTGGTCTTGAGATAGCATGCTGCTTTGTAACGCAGCAGACCCGGGTTCAATCCCCGGTCGGGACAAGTTTCCTGGGTGAGGTTTTTTTCAGGGTTTTCCTCACCTGTAAGATAAATGTCAGGAAACTAAGGCCCAAATGGTCCCTGAACACCATCTGGCCATCATTATCATCAGTATCATATTCGCCTAATTAGCTTAAGTTTAGTTTAAGGCCTCTCCTGGCGCATCATTACCACCATCAACAACTCACATATCATCGAGTGCCTTCCAGGCGCCCCAATCTCAGAAGTAGGTTGCAAGTATGCCATGCAAGGAGAGAACACCAGAAATGTCAAAATGACTAACCTGGAACATTTAGAGAAAAAAAAAATTAAATATAATATCAAGAGTGGTGTTTAACAGAGGTTTGACTGAATTTTATTTTTGTTTTACAGCGCAGCATGGAAGAAGTGAAAATTAAATCTGATAACGATAAAATGTCACCAACTCAGAATCAACATCCTCAAGTAAGTGTTAGTAAACAGTAGTTTAACTTTCCCGATATATTTTCTAAGTCCTACAGAATAACAGTGCACATGCACATGAGTTTATAGAACTGTCGTTAGGTGGCACTACATGTCTTTGAAGTCCTAGAGAGTTTTTAAGAGCTGTCACTAGATGGCAGCACATTTGGTATTACCAACCTTCGAAATAAATTCCCAAAAATTTATTAGAAATGGATGTGCACTAACTTTGGCCCAACTGCACTTCTACTAGCGCTTGATTTTTCAGTTATATTGTTGTAAACTATAGCTCATCTTCTGTATTTACTAACATTATTTAATATTTTAAACTTTTTCAAACAAGTTTTATAACATTATTAGACAATTTTGAAGTATTTATTTAAATATGCAAATCCGGGTTCAAGTCCCGGTCTGAGTGTATAATTTTTCTCTTTAAATTTGTTTTATCATAACTCAATTATAGTTAGGGAGTGATAAGTAAGTGTACACCCATTTTAATAAACGTTCGGTAATTTTAATATTATTAATATTTTTTTTTAACAAAGATGAATCAATCCTTGCCTTCTATGGGCCCGGGGCAAGTAGTTTTGTGATTAATAACCTTGGAGGTAATCAGAGCTACGCTAATAGAAGCAACAGAAACAAAAGACGATCCCGTACTAATGGTGGCGAGTAGTGAGCTTATCGCCCGCACAAATGGTCGCAGTCAGCGTGGTTTTAATAGCCCGCACAAATAAATATGGATTTTCATCAAGTAAACACCAACTCAATTGATTACATGCATATTATTTACTGAAGTGTACACTATTCTTATGTACACTAACCTAACAAAAATAGTGTAATTGTGTTGTTGATGGTGGCAACATTGGAAGAGGAGGAAAAATAGCTAGTGAATGGTTAGGGAGTATCACAATGTTGTATAAAAAATGTCGTAATGTTACCGTGTTACTTGTAAATAAATAAATGGGTAAAAGAATTACTTATTTTAGGAATTCTCACTATGAGGTATATTCATTAAGGTAGAATTTTTTATCTCTCACCTCATATTGTTGTTCTTATTTGACTATAAACTAGTTTCGGAACATAGTTTCTGTTCCATCCTCAGTATTGTCATGACCGTTGTTCTGTCGTCTTGAAGAGCTATCCTTCGCTCCTTCCATTGGCTGACTGAAAAACCTCGAAACCAGGTCATTCTCACCAGGAATTTCAAAGTTCATCAATTTCTTCTTTTCACTCTTTTGAATGTAGAACTTTTCCCAAACAGTAAGTTCTTTTGGTTTTCTATTTTTTTTTAATAATTTAGCTTCTTTCTCGATAAGATGTTTTTCAGACCATGCATGGGCAGCCACTGCAGATTTTTCTACTTCAGACTTATGTTATTATATTTGGTTTCCTATAAAGGTCATGTAGTCTTCTCCATTCATCTGTCTGTTCATTTCTCATTGGTCCAGAAATTTTCATAAGAACTTTATTCTCAAGTATTTGTAACCTTTTCTCCTCCCTTAAAGCAAGAGTTCATGTTTCACATCCATATAACTGGTAAAATAACAATTTTATATATTTTAAGTTTGTTTTTTGAGAGAAGTTGGGACAGAGTTCCTGTAATGCATAATAGCATGCATTTCTAGAATTGAGCCTATGTTAATTTCTTTCTATGCCTCATTCCTGTTTGTAGTTTTTCTTCTTCTTCCTTCCTTCCAAGTATTAGGCCAAGGCCTGTTACGATCCTATAGAAAATTTTCCCTCCAGCATTTCATAGGATGGCCCAGAGATCTTCGTCCTCTTGGTATATAATTATAAACAGCTTTGGGGATCCGATTTGAACTCATTCATTTAAGATGGTGTTTCCAATTTAGTTGGTACTGTTTAATATATTCCAAAATTGGCGTAGTGTTTGTAGTTATTGTTTCTAAGTATTTGAATTCAGCCACTTCTTCAAAATTTCCCTCATTTGTCATTAACTTACCATTTCTATTATATAATGCATTTCTATGTGACCAGCCTCATGGACTAGTGATCAACATTTCTGACTACTGTTCATGAAGTCTTGGATTCAATTCCCAGTCAAACCATAGACATTTTTCCTGTGGTTGCCCATGGTCTGGAATTTAGGTTAAGAACTCTCCTGGCGCTTCATTATCATTTATCACCCATCATATCATCGGGGTAATATAACTCCGCCTTCTAGATGCCCCAATTTCAGAAGTGGATTACAACTAAGCCAATGCCAGGAGAGAACACCAGGAATGTCAAAATGACAATCTGGGGGAATTGAATAAAAAAATGTATTTCTATGTGTGAACATTTACCTAGTTTTATTGATGTTTACTTCCAGTCCCAATTTCTTAGTATTAAGTCAATAGTGTGTGCATGTTTACCCCTAATATATCTCTGCTATTACCTGATAATACTACATCATCAGCATAAACTAACATCTTATTAATACTAAAGATTTGATGACATGCTCTAGTGCAAAATTGAATAGTAGAGAAGATTTATATAATAAATTTGGGAATTTTTAACATTATGAGGTTTAATTCATAAGATTTAAATGAATCGTGATTTCTTCTTACCTCATACTTATATATATTTTTTTTAACACAGCACTGCATCGTCACGTTCCTCAGCTGTTTTCATGACTGTCAATTTTTTCTTTTGCCAGTAATTATCCAAACTGCCATCTGGTGTTCTTTTGAAGGAATTATTTTCTAAACTGCCATCTGTTGTATTTTTGAAGAACTTTGTAATCAAGCTCGATTCGTCTGGAATCTCAAAGTTCATGGTTCTAGTGTGGTTTTTTTATATGTATTTTTTCCCAAACTGTTAAATCCAAAGGTTTGGTTAGATGTTTCAAAAGTTTTGCTTCTTTTTCAATTCTATGATGCTCTAATAAACTATGTGCTGCTATAGCTGATGTTTCAATTTCTCCATTCTTTATGTTTCTGAAGTGTTCTTTTTTTACGAGTTTCCAAGTTCCTTTTTGTTTTTCCTATATATATATCCTGTTGCAATCAATTTGATAAATTCCAGATTTTTTGTTGTCTGGGGTGTTAACTTTATTATTAGTTAACAGAAGTTTACCCAGGCTGAATTTTTTAATTGGAGCATGTCCTTGTTTTAAAACATTGTGAATTTCAAAAGTACCTTTTATATATAAAGTATATTTATTGTTTTTTTTATTATAGTTGGATGTGGTAAAAGAAGAAGAAGAAGAAGAATGTGACGAAGAAGACTTACTGAGTGACATCTATGTTCCTGATATAAAGATTGAGGTAAGTTAAACGACGTTGAACTATTATAGGAAATATCACTATGAGGTTTAATTTAAAATTGAATAAAATTGTTTTTATTTCACCTCATATCCTATCTTCTAATTAGACCGGTATCGGAACCGTAGTGGTTACATCTTCAGTATTTATATGACATATTCTGTCATCTAGGAGGACTGCTTCTTACTCCATCTGTTGGTGGACCCAATGGACCTTCCAATCAAATCAACTTCACTGGGAGTTTCAAAATGTATTAATTTTTCTTTCTTAATTTTTTGAATGTGGATTTTTTCCCAAACATTGAGCTCCTTAGTTTTTCTAATTGTTTTATTAAACTAGCCTTTCTTTCAATTTGATGCTTTCTTGATCAAGCATGATTAACTACTGCTGATTTAATTTACAAATACAATAGGAAGTAACATTAAGGGTCGTATGTTAGAACATTACTCTCTACTCAAATTACTTCCAATCACTAGTGAGCTGATTCACCGTGAGCAATTGCTGAGAACGAATTAACGGCCGACTTATCGGTCATGCATGAGAGTCGACGTTTTCGTAATATTGGCAACGAATTACCCAGAATTCTCGGCAATAAAACCACTTCCGTTATTTTCGTCTGCTATAGAGGAATGCATTTATGCTTGCATCCTGCAAATAATACCGTATACAAACACGTCTGCGACATGCAATATTACGCCGATTCTCCTGTTCTTCCAGTTGAATTCTTTGGTAGACTCTATCAAATTCCTCTTCTCCGTGTATACCGAAAACATGATCGAAGTCTTCAAGGTCCGACATCTTGGATAAATGTTGGATAAAGCAGCAAAGTACATCGATTACCATCGGTTCCCTTCGGGATTTTAATTTGAGTTGCTCATTTAAGCTACCTCCGCAGGTAGCTTACAAATTTAACCAATTATTATCGCATGAACAGATTTCTGAGTAAGCAAAATCGTATTAGCATACAACTTGCTCAGCAGAGAAGGCATTTTACTGTCTAATGCGTCCAAACATGCGACCCTAAGAGGTTTATTAAATTAATATTAAGAAGCTAAAGCTGTCACTATGATAGAAATAAGTATATTAAAGTACACAACTAGATTATTGTAATCAAATGGTAAAGAGAAAAATTTATGCCTGAACTGGGAATCGAACCCTAAACCTTCAGCTTTCCGTGCTGATGCTCTTAACCATTGAGCTAATTCAGGTTTCATTCCCATCCAAGCATAAATCCTTCCTTTACCTTACTGTCTTGGTCCCACATTCAAATGCAGTGAATCATCATTCACAAATACACAATGAATGGCTTCTACATTAAGAAGATATGAAGGGACTCCACATAGCTAAAGCATTATGTATTAAATTAATATTAAGAAGCTAAAGCTTTCACTATGATAGAAATAAGTATATTAAAGTACACAACTAAATTATTGTAATCAAATGGTAAAGAGAAAAATTTATGCCTGAACCGGGAATCAAACCCCGAACCTTCAGCTTTCCATGCTGACTTGAATGTGGGACCAAGACAGTAAGGTAAAGGAAGGATTTATGCTTGGATGGGAAGGAAGCCTGAATTAGCTCAATGGTTAAGAGCATCAGCACGGAAAGCTGAAGGTTCGGGGTTCGATCCCCGGTTCAGGCATAAAAATTTTTCTCTTTACCATTTGATTACAATAATTTAGTTGTGTACATTAAGAGGTTTACTTAATAATTAAGTTATTTGGTCTGTATATTCTTACAGTCTGTAATAGCTGAAGATGGGGCTAACAACCTTGAAACATATGTTCAACGAAAACAACCATATGAGGTGAGATTATACAGATAAAATAACTTAATTACTTTTTTTTTAAATCATTAGGAAATAACATTATGAGGTTTAATTTATTAATTCTTCTTCTTCCTTCCAAGTATTAGGCCAAGGCCTGTTACGATCCTATAGAAAATTTTCCCTCCAGCGTTTGAGGGAAATTCTCGTATAAGACTTGAAAGCATAATAATAGTCCCTTCGATTGGTTACTGGCCAAAGGAAGGCAAGACCAGTGATGGGACTGCCATCTTATAGCCTTAATTTATTAATTAAGATTGTATTTTTTAAACATTCTTACCTCATATGGTAGTTTTGTCGGACATATGTTTCAAAGCTGTTGCTCTATCATCTTAGTAACTTAATTAGTGCTGATTTTTTCAATTCCCCATTTTTGACATTCCTAAGGTCACTCTAACTAACTCACTGGCACTATCAAACCCGTAGGTTCATGGCCGCACGAACATAAACTCCATATATCCCTATCCTGAACCAATGTTTTCCAATCATCCCCTGTATAATCTACTTCCCTCAAATCATAGTTAATGTTATTCTCCCACCTCATTCTTGGTTTTCCTACAAGAAGCTTCCATGTATGTCTTTCATTCCCCATCCTAAGGTCACTGTGGTTTTCAAATTTCTTATTAGTTTTCCTTATGTAAATTTTATCATAATCCACATTTGAAAAACTAAGAAAGAAAAATTAATGAATTTTGAAATACCCGGGGAAGTTAGTTTGATTGGGAAGTTCATCAGTCCACGAACAGATTGAGTAAGAAGCAGTGCTCATGGACGACAGAACTTCGGTGTAAAACTACTGAAGATGTAACAATTAAGGTTATGAAATTGGTCTATTTAGAAGACAGGATATGAGGCGAAGTAAAAAGAATTTTATTTTAACATTTTAAATTAAATTACACCTTACCAATCAAGTTGTATCAGGCCATATTGTTCACTTCAGCGGGTCCAAAATTCAAATCCCATGGCTGACCAACCTGATATTGGTCATGGTGGACTAGTGATTATGTTTCTTGCCTCTGGTCCCAAGGGTCACATTTGCAAACCTGGCCACGGTCGATGTTTTTAGGATGGAAATATTCCAAGGAGCAAGCCTTCCAGGAGGGATTTTAAGCCGTGGGTCCCGAGTCTGAAGATTTTCAGGCTTGTAAAAGATCCTTAAGCTTGAATGAAAAGGCCTCTAAGCCAAACTTACTGTGAGTCAATTGAAAATTGCCTCTTTGTGAGCTATGTGATTAAAACCAGAGGCTTTAATGTAGTTATCATTAGAGCCCGGATTTGTATGCGAAATGTATGTTTTTTTTTGCGCATTAAAAAGTATGCAGAAATGATTTTACATGTTAAGTGGGCCCTTCACAGGCAATTCAAGCAGTATTTGATAATGCATAGAAATGCATATTTTACTCCTTTTGTGGTATGAAATTATATTTTTCGTTTAAGCTAATTATGGGTAATTAATTAATTTAGTTGAATTGTTTCTTGACTCACCTCACACTTCTTAATTTCCTTGCGATCCGGATTTTGTCACTCCATTTGTGACATTCTCAATGCTGTTCACGATCACAACTGACATCCAATGGTCTCCTCTCCTGCAGACCGACCTCCGCTCCATCTGATGGCCGGCTGACGAAATTCCAAATCAATCCCCTCTCCTTATCATTGGGTATTTCAAAATAAGGAGAGAGGATTGATTTGGAAGTTCGTTGGCCGGCCATCAGATGGAGCAGATGTCGGTCTGCAGGAGAGGAGACCGTTGGACGTCAGTTGTGAGCGTGAACAGCATTGAGAATGTCACAAATGGAGTGACGAAATCCGGATCGTGAGGAAGTTAAGAAGTATGAGGTGAGTCAAGAAAACAACTCAACTAAATTAAAATAAACCTCATAGTGTTATTTCCTACCTACATAACTTATTTAATTAATTGTCATTTAATATTTGTTTTAAATTAATAAAGTCTCTGCAATCAATTGGATATAACCATGATGTGTATATTTACATCTGTGTAAGAGGGGAATACCCATGGGCCTTGAGAAATGATATTACGCAATTAAGATTAGGAATGAAACTAGGGAATCCACACGATATGTCATAAAGACAAAGGAGCTTCATACAAGAAAACCTTGTTTACTGTAACAGCCAGGAATAAGGTATGACTACCCACAAAAGAAATCATTCTTCATTACGTGTATCCAGCTGTAGTTGATGACACGAGTCCATTGCATACTTATGCTATAAGTTGCAATGGGGCTGCATTTGAACATGCAGCTTACGTGGACATTCAAGGTGAGTGTCCACGTGGTTAAAAGAAAGAGATATAGGAAAGACAGAAATGAACCCTTTGGCCTCGAATGCTCTAATACCATCAGGGTCGAAGAAAACGAGGTCAGGCAAGGGAGACTGGATTGGAAAGTAAAAAGAGGGATCTGGTACTAGAAAAGGAAGAAATACCAGTTCGGTTAAAGATAAAAGTAAGGAGCAAAACACTAGTAAGTGGAAGTAATGTTTTGCTCAGCTTGGGCACTTGTGGTCGCCAACCACATATCCCCTAGGTGAGGACCTCTGAGGATTCACAAAAGAAAGAATTCATTTGATTTTATTACAAACTGTTTTTGCATATTTAGGGTGCATATTTTCTACATCTTCTTCTTCTTCCTTCCAAGTATTAGGCCAAGGCCTGTTACGATCCTATAGAAAATTTTCCCTCCAGCGTTTCATAGGACGGCCCAGTGATCTTCGTCCTCTTGGTATATAATTATAAACAGCTTTGGTGATCCGATTTGAACTCATTCTTTCAAGATGGTGTTTCCAATTTAGTTGGTACTGTTTAATATATTCCAAAATTGGCGTAGTCTTCAATTCTTTTAAGATATCGGTGTTCCTTTTCCGATCCCATCTGGTGTAACCCGCTGTTCTGCGCATGAATCTCATTTCACAAGCCGTTATTCTGCTTTCGTGTTATTTTCTACATTTTTCGTGCATATTTAGCACTTTATTTTGCATACAAATCCAGGCTCTATTTATAATAGTGTTAATCCCTAAAAAGTCAATTAGTGAGAGATTTTTATATTTTCAGGCTAACTTGGATGATGAGAATGTGAGTGATGATTGTTCAGCAACAGAAGAACAGGAGGTATGTTATACAAACATTTAGGTCAAGAGTTCTGTAAGCAACTCCTTGGTAAACTACCAAATGGAATGATCTTAGGAGATGTGACAGTTAGAGCGGTTAAGAATTATGTGTATGTGTCATAGAAACTCATTCAATTGAACTGAACTTTTATTGGAAAGAATTAAATTAACATTTTTATTACCTCACCTCACCTCATATCCTTTATTCTTCTAGACTGCAGTTTCAGAGCTTATCTCCATCATCAGTAGCCTCTCATCGACCGGTGTTATGTTGTTTCTTGGCAGTTTTCTTCTTCCTTCTATCGATGGACCGATGAACCTCTGGATCAAATTTGATAGAAAGAAGAATCAAATCGCCAAGAAATGACATAACACCGGTCGATGAGAGGCTACTGAGATGGAGATATTGCTCCGAAACTGCAGTCTAGAGGAATAAAGGATATGAGGCGAGGTAATAAAAATATTAATTTAATTCTTAAATTAAACCTCATAGTGTTTTTTCCCTGTGAAAGTTAAATTTTATAGGAAAACTCACTATGAGGTTTAATTTCTATCTATCTTCCGGTTTTTTACAGCTGCTGCCTCCTTCCCGTGCCAAACTTCCAAAGCCTAAAATCTTCGGCATGTTCAATGCTTAACCCTCTTGTTTGCATTGCTTATCCTCATGCTTTCCTTCCATGTTAACTTTGGTCTCCCTTTTTTCTTCTTTCTGGTCGGTTGCCATTGATATAGGTGTTTTGGCCATCGCTCATCTTCCTTTCTTAAAATATGTCCTAACAATTTTAATTCCTTCTCCTCAATTCTTTCAATTATGCTTTCTTCTGCTTCCATTATGTTTCTAATTTCCTTATTTGTGACATGTTCTAATTTTGACTTTCCGGGCACCTCTGCATAAATAATCCATTTCTAGAGCTATTAGTCTATTCAGGTCAACTGTTCAATTTATAAATTGAGTCAGAGAATGTATATAACAATGTGGATTCAAATCCCAGTCTGAGGGTATAATTTTTCTCTTCAAAAATGATTTATCCATCATTGAGACGTATCAAATGAATAATAAAAACATCAGAAAAGACCGTACTGTCTTTATAATGTAGTGTAAAATTCCCAATAATTGGTCTTCTTTATAAAGAAGCTGCCATTTGCAAAATCGAAGCAATGGTTTCATAGCATTTGGCTCTCAGGAATTAACAGTGTATATAAGAGAAAAGTTTGCATTTTGATTGGAGTGCTCAGATAGCTCAGTCGGTAGAGTATTGGCCTAGAAAGCCAAAGGTCCTGGGTTCATACTCCAGTCTGAGCTGAGTGTATAATTTTTCTCTTCAAATATTTGTATAACTTGCTCATTTTAATTCTCCAAAATCCATTTTCACATATTGGTCCTTTCTGCACATCTGTATATTTGTGTGAAATATGTTTTATTTTTGCAGAATATTGTGACCCGCTATGAAATCAGTACAGAAGAAACATCAGGAAACAATGCTGGGTCATATCGGTTTGAATGTGAAATTTGCAAGAAACGGTTTCCACGGAACAGCAACTTAAACCGTCATTACGTGACACATACCGGCTCCCGCCCGTACCAGTGCCACATGTGTAGCAAGTCATTTAATCAGAACAGCACTCTGACAAGACATCTCCGCACTCACACCGGCCATAAACCCTATGAATGCGACGTTTGTAAGAAAGCATTTACCGACAAAAGTAATCTATCAGCACATTACCGCACTCATACCTTACCATATTCTTACCAGTGTGACATCTGCAACAAGTGTTTTAATCGCCGCGGTCACCTAACTGAACACATCAGAATACATACTGGAGTAAAACCGTATTCATGTAGCGTTTGTGAAAAATCGTTTAGTTGCCACAGTCACTTAACTCGTCACTACAGGATTCACGTCGGGTTTAGACCATATGAATGTGGTGAATGCAAGAAAACGTTCGCTGATAGCAGCGCTCTGAATGTACATATCCGTATTCACACAGGAACAAAACCGTACGAGTGTAATGTTTGTAAGAAAACTTTCACGCAGAGTGGTGCTTTGAGCAGTCATTATCGTACACACAGTGGACTGCGTCCGTTTGATTGCGATATCTGCACAAAAGCGTTTAGTCACAAAAGTAAGTTAGTGAAACACATGAATGTGCATAAAAGACTCTTAATGAAACAAAACTGAACTTTTTAGGGATTCTGTGCCACAATGCCACCGACATAAATTTAAATAAAAAAATGAGAAAAGCTCACAATTTATTGTTGCAGTATGTGAATAATTCTACATCTACAATGTGTGACCTTAGCCTCTCCTTTGTATGGAGTTACTAGGCCAAGTTAATTTAGTTACGCTTATTTGCACACAGATGTCATGAATAGTATGTAGTCACCATACCAACCAAATTAGACATCTAGAAAGCAATTAAGGTATTGCTGGATGATGAGGTCAGTAAATTTTGCTTAGAGGCCTTTTTATTCAGGCTTAAGGATCTTTTACGAACCTTAAAATCTTCAGACTTGAGACCCATGGCTTAAAGTTCCTCCCAGAGGACTTGCTCTTTTGATTTTTCCATCCTAAAAATAATATCGACCCTAGCCGGGTTTGAACCTGTGACCCTCATGATCAGAGGCAAGGAGCATAATCACTAGTCCACCATGGCCGACTATGAGAATAATTAATTGAGAGAAATATATTGATTTTTTTCCCCCAAAAAATGTATGAAATGCCTTAAAATAAAGTGAGAAGTTGACCTCAAAGTAACCTAAAATCACCATATTTGCAATGTAAAATATGTATTGCTCAGACAGTGTAGCCAACTTCTCACAAAAATTCTCTAACACACAAGTGAATGCTAAACAAATCTGGTGTACTAACTGGCCCATTTTCTTATCTCTACTTGCCCTAACTAACACTAACTTGCTCATCTAACACTAACTTGCCCATCTAACACCAACATGAACTTACCCATCTAAAACTAATTTGCTCATTTTATCATCCTAACTTGCCCAAATTAACATTAACTTCCATCTAACACTAATTGACCATTTTCTCACATTAACTTGCCCAAACTAACACTAACTTGATTATTTTCTCACACTAACTTGCCCAAACTAACACCAACTTGACCATTTTCTCACCCTAACTTACCCACACTTACACTAATTTGCCCATCTAACACTAACTTACCCATTTTCTCACCCTTACTTATCCACACGTACGCTAATTTGCCCATCTAACACTATCTTGCCCAAACTAACACTAGCTTGACCATTTTCTCACACTAACTTCCACAAACTAACACTAACTTGACCATTTTCTCACCCTTACTTACCCACACTTACACTAATTTGCCCATCTAACACTAACTCAACAATTTTCTCACCTTAACTTGTCCATCTAACATTAACTTGCCCAAACTAACACTAACTTACCCACTAATGTAGATGGACTCTTGGGATAAAATCCCTTATATGTGGGCAAACATATTGCCAATTGGCTCTAGCAGGAACATGTGTTATCGCATTGGCCAACATGATGCTAGCAGTAACTTTTTCTCTTATCAAATATTCAGTGATGAGCTACAGCCTTGATGTAAACTAATAATTAATCAATTGATTTGGCATTTACGTGATGAAAATCCAGTTTTATGTTAATTAAATAAAAATAAAACTGTTAACATTTTATATGATTTTCATATTTATTAAAATACAAATTCGTTACAGCTGTTTCAGTACTTTTTATCATGATAAAATTTGTCTGAAGAAGGTACAAAGTACTGTACAGCTGTAACAAATTTATAAAATTCGTCTGAAGAAGGTACAAAGTGCTGAAATAGCTGTAACAAATTTATAAAATTTATCTTAAGAAGGTACAAAGTACTGAAACAGCTGTAACGAATTTATAAAATTCATCTGAAGAAGATACAAAATACTGAAACAGCTGTAATGAATTTGTAAAATTTGTCTGAAGAAGGTACAAAGTACTGAAACAGCTGTAACGAATTTATAAAATTTGTCTGAAGAAGGTACAAAGTATCAAATGGTAAAGAGAAAAATTTATGCCTGAACCGGGAATCGAACCACAAACCTTCAGCTTTCCGTGCTGATGCTCTATCCATTGAGCTAATTCAGGCTTTGCTCCCATCCAAGCATAAATCCTTCCTTTACCTTACTCTCTTGGTCCCACATTCAAATGCAATGAATCACCATTCACAAATACACAATGAATGGCTTCTACATTAAGGGTCGTATGTTAGAACATTACTCTCTACTCAAATTACTTCCAATCACTAGTGAGCTGATTCACCGTGAGCAATTGTTGAGAACGAATTAATGGCCGACTTATCGGTCATGAATGAGAGTCGACGTTTTCGTAATATTGGCAACGAATTACCCAGAATTTTCAGCGATAAAACCACTTCCGTTATTTTCGTCTGCTATAGAGGAATGCATTTATGCTTGCATCCCGCAAATAATACCGTATACAAACACGTCTGCGACACGCAATATTACGCCGATTCTCCTGTTCTTCCAGTTGAATTCTTTGGTAGACTCTATCAAATTCCTCTTCTCCGTGTATACCGAAAACATGATCGAAGTCTTCAAGGTCCGACATCTTGGATAAATGTTGGATAAAGCAGCAAAGTACATCGGTTCCCTTCGGGATTTTAATTTGAGTTGCTCATTTAAGCTACCTCCGCAGGTAGCTTACAAATTTAACCAATTATTATCGCATGAACAGATTTCTGAGTAAGCAAAATCGTATTAGCATACAACTTGCTCAGCAGAGAAGGCATTTTACTGTCTAATGCGTCCAAACATGCGACCCTAAGAAGACATGAAGGGACTCCAAATAGCTAAAGCATTATTTATTAAATTAATATTAAGAAGCTAAAGCTGTTACTATGATTGAAATAAGTAAATTAATGTACACTAAATTATTGTAATCAAATGGTAAAGAGAAAAATGTATGCCTGAACCAGGAATCGAACCTTCAGCTTTCCGTGCTGATGCTCTATCCATTGAGCTAATTCAGGCTTCCCTCCCATCTAAGCATAAATCCTTCCTTTACCTTACTCTCTTTAAAGGCACAAAGTACTGAAACAGCTGTAATGAATTTATAAAATTCGTCTGAAGAAGGTACAAAGAACTGAAATAGCTGTAACGAATTTGTATTTTAATAAACATGAAAATCATATAAAACATTAAGGGTCGTATGCAAATACATTAGTCTCTATTCAAATTACTTTCAATCACTGGTGAGCTGACTCACCGTGAGCAATTGCTGAGATCGAATTAACGGCCGACTTACTGGTCATGCATGAAAGTTGACGTTTTCGTAATATTGGCAACGAATTACCCAGAATTCTCAGCGATAAAACCACTTCCGTTATTTTTGTCTGCTATAGAGGAATGCATTTACGCTTGTGTCCCGCAAATAATACCGTATACAACGATGTCTGCATCGTGCAATATTACGCCGATTCTCCTGTTCTTCCAGTTGAATTCTTTGGTAGACTCTATCAAATTCCTCTTCTCCGCGTATACCGAAAACATGATCAAAGTCTTCAAGGTCCGACATCTTGGATAAAGCTGCAAAGGTTTCAAACTACATCGGTTCCCTTTGGGATTTTCATGATAAGTTTCTATCGAACTATGATCTTAAGGTACCTCATCAGGTAGCTTACAATTATTTATCGCATGAATAGATTTCTAAGTAAGCAAAATGTATTTGGATAAAACTTTCTCAGCAGAGAACGCCTTTTACTGTCTAATGCGTTCAAACATTCGACTCTAACAGTTTTATTTTTATTTAATTAACATAAACTAATAATAATATTTTTTAATAAGAAATTACATTAGGAAGTAATATTATGAGGTCATTCTTAATAAATTAGGTAAGTCTGTTTCATCTTACCACATAAATCATTGTGTTCTTTTAACATGTTTCAATATTAATTAATAAATTCAGCAGTTAAAAAAGATACAACTGAAAATGATACAATGAAGTATCAAAGCTAGTCTTTGAGAAATCTACAATTATGAAGCGAGATGTTAAATTTAACTCCATCTATTAATTAAAATAAATCTCTTAGTGTCACTTCCTTTAAATATTAATGATGTTTTAATATTGTAATCAATGGTAAAGAGAAAATGTTTTGCTTGAACCGGGAATTGAACCCCAAACCTTTAGCATTTCGTGCTAATGCTCTGTCCACTGAGCTAATTCAGGCTTCACTCCCATCCAAGCAGAAATCCTTCCTTTACCTTACTCTACTGGTCTCACATTCAAATGCAATGAATCATCATTCACAAATACTTAATGAATGGCTTCTACATTAAGGGTCGTATGTTAGAACATTACTCTCTACTCAAATTACTTCCAATCACTAGTGAGCTGATTCACCGTGAGCAATTGCTGAGAACGAATTAACAGCCGACTTATCGGTCATGCATGAGAGTCGACGTTTTCGTAATATTGGCAACGAATTACCCAGAATTCTCAGCGATAAAACCACTTCCGTTATTTTCGTCTGCTATAGAGGAATGCATTTATGCTTGCATCCTGCAAATAATACCGTATACAAACACGTCTGCGACACGCAATATTACGCCGATTCTCCTGTTCTTCCAGTTGAATTCTTTGGTAGACTCTATCAAATTCCTCTTCTCCGTGTATACCGAAAACATGATCGAAGTCTTCAAGGTCCGACATCTTGGATAAATGTTGGATAAAGCAGCAAAGTACATCGATTACCATCGGTTCCCTTCGGGATTTTAATTTGAGTTGCTCATTTAAGCTACCTCCGCAGGTAGCTTACAAATTTAACCAATTATTATCGCATGAACAGATTTCTGAGTAAGCAAAATCGTATTAGCATACAACTTGCTCAGCAGAGAAGGCATTTTACTGTCTAATGCGTCCAAACATGCGACCCTTAGACTGGCATTCAAGAACCAAGCTCTCTAGACCATGCCATCTCAGTCTTCTGTAAGTTGAGTTTCTCATATTTCAATTGTTCCCAGAAACTTTTTTGTAATAAATATTTATTAAAATATGATGTTGAATAGAGTGAGCCAGTTAGAGTAGGTTCTGCATGATGAAAGTTAAAAATTAAATTGTACCTGTTGGTACGTGCCGTCGTCCTCAACTTTGTTAATATATTGTATATCAAATTAACTGGGAAGTTACCTTCCATCTTCTGCAGGTTGAGTTTCCGTTACTTGTTGTTGTGTACGGTGATGTATACTCCCAACTGTTTGTAGCAGCAACTGACTTGTTTTTGACGATCTTGTATAATGGGTTTGACTGAGGTGCATTCTCATTAAGAAGTGAGGTGTTGTTTGTTTCCTTTATAATTTCAAGGTCTTCAAATATATTTATCACAGCTGGAATGTTTATCCAGTTTATTTCAAAAGTGTCGATGAACGTGTAACACATAACCATTGAGTTTGGAAAGAAATATCTAAACTCTGCCTCAAGAACTGAGGAAGGATGGTATGTGAACTTCTTGAATTCAAAGAACAAAAAGTCATCAATGAAAGTACTCTTCAGACAGATAAAAATATAGGCAAAAAATTCAAGAAGTTCACATACCATCCTTTCGTATTTGACAAGTTTCAAAAAATTTTCAACAAATTCAACATTAAATTAGCACCGAAAAATGATTACAGCTTAGGTAATTTAATAAAAACCAACAAAAAATGAAAAGATTGAAGACTGCAAAAAATCGGGAATTTATCAAATTAATTGTGAAAAGATATACATAGGAAAAACAAAAAGGAATCTAAATACAAGATTAAAAGAACACCTCAGAAATGTTAAAAAATGGAGAAACCGAAAAATCTGCAATAGCTGCACATGCCTGGTCAGAAAAACATAGAATAGAAACCAAAACAAAATTACTTAAACAATTGGAAAAACCGAAGGAACTCACAATTTGGGAAAAAATTTACATATGCAAGAATTAAAATACAACTATGAATTTTGAAATACCCGGTTATAAGGAGAGAGGACTGATTTGGAAGTTCGTCGGTCAGCCATCAGATGGCGCGGAGGTCAGTCTGCAGGATAGAAGGCAGCCGGACGTCAGTTGTGAACGTGACACAGCATTGAGAATGTCACAAAGGATGTGACGAAACCCTGGGTGCTAGGAGTTATGAAGTATGAGGTGAGTGAAATAAAAAATAAACAATATTAAAAAAACCTCATAGTGTTATTTCCTATCTACATAACTTAAAAAATTTGTCTCTTTACCATTGATTACAATAATTTAATTGTTACAATAATTTACTTATTTCTATCATAGTAATAGCTTTAGCTTCTCAATATTAATTTAATAAATGTTTCAACATGCCTGCATATCATAATCAGCTTGTCCAGGCTGTTGAATTCTATGTTGTTGGCACTGGATGTCGATCCCACTCTTTGGTTGACAGAAGAACTTGCAAATAAAATCCTTTCTCTCCAGGAATTTTAAAATTAATAAGATTTTCCCTGTTTTCTGGATGTAGATCTCCTCCCAAATGGTCAGTTCTTTTGTACAGGATGGCGCATAAGTGTCCATACAGGTAACAGACTTGAATAAGGTCTACTTTTAAAGAATATGTTCCATGTGTTCTCCGTCACACACCATGCATAGGTTAATATAATTATATATATATATTGTTTTTGTATTGTATTGTAAGCCTATGTTTTTCCTTTACAGAAATTTAGGCGCTCTCCCCCTACAGGGAAGAATTTGAACCATACTAATTTAGTTACACTTGTTTTCGTATAGATGTCATTTTGAGTGGTCCATGTTCAGCGTTCCGCATCTTACTGACATCTAGGAAACCAAGGTAGTACTAGGACGGGAAAATTCGGTAAATTTTGCTTAGAGGCCTTTTCATTCAGGCTTAAGAATTTTTTACGAGCCTGAAAATCTTCAGACTCGGGACCCACGGCTTAAAGTCCCTTCCGGAGGATTTGCTCCTTGGATTTTTCTTCTTCTTCTTCTTCGTCTTCCTTCCAAGTATTAGGCCAAGGCCTGTTACGATCCTATAGAAAATTTTCCTGTATGGGAAATTCTCGTATAAGACTTGAAAGCATAATAATAGTCCCTTCGATTGGTTGCTGGCCAAAGGAAGGCAAGACCAGTGATGGGCTACCATCTTATAGCCTCTGGTCAGGCTTTTCTGGAGAAGGAAAGAAGAAATGGAAGAAAGGAAAGACTCCCTAGCCCTCGGATGCCCTAATAGCGTCGGGGTCGAAAAAACAAGAGTTAACCAAGAGAGGTTAGATAGTAAAGTTAAAAGAGTGCAAAACACAAGTAAGTGGAAGAAATGTTTTGCACAGCTTGGGCACCTTGTGGTCGCCATCCACATATCCCGTAGATGAGGGCCATCCTAAAAAATCCATCGACCCCGGCTGGGTTTGAACTCGGGACCAGAGGCAAGGAGCATAACCACCAGTCCACTGCGGTCGATATTATATATATAATGTAAATAAATGTCAATGAAAAGACATCATCTGTATGGTGACTTATGTACCACCCTGTATTTTCTGTTTTAATAATTTTGCATTTACATTAATCTTATGTTTTTGTGAGCACCTATTGCAGACTTTTCTACTTCTCTATTTTTTTACATTTCTAATATGTTCCTTTAGTTCTAATGGTCTTGGAGCACATTGGAAATCTAAAAAATTGAGAAGTAGAGAAATAAGATTCAAATGAATTGTGAATTCTTCTTAACTCATACATCTATGCTTTTTAACACAGAACTGCAGTATCTGGAAAAAAAATATCTTTTTCATCTTCAACTGTTTTCACGACTGTCTTTTTTCTTTTGCCAGTAATTTTCTAAACTGCCATCCGGTGTACTTTTGAAGAACTTTATAATCAAACTTGGTTCATCTGGAACCTCAAAGTTCATGGTTTTAATATGGTTTTTTTTTAATGTGTATCTTTTCCCAAATTGTTAATTCCAAAGGTTTAGATAGATGTTTCAAAAGTTTTGTTTCTTTTTCAATTCTATGATCCTCTAATAAACTATGTCCTGTTATAACTGATTTTTCAATTTCACCATTTTTTATGTTTCTAAAGTGTTCTTTTTTGCGAGTGTCTGAGTTCCTTTTTGTTTTTCCTATATATACTTTATTGCAATCTTTGCAATTAACTTGATAAATTCCAGATTTTTTATTTTCTGGGGAGTTAACTTTTTTATTAGTTAACAGAAGATTACCCAGATTGAATTTGTTAATCAGAACCAATGTTATATTAATTTTTTTGAAAATCTTTTGAAATTTGTTATGAACTTCTGGATGGTAAGTAAATTTCTTGATTGTTTCTTCATTCTTGAGTGGTATATTCATGTAATCTTTTTTGTTGTTTAAATTTCTTTAATTTCTTCTTTATTATGTCTTCATCAAAACCATTTATGTTAGCAATGTGTACAATATGAAAAGTAGAGAAATGGTTAAGATATTCTCAGGCAATCTGTATATTTTTAGTTTTAACACTTCAAGAGAAGCTGGTATGACAAAAGTCCCTGTAATGTATAATAGTATGTGTTTAATATTTAATTATAATAAATAAATAAAATATATACAGATTAATTTGTTATTGATGTGAAATTAATACAGTTACAGCTCCAACTCGACCTATATTTAAATGCAAAATTCCAGTCTTTCCTGTCTTTTTTTTTCTTATATAATCTTTTATTTACAGCATGTTCCATTACATCATCATCATTATCATATATGGCATGACTGCCCATTTTGGGCCCTAGTCTTCCTCAGAATGTCTTTCCAGACTTTTATTTGCTTGTATTTGAATTAATGTTGGGAAGTTAACATTATGAGGTTATATCATTAATAGTGAGTGGAGAACATATTTTTAATGACTCGCCTCATACAATTTTAAATTTCATTGATACCGATGGTTTCAGACGAAATCTCATCTCTCTTCAGTTGTGACTTCCACTGATGAAATTGTCTGGTTGTTGATTTCTCTATGGACGTCATCTCTTGTGCTGACATCTTTAGTTTAGATTATAAATTTTGAAATTAAATTTTTATCCACTGGAATATTGAAGTTCATAGATCAATATTTATTCTTCTGAATGAATATCTTCTCCCAAACTGTCAATTCCAACGGTTTATGTAATTTTTTCAAAAGTTTTGCCTCTTTTCCAATTTTATGATGTTCTAGCAAACTATGTGCAGCAATTGCTGATTTTTCAATTTCACAATTTTTAATATTTCTAAAATGTTCTTTAGTACATGTTTCTAAATTCCTTTTTGTTTTTTCTATATATACTTTGCTACAATCAATACAATTTATTTGATAAATTCCAGATTTCTTACTGTCTCTGGGTTGTTGATTTTTTTTATTGGTACTTACAAGTTTTTCCAGATTAAATTTATTTATTGGTGCCAAAGTAAAGTAGTGTTTGTCAAACATTTTTTGGTATTTCCGGATGGTAAGTAATTTTCTTGAATTTCTTCTTTTCTTTACTAACAGTTTGTAGGGTAGAGTATTCTTTAAGTCATTTTTTCTGTTTGAATTTCCTTAATTTGTTTGTTATTGTTTTCTTATTGAAACCATTTAATCTGGCTATATTTAGGATATTCTTGTATACATTCATAACATTTTCTTAATTTAATGGGACATTTATTAATCTGTAATAGCCTCTTGTACATCCTTAGCAGTTACAGACTGATTTTACTCAAGAAAAACCAGTCTGTAACTACTGAGGATGAGGCTGACAAGCCTTGAAACGTATGTCTAGCAGAAACAACGATATGAGGTAAGAATAATACAAACAACACTTTTTTATTTTAATATTTATTAGCAGCTAGAATTTAGACTCACCTCTTTTTTTTTTCTTTTTTTTTCTTGCAGACTAGTTTCTTCACACTTTTGTGACATTATCAATGCTTCTTAACTGTTGAATTTGCGATTGTCGATCCTGTAGGTTGATTTCTCCTCCCTCTTTTGGCTGATCAATGAACTTCCTAATCATTTTTTTTTCTTTTTTCACCGGGAATTCAAAATTCATAGTTTTCTCCTTATTCTTGTGGATGCAAATTTTCAAGAATAAGCAGAAAACTATGAATTTTGAAATTTCCGGGGAAAAAGACCGAGTCTTTCATGATCAAGAACCACTGAAAATTGTAAACTCGTTCAACTACCTTGGCATAACATTACAGACTATGGGAACTACTTTCAAAAAGCATGTAGAAGGCAAAGTGACAGCGGCAATAATTGCTATGAATGATATCCAATTCCTAAGAAAACTATGAGTACAGCAATGCAGATCTTTGTCACGAAGATAATTCCGATCGTGAGCTATGGTTTGGAACTCATGCGGCCTTACCTCACAAACAAACGACCTTAAGAACATAGATAAAATCAAGTCAGTCTACCTAAAGAGAATACTATCTATATCCAAATTTACACGTTCCCGACTGGCATATGAACTCTCAGGAGAAACCTTCTTTATAGAACAGATGCGAATGCTGATGCTCTTACCATCCACCGCAGCCTACCAAGATCTAGCAGAGCTCCAAGCTAATAATAAATAAATCTGGATAGAAATTTACGCAACAGAAGCAATGGTAAATCGAACGTGGATGGCTATAAACCAAGATCTTTGCCGTTTTGTAAATTCTCTAGCAGTACATGAAGACCTACACGACCCAAACTCAACATGCGTATGCGAATTTTGTGAACTGCCTTGTGATCATTACCACGTCACAGCATGTAAAAAACGACCCAAATCATTAATTGAGACCTGCACAGAATCATAACAACTGTAAAAGTAAAGTATAAGACTTCCGGGAAATTCTCGTATAAGACTTGAAAGCATAATAATAGTCCCTTCGATTGGTTGCTGGCCAAAGGAAGGCAAGACCAGTGATGGGGCTGCCATCTTATAGCCTCTGATCAGGCTTTTCTGGAGAAGAAAAGAAATTGAAGAAAGGAAAGACTCCCTAGCCCTCGGATGCTCTAATAGCGTCGAGGTCGAAAAAACAAGAGTTAACCAAGAGAGGTTAGATAGTAAAGTTAAAAGAGTGCAAAACACAAGTAAGTGGAAGAAATGTTTTGCTCAGCTTGGACACCTTGTGGTCGCCATCCACATATCCCCTAAATGGGGACCCCTGAGGACGAAGATCTCTGGGCCGTCGTATGAAACGCTGGAGGGAAAATTTACTATAGGATCGTAACGAGCCTTGGCCTAATACTTGGAAGGAAGAAGAAGAAAAGTGAACTAGTTAATTCTACGCACAACTTTTGCGCATTTTCGTTTAATAATTAATAAAGAGCGGTGTATCGTCGATGTTAGGAGTTTTAACATCGATTTTTATGAACGATACATCGATATTTTTAAAACATTGATGTATCGTTTGCATCCCTAGACCTATACTGGTTTCGGCCTTAGTTTATGTTGTACCATAAACAAAGTCACAAAAGGTATCCTTCCGCAGGCATCTGTGATTGGCGGAGCGATGATACTATTTTACGCGCTATCTGACTTGCTGTCAAATTCCGGTGGCGTTATACTTTTCACCAAAACTTAAGAACCTTGCCTCACACCACTACCTTAAGTCGGCTATTCGCGATACTTTCAAAACCTTTTGCTGTAAGCATTTCAGCACCTTTTTTTTTTAATGCCGCCAGGTTGTCTTCTATGACATTTCTGGCTTTCTCCCCTGGCATTGGCGGAATTGTAATCCATTTCTTGGGTTGGGGCACCTGGAAGGCGGATTTACGTTACCTCGATGATAAGATGGGCGATAAATGATAATGAAGTGCCAGGAGAGTTCTTAACCTAAATTCCAGACCATAGGCAACAACAGGAATTAAGAAAATTTCTTATTATCTGACCTGGTATCGAACCCGGGACCTCATGAACAGTAGTCAGTAACGCTGACCGCTAGCTTCAGCATCCTATTGCAGGACAATTGTTGCTTTTCTTCATATGTATTTAAAAACAGGATAAGAAAGGTTGCCTTTTGTTCATTTGAATTTATGAGTGGAAAAGAGAAGGGGTGAGTCCAAGGTATTTACTGGAAGTGAGGTTCTAAAGTTTTGGCAAAAACTATAATTTACCAAAGTCGCTGCATGTACACGTATTTTATAAATTATAAAAATATTAAAAATAACAAAATAGGCCTAAAAGTTTTTCAATCAATTTCGAAAGAGGGAAGCGGCAAAAGAGTTATGCTACTGTACGGTGTGGTTAAGACCTATATCGCCTATATTGAACGCCATAAATTAGTTTACTCTTGCTCAATAATATTATAAATACGATTATAGCTGAATGTAAACAGGGAATAAATAGAGAACCGATAAACATAACTATTTAATCTTAACAGAGATTCTGCGCGCTGGGCCCTAGTTTTACGCAGACCTGTTTCATTTCGTAAACAACTGCTAGTATATAATAAACAATACTTTAACCTATACTTTATTGTACTTAGCGAAGTATTTAATGAGACCATGAGAGAGGAGATCATAGGGCACTAAATACAAAATGCTTGCAATAAATAATTAATCACTACGATTAACTAAAAAAAATGAGATTTAATGAAAGTAGTCATGTAAGTTAAATTAACAAAATAACGGCTATAATGAAAAATTATCAAAACAATGATGAAGGTTAACATAATCAATAATAATAACTTTCTCCTTTAACAGTAATAATAATAATTAGGTCTTTCATACTAGAGAACATTTGAACTATATACACTCACACAAAAACAATAAACTCTTAGTTCTTTGAAAAAGCCTTTATAAACATGACTAACAAAATCTTGAGGTAATGGCCACAGTCCCACTCTTGGAGAAAGTCTCTTCCATTCTTAGGAAGACTTCCAGACTATAGGAAGCCAATACGCCGTCTGCTTCACGTTTCGTGTCGCCGGGGACGGATCTCCTCTTTCGCGCAGTTCGTGCGCGCAGGGGAGTGGGAAAAAAGGTGAGTTCGGAAAGTAGAGGAGACAAAAGGAAAGGATCGGGGAAACACAGACATAACAAGTCTTCACAGACATCGGGGCAACACAAAAGTTCCAAAAATTACGCATACACGGTACACTACTAATACACATGAGACATGTTGTTCATACGTCATATTCAACACGAGCGGCCATGTTGGAATAATTGAATATCCCTCTTTGTGCGCGCGAAATGGTGTTATATTTAAATTTATATGAATTTATACTTACTGTTCACCATTGTCATGTTTTGATATGTTATATAGCGTTTTATTACTTTATTATTATTTTTGCGATAATTTTGTTCATACATAGTAGTTATATTATATAAAATGTAGATTTATCAGGGAATTATGTTTTCATCTACGCCGCTGAACAACGATGTCATTAGGTTCATGTGGCCAATGAAATCACACGTAACCACGTGCTTCTGTTTACATTACAACCTAAACTAAGGCCGAATGGAGTATAGCTACTTGTGAAGTTGTCAGGTACAGAGAGACTATCGGACATAATTTTGTTTGCCTCAATACTCGAAAAAAACTTTAATTACTCTAATTGATTTTGACATATGCACGGAAAGCAATTACAGCAAGATTTGACTAATATAATCTCCTTATAGTGTCATCCTCATCAGTTAAATCAAGAAATACGGAACTGCAAAGACATGGTGGAATTATATTCGGAAACTCAAATGAAAATAGCTTAAATGCTCGTAATTTGATATTACTGCTACAGGTTACTAGTTACTATATTGTTTTAAAAAAATCCAATTTCGTCGTAGAATTAACTTTGCACACAAGTGCGCATTCTATTTCCGAATGATGTGATGAAAATTCCCTTTTTTTTTTCTCTCACTAAACCGATAACTTAATACAGCAAAAACAAATATGTAATATTTATTATAAAGTATTTTATGAGTCTGGATAGTTTTTTAGAACATATATATGCAATACGTATTTTTTTTGTTTATTCTGTTCTTTAAGGCGGGAAATTATTAAACGAGAAAGATATTGGAGTTATGGAGAGGGAACATTGCGTAAAACAGATGTGGCAACTCTGGTTAATATTAATACGTATCGTAGGAAGTGACATAGTGAAATTTCATTATTAGTATTGAATAATTATTTATTTTGTAGATGAAATAGTCGCGTTAAATTAAATTACTGGTATATTGTTTATTATGAGGTGGTTTGAAGGTGGTATAGCTGAGGCAGTTGCTACTTCGAAAGCTAAAAATGCCATTTTTGTTGTCTTCGTTAATGGTTAGTATTCTATTAAATCCACAGGATTTCCGTGTAAGCAATTAACCTTAATTTCTAATGAAAAGTCCATTCGCTGGACATATCCTTATCATCTTAATTGCTGAGTAATACCACCTTAAAAAAGATGTGGAATAGAATTTGTTTAGAAGGTGGAATTGGAAAGTACTCATCCACCAAATTCACCAGACAGGAGCCTTTGTGACTATAACTTGTTCCCAAAGATCAAATAACCTCTATGTGGCATTCAATCTCAATCAATCAGTGAAAGAGGTATCCAGAATTGGTGCTGCAGATGGAGTGTACCATCTTCCAGGGATTTAGCAACATATAGTTGACTTGGCAGGAGACTATGAATGAAGTTCATAATGTTAAAACTAACCTAAATAAATTTTTTGTGATGTTATAGCAGTGTTGCCATTACTTATGGAATGCCCTAATAATCAGAATGTGCAACACACATACAGGGAGTTAATTTATGGTCTGGGGTTACCTATCTGTCTCCCACGATTTTCCATACAACATTCTTATGCCACTGTTGTACTAAATGCTTTTTGACCATTAATAATGTTTTGTACTATTTCAAACATTTTGAAACCATTTTATAAACATTTCTTACAATTTTTAAATATTTATGTAATTATGTTTTTATTATTGATTTAACATTTCTCAATGAAAGATAAATTAAATTTGAAGAGAAAAATTTTCGCCTAGACCGGGACTCGAACCCGGGACCCTTGGCTTTCCGGGCCAAGTGCTCTACCAACTGAGCTACCGAGGCGAGTTACGATCTAGATGCAAATTTTTCTCTTATATACGTTGTAATTCCCTATCGCCAAGTGCTCTAGGCGAAAATTTTTCTCTTCAAATTTAATTTATCTTTCATTGAGAAATGTTAAATCAATAATAAAAACATCATTAGAAGCCTTACTAGCTTTATAAAGTAATGTTAAATTCCCAATAAATGTCTTCTTAACTAAGAAGCCGCCATTTGCAAAGATAGAAACAATGGTTTCAAAAGCATTTGGCGATAGGGAATTACAACGTATGTAAGAGAAAAATTTGCGTCTAGATCGTAACTCGCCTCGGTAGCTCAGTTGGTAGAGCACTTGGCCCGGAAAGCCAAGGGTCCCGGGTTCAAGTCCCGGTCTAGGCGAAAATTTTTCTCTTCAAATTTAATTTATGTAATTACATGAATATTGTGAATTAAGTTCTACAGACATGCAAGTGCTTAATGTAACATATGTTAGATGGCTCTCAAATCGGTGTTACCAACATTTGCAAATAATTCCAAGCCATATTTCAACAAATTAACTTCATTTTGTTAGATTCCGATGGGGTAAGTTAGTGTACATAAAATTAGTTTATAGTTTATTAATTAATAAACGTCCACTGCTGTGGTCTCGAGGTAGCATGTTGCCTTGTCATGCAGCGCGCCCGGGTTTGATCCCCAGTCAGGGCAGTTTTTCTGGGTGAGGTTTTTATCAGGGTTTTTCCTCACCTGTAAGACAGATGTCTGAAAAACTTTAAGGCCCAAACGGTCCCCGAAATCATATGGCCATCATCATCATCCCTATCATCATCATCCTTCACTGGTGTGGAAAGCAACGGGAAGCTACCACACCTACAATTCCCTAGTAAAGCTGCAAGCATAGCATGAAAGTGCCATGATTGCAGTGAAGGACCTGCCCTTGGACAGAATTACTGTGGATGGAATTAATAAACATGTAATTTGTTTTGTTAGGTTAGGAGATGGGAAGTTAGTTTACATCAATTTTTTTTAGCATTTGGGAATTTATTCTGAAAGTTGGTAATGCCAACTTCAGAGCCATCTAATGGAAGCTACATTAACAATTACAGCAACTTGCACACTGCGATTCTGTAGAAATTCATGGCAGACAAATAGTGGACTTTCACAGTTAATTGTACAGATTATTTTGTATGTGTTTTAGGGCAGGATGATGTGTCGAGAACAGCAGCAGTTACTGTGGATAGTGAAGCTGTATCATCCAAGTTAGAGACTGAAGACTTTGTGGCAATAAAACTAGAGAGCGATTCTGAAACATATCGTCAGTTTGTTCAAATTTGTATCCTTTTCATTCGTGTATTTTAATAGCTCAGGTCATTGACATAAGGTGAGGTGTAAAAGGGAAAACAGTACGGAAAAACTGCACTTATACTAGCGTGAAATATTTTCAAAGTCCTATAGAACAAGAGTGCATGTGAGCCAGAGTTTATAGAGCCAGTGATAATCCACAATTGAACCACATCGATTATCATCCTCGATTACTATCCGTTGCTATGAAATTTAAATGACCAATATTTGCAATAAATCCCCAAATCTATGTTTTGTATTCAAAATCTATGTTTAAAAAAAATATATTAATAATATTAAAATTACCAATCATTTATTAAAAATGGGTGTACACTTACTTATCACTCCTGAACACTGATCCAACTAGCGATAACCCAAAACAGCGATAGAAAAATCATAGACTAAGTAATATACTCTGTGGAGAAAATAGTTAGCATCACAATTTTGTCTAACAGTGTCATAATATTGTGATTTGCATATTTAAATAAATACTTCAAAATTGTCTAATAATATTATAAAAATAGTTTGAAGACGTTTAAAATATTAAATAATGTTAGTAATTACAGAAGAGGAGCTACAGTTTACAACAATATAACTGAAAAATCAAGCGCTAGTAGAAGTGCAGATGAGCCAACAGTACTTTACCTTTCCGAAGAATAACAGTATGCATGTGCAAGAGTTTATAGTACTGTCACTAGATGAACCACATATCTTTGAAGTCCTACAGAAAGTTTATAGAGCTGGCACTAGATGGTAGCATGTGAGGAATGACCAACTTCAGAATAAATTCTCAAACATTTATTAGAAATGGATGTACACTAACTTCTCCCTTCCTTACCTAACAAAATAAATTACATGCATATTATTTACTGAAGTCTACAGTAATTTTATATACACCAACCTAACAAAAATAGCACTATTGAGATTTTATAAGAATAAATCACTATAAGGTTTAATTTAAGATAAAATCAAATGTATCATACCTCTCATATTAATCTTTTAAGTAGATAGTGATTTTGGATTTGGCAAACCCATCTTCACTACCATTTTTTCGGCTGATGTTATATCGATCGGAAGAACCACTTCTTCTTTTTCCCCCTGTTGATGGACTGATGAACCATTGGATGAGGTCAGAATTCGTGGGAATTTCAGAAAAACAAAGAAAAACTTATGAACTTCAAAATTCACTCAAATTCTGACCTGATCCTGAGGTTCATCAGACCACTAACAGAGGGAAGAAGAAGAAGTGGTTCTTCTGATCGACATAACATCAGTCTGAAAAATGGTACTGAAGATGGGTTTGCCATGAATGCGAAATCACGGTCTACTTAGAAGATTAATACGAGGAGAGATATGATACATTTGATTTTATCTTAAAAATAGTAATAACCTAACAAAAATAGTGTAATTGAGTTGTTGATGGTGGCAACATTGGAAGAGGAGGGAAAATAGCTTGTGAGTATCATAATATTGTCTAAAAATGTTGTAATGTTATCGTGTTTATCACAAATAAATAAATATAATGCCTAAAAGTAGTAAGAGAATATTATAAGTAGGCTAACATTGAAAAAGTTTAAAATATTAAAAAATGTTAGTAAAGACAGTCATAGTATGTAGAGCAACAATATTACAAGAATATAAAATTGAAAAAAAAAATGTGGAAATATAATTGGAGAAGAGCAGAATGGATTCAGAAAGGGCAGAACTTGCACAGATGGATTCTTTACTCTAAAACTAGAAAAGCACAAGGAATTCAGTGTAGAAACTCATATCACCTTTGTTGACTTCATAAAGGCTTTTGACAAAGTAGACAGAAATATATTATTACAAATTTTAGCTGATGATAACGTTCCACAACAATATATTACTAATATCTTCAACATCTATGAAGATGTTTTTATTATTAATTTCATACATCTCAATGATGGATAAATCATATTTAAAGAGAAAAATTATACGCTCAGACCGGGACTTGAACCCGGGACCCTTGGTTTTCTAGTCCAAGTGCTCTACCATTTGAGCTACCTGAGCAAGTCTCAAATGGTAGAGCACTTGGACTAGAAAACCAAGGGTCCCGGGTTCAAGTCCCGGTCTGAGCGTATAATTTTTCTCTTTAAATATGATCTATGAAGATAATGAAATCTCTGTTAAACAAGATGGCAAACTATCTTATTGGAAAAAAGATCAACACTGGAGTAGGCCACAGATGTGGACTTTCACCGGTGCTTTTCATTTTATACATGAATAGAATAATAAACAAATGGAGGGAAACACGATGGAGATATATACCCATCAATAGGAAACTCAAACTTGATGCTTATCTTTTTGCAGACTATTTAGCTCTTCTAGCACTTTCCAAAAATTATTTGCAACGATCAATTTATAATTTATAAAAAATAGGTGCCAAATTTAATATGGAAATATCAATTAGCAAAACTAAAATTAAGGTAATTCGTGGGAAGGACCCCATACAAAGTAAAATCTGTCTCCAGAATAAAATTTTAGAGATATCTAATCAATTTAAATATCTTGGATATTATCTCTCTATCAGGGATGAAAAGGATATCCCTGAAAAAATTACTAGTTATGATAAGTTTGGGAATTATTAATCAAGTTAAGAAACCATCCCTTGTACAAAAAAACACCAGATTACGTTTATATAACACTTTGGCTAGACCAGTGTTGACCTATGGTAGTGAAGCATGGACTCTAAAAAGACAACATGAAAGCAGAATAATGGCTTGTGAAATGAGATTCATGCGCAGAACAGCGGGTTACACCAGATGGGATCGGAAAAGGAACACTGATATCTTAAAAGGATTGAAGACTACACCAATTTTGGAATATATTAAACAGTACCAACTAAATTGGAAGGGGCACGCCGTAGCGTAGTGGTTAAGGCACTGCGCTACAAGCCGGAAGGTCCAGGGTTCAAGTCCCGTTGGGGTCAGGATTTTTAAACTGACCCAAACCTTCTGGCGGCACTATGGCCCTGGGGTCGACTCAGCCTCTAACGGAAATGAGCACTAGATGCTTGTTCTGGGGGTAAAGGCGGCCGTCACGCAGAGCTGACAACCCGGCTGACATAAAGTGCCGATTGTCTAGAAAACATGGGAGCCTTAACCTCCTACTACCCCAAGGGCCTCCTGAGGCCTGTTGTGGGATCACTTTACTTTTAACTAAATTGGAAACACCATCTTGAAACTATGAATTCAAATTGGATCCCCAAAGCTGTACCAAGAGGACAAAGATCTCTGAGCCGTCCTATGAAACGCTGGAGGTAAAATTTTCTATAGGATCGTAACAGGCCTTGGCCTAATACTTGGAAAGAAGAAGAAGAAGATTGGGAAATGGGAAAGGTAATTTACTGTTGAGCCTAGCAATTTGTGAGTAGAAGAACAAGAAGAGTTTATATTTATAGAATTAAATAATGTTTTACTGAAATCAAGTTTTCGATACGTGGATTACGTCATACTGCGCAACCTATATGTCATCGCATCTCCATTTCTTCTGTGATCTTAGTGAACAGTGCCAAATTCTATCCTACATACCCCCACCTTTCCTTTATGCGCCGTGTGCTATCGTGCATCCTCCCCTCTCCTAGTGAACCCTCAAATAAGCTGCACTTACTAACATCAAGAAGACATATCAAGTCTAAATAGGAAACACGAAAATCCAATATGGCGGACATAACCTCAGATTCAAAATATAACAAACATTTATTTGGCCGGACTTGGTTTCGAGGTTTTTCAGTCAGCCAATGGAAGGAGAGAAGGACAGCTCTTCAAGACGACAGAACAACGGTCGTGACGATACTGAGGATGGAACAGAAACTATGTTCCGAAACTAGTTTATAATGAAATAAGAAGAACAATATGAGGTGAGTGATAAAAAATATTCTACCTTAATGAATATACCTCATAGTGAGAATTCCTAAAATAAGTAGTCATCATCTGTTTATTAATCAAGGAGTCAAGTCGATCTAGCTAAGAGGAGCTTGTTTTGTTTATTGGTCCCTTAGGCCAGGGTAGGGCCACAAGGACTGTGTACCCTAGCCCTTGGCGGGACTAGTGTGAGTGAAAGAGTGTACGTATGTTTCATTATTATTGTTGTCATAGAATTTTGTTTAGATGACCGATAAGATTATTGTTTCTTTTCTCAATTTATTTTTCAATGTCATGCTGACTATCTATTATTATTTGAATGTTATATCTGACTGTTTATTTTTACTCTTATTAAATATAAGTTATCTGCTTTTAGTTAACTTCTGTCTATTGATTTAGTAGCTAGTCATGTCAGATATGAATATAAAGTTCCAAATGGTAATATCAAAGGATCCTCGACCACCACTCTCCACTTGTGGTGTATACCGGCTTCCGTGTTCTTGTGGAAGATCTTACATAGGAACCACAAAAAGAAGCATAGCCACCCGTTTGACTGAACATAGAAGAAACTGCAGACTAGGACAAATAGAAAAATCGGCCGTAGCAGAACACGTTATTACTGAAAAACGGACATCAGATTCTCTACGATGAAACACAAAGTTTTAGCTACAACACCATATTATTTCCCAAGATTATACAGAGAGGCCATAGAAATTTACAAACACAAGGACAATTTCAATAGAAAAGATGAAGGAATAAAACTAGCCAAAGCCTGGTATCACACATTAGACAATAGACAGTCAAAACCTACCAATAACAAGGAGAGAGTTCCGAACCAATCAGAAGCCAGTATGATGACGTCGATCCAAACAGCTGCGACTCACGTGACGTCAGCACTAGTATAAATAAGAGTATCCAGCTTTCTGCTGTTCATTCGCAGTCTACTCTACGACAGGGAAACAACAGCTGGAAGCTCCCGCCACTGAAGATGCCCTCTGCAGTTGAGGGAGAAACATCTGGAAGAAATGCCAGTTATAGACCACGGCCACATAGCCTGGAATCTTTTATTACCATGATTACCGGCCGTGAAAACCTGCATTCCACAATAAAGTTCCAAAGCTTTCTCAAGCAAATATGATTTCCTCTTTCCTTGAAACTTCCATGATGGTAATCTGTATAGCTTATAATATATTACATGCTTAACAATTTATTGAGGAAAGGTGATCTAATCTTTGCCTTTTATGGGCCCGGGCAAAGATATCTTAAATTTGAGCAATCTATGAGTTTTCGGACACTTTTGAAATCCAGAATGGGTTGAAGCAAGGAGATGCACTATCTCCTCTACTATTTAATTTTGTACTAGAGCATGCCATTAAATCTTTAGAGAATGAGGAAGGCTTACAACTCAATGGTATTAATAAGCTGTTAGTTTATGCTGATGATGTAGTACTACTGGCCAATAGCGAGGAGATACTGAAAGCCAACACGCACACACTATTGAGTAACACCAAGAAATTAGGACTGGAAGTAAATATCAATAAAACTAAATATATGGCCACACGTAGAAATTCAGTATATAATGGAAATGGACAGCTAATGACAAATGAGGGAAATTTTGAGGAAGTGGCTGAATTCAAATACCTAGGAACAATAATCACAAATAGGAATGAGATGCACAAAGAAATTAAATATAGGCTCAATTCTGGAAAAGCGTGCTATTATGCATTGCAGAGACTTTTGATGTCCCAACTCCTTTAAAAAAACGTTAAGCTGAAAATATATAAAACTATTATTCTACCAGTTATATTATATGGGTGCGAAACATGGACTCTTACTTTAAGGGAGGAAAGGAGATTATGAGTATTTGAGAATAAAGTTCTTAGGAAAATTTTTGGACCAAAGAGAGATGAACAGACAGGTGAATGGAGAAGACTACATAACAATGAACTACATGGTCTTTATAGGAAGCCAGATATAATAAGAACAGTTAAGTCTCATAGGCTGCGATAGGCAGGACATGTTGCGCGTATGGGGAATGAAAGACGTGCATGGAAACTTCTTGTAGGAAAGCCAGAAGGAAAACGCCCAGTTGGTAGACCAAGAATGAGGTGGGAGAACAACATTAACTATGTTTTTAGGGAAGTAGATTATACAGGGAATGATTGGAAAGCATTGGCTCAGGATAGGGATGTATGGAGAGCTTATGTCCGTGCGGCCATGAACCTACGGGTTCAATAGTGCCAGTGAGTAAGTAAGTATGTTTTCAACTCAAGGTAATTATCAACAACATTGGTACGATCCAGCACCAACGCGGTGCAAAGTTACTGTGAAGTTTTACATGATCGACTGTGTTGTTTTATTGTGCCAAAATGATGTGAAAACTTAAACCTGGTAGTGCGTGACAGTATTGATTGCACGAGAGATTGACAAGAAATAGTTCAGTGTCTTGTAAAATTAATTTTCTTAACAGAGGTTCAGATCAGCTGGTTCCTGTTCCATCACTGTTCTTCATCGGAGGCAACGGAGCTCCTCTGGAAATCATCGCAGGTCATGTGGAGGAGACAGAGTTGGTGCAGAAAATAGATTCTGTTCTGCAGAAATCTAAACCAACACAAGAACATAGTAAGTTGCTCAACTTTGTGGCAATTCAATTATTTTTGTGTTCTTCATTGGTACAGCAATCCATGTTGAACTTCGCCTTCCCATAGAACCCTCTTCCATGCTTCTCTATCCCGTCCACAATCATTTAATTCTTAACTGCCTCAGGACTTGCCGAACTGTATTCATTGCAGTCTTGGTCCATCCACACTTTTCTTTCAGATTTAGGGTCGTATGTTAGAACATTACTCTCTACTCAAATTACTTCCAATCACTAGTGAGCTGATTCACCGTGAGCAATTGCTGAGAACGAATTAATGACCGACTTATCGGTCATGCACGAGCATCGACGTTTTCGTAATATTGGCAACGAATTACCCAGAATTCTCAGCGATAAAACCACTTCCATTATTTTCGTCTGCTATAGAGGAATGCATTTATGCTTGCATCCCGCAAATAATACCGTATACAAACAGGTCTGCGACACGCAATATTACGCCGATTCTCCTGTTCTTCCAGTTGAATTCTTTGGTAGACTCTATCAAATTCCTCTTCTCCGTGCATACCGAAAACATGATCGAAGTCTTCAAGGTCCGACATCTTGGATAAATGTTGGATAAAGCAGCAAAGTACATCGATTACCATCGGTTCCCTTCGGGATTTTAATTTGAGTTGCTCATTTAAGCTACCTCCGCAGGTAGCTTACAAATTTAACCAATTATTATCGCATGAACAGATTTCTGAGTAAGCAAAATCGTATTAGCATACAACTTGCTCAGCAGAGAAGGCATTTTACTGTCTAATGCGTCCAAACATGCGACCCTTAGTCTCTATAACTTTCATAAACTAAATAAAATCAGCATAAAATATGATATGGAAATCAACATTGACAAAATGAAAGTCATGGCATTTTGTGGAAGATACTTGGTTACAAGCAATATTTGCATAAACGGTAAGTTAATAGAGAGGGTCAATGATTTTCATAGCTTGGATATGATTTAACATTTGTTGGTGAAACATTTCTAAAATTTGTAAATATAGTAAAACAATAGAAATAGTTAACAAAATATAAGAATTAAATTAATCGTGATTATTTCTTACCTCATACTTCTATATTTCTTTAAATACTGCAGTATTTAAAGAAATATAGAAGTTTGAGGTAAGAAATAATCACAATTAATTTAATTCTTATGAATTGAACCTCATAATTTTAAAAATTCCCAAATTTAATATATAAAATTAACAAAATCATGAAGCCTTCCCTTATTCAGCAACACACAAGAATATTAACCCTTAATTACTCGCGCATACATAACCTACATGAGGACTCGCGTGGGGTATTTTTTTGCCTTCTAGTCTTTATCACAGTTCATAATACTGTATCACATTATTACTTACTTACTCACTGGCACTATCGAACCCGTAGGTTCATGGCCGCGCGGACATAAGCTCTCCATACATCCCTATCCTGAGCCAATGCTTTCCAATCATTCCCTGTATAATCTACTTCCCTCAAATCGTAGTTAATGTTGTTCTTCCACCTCATTCTTGGTCTACCAACTGGGCGTTTTCCTTCTGGCTTTCCTACAAGAAGTTTCCATGCACGTCTTTCATTCCCCATACGCACAACATGTCCTGCCCATCGCAGTCTACGAGACTTAACTGTTCTTATTATATCTGGCTTCCTAACTGTATCACATTATTACAAAGTTTAATGATTTTTTAAAAAAATAATATCTATAACACCTCACTCAACAGATAAACAGTCTGGACAGGACTCTCCACCATATATGTCTTTGCAGATCGGCTTGCCGGAATTGGCACAACACTTTGTTGTCTTCCGGTCTATGGCTCTGGGACAGAAGTGGCACTTCCCTCCTTTTCTGATAATCAGCGGTTCAGCTTCCTCCACAGGTCCTTTGAGATGTCTTATTTTCGCCTGAAAAGGTTTTGGCAAAGTGTTTATGGTTGCCCTTTTCTTCAGATAGCTGTCCAGTAGACTCCAATGAAGATCTTTTAGGAAGTCGCTGCGAGCAATCTTTCTTCCCACATTTTCTTGTATAATTATATGTGCATTGATGCCGCCAACTTCAACAAGAAGTAAAATATAATCAGTGGCCAGCAATTGGACATCTTCATCTTCTGACATATCATCCTGATCACTTTCAGTGCTCTGTGTAGAGTTAGAATCATGATCACTGTCTTCTACGTACTCATCGTCTGATGAAGAAGGAATCCTCCAACAATTTCATCATCTGATGTTTCCAACAGTTGTATAATTTCATCTTCTGTCAATATTTTCCTTTTTCTACTCATATTTACTTTGTACCCTCAGGGGTCCTCATCTAGGGGATATGTGGATGGCGACCACAAGGTGCCCAAGCTGTGCAAAACATTTCTTCCACTTACTTGTGTTTTGTACTCTTTTAACTTTACTATCTAACCTCTCTTGGTTAACTCTTGTTTTTTCGATCCCGACGCTATTAGGGCATCCGAGGGCTAGGGAGTCCTTCCTTTTTTCCATTTCTTCTTTCCTTTATTTTTTTTTCTTCTCCAGAAAAGCCTGACCAGAGGCTGTAAGATGGCAGCCCCATCACTGGTCTTGCCTTCCTTTGGCCAGCAACCAATCGAAGGGACTATTATTATGCTTTCAAGTCTTATATGAGAATTTCCCATAAGGGAAAATTTTCTATAGGATCGTAACAGGCCTCGGCCTAATACTTGGAAGGAAGAAGAAGAAGACTTCAAATTGTAAGCACGGGAATAGAAAATAACTCTACAGATGCTGGGCGTGCAGAGTAAAAAATTTCCACAGGCAGCAACAACGACATAAAATAAATATAATGGCATCATTAGCTATTTCCGATTGAGGGTTTTTCCACTTTTCAGCGGTTGCCCTTTTACCAGCCGGCTGCTGGCCCTTCACATCCACATGTGTCAATCACAGAGGTAGATGATCAACAGCCAGTGTAGGGGTGACATGTGGTTAGCATGTCGAGCCCCCCAGCCGTTATAGCTGGTTCCTCAACCTGGAGCCGCTACTTATTGTAGCTACCCAATTGCCTCACGATGCTGGGTGGGCACCGGTCCCATACTGGCCGAAATACCATGAGAAAATTTCTTCCCCCATGGAGACTCGAATCAGCGCAAGTCCCGTAGCTCTGCGGCAAGGCTTCCTACCTTAACCGCTCGGCTACGGCGCGGGACATTAGCTATTTCAAGAAACTAAATATAGCTGAAACATGTGCTGGATGATTCCATTTGAGAAAAGGTGAGTTCCAGGGAATCTCATAAATGTAATTGTCACTAAATAGTAGCATCCTTCAACCTAATGAAAAAAAATTACCCTGTACGAGTAATTAAGGGTAAAAATCAATATTGAGTCATGAATATTCTTCTTCCTTCCAAGTATTAGGCCAAGGCTTGTTATGATCCTACAGAAAATTTTCCCTCCAGCATTTCATAGGACGGTCCAGAGATCTTCGTCCTCTTGGTATATAATTATAAACAGCTTTGGGGATCCGATAACTCATTCCTTCAAGATGGTGTTTCCAATTTAGTTGGTACTGTTTAATATATTCCAAAATTGGCATAGTCTTCAATTCTTTTAAGATATCGGTGTTCCTTCTCCGATCCCTTCTGGTGTAACTCACTGTTCTGCACATGAATCTCATTTCACAAGCCGTTATTCTGCTTTCATGTTGTCTTTTTAGTGTCCATGCTTCACTACCATAGGTCAACACTGGTCTAGCCAAAGTGTTATATAAACGTAATCTGGTGTTTTTTTGTACAAGGAATGGTTTCATAACTTGATTAATAATTCCCAAACTTTTATTATTATTAGTAATTTTTTCAGTGATATCCTTAGATAATAGAGAGATAATATGCAAGATATTTAAATTGATTAGATCTCTCTAAATTTTATTCTGGAGACAGATTTTACTTTGTATGGGGTCCTTCCCATGAAATGCCATAATTTTAGTTTGTTAATTTATTAATTAAGAACTTCATAATGTGTTTCCCAATTTTAACTTTGAATTGTTAATTGATATTTTCATATTAAAATTTGGCAGCTATTTTTTTGTAAATTATAAATTGATCGTTGCAAATCATTCTTGGAAAGTGCCAGAAGAACTAAATCGTCTGCAAAAAGAATAGCCTCGAGTTTGAGGTTCCTATTGATGGGTGTATATCCCTGGTGTGCTTTCCTCCATTTGTTTATTATTCTATTCATACATATATATATATATATATATATAATGAAACATATATCTATGTTTTTCAACACAGGACCACTCAGAAAAACCATGTTAAATCCATGAATTTTGAGTTTTGTCGCTGTACTAGGGAAGGCTTCATGATTTTGTTAATTATACCTATGTTTTATTATAATTTATAAATTTTAAAAGTTATGTCTGTTTCACCAACAAACATTAAACAGTCAACACAGCAGTCAGTTTCTGGCTGATAATGGGGGAGATGTTCAGTGAAACATGTTCCAGATGAGAAAACATAATGAGATGGTGTGTATATTATCAATTCAATCTTTTAATAAATTATTTGATTCTGTTATTTTTCTATCAGTTTAGTCAATTGAATGTGATTTTTATTCAATAGATGAAAGATCATCAGAAGCTATGATACAAGAAGCAATTGTTAGCAGCCAAAATGAAGGAGCAGTTGCATCGGCTGTTTCAGATGAGACCAGAAGTGATTCACAGCCATGTATGTGTGTCCAGTTTCTAAAATAACGTAATACATTTCTAATATAAATTATTTATAAAAATTTATTAACAAAATCATCTTTATGCTCAATTATTCTACATTTACAATGGTGTAAACAGCCCAGTGTTGGGCCTTAGCCTCTCCTTGATTAGGAGTCACTAGACCAAGTTACTTTAGTTACTCTTAAGTTATGTAGATAGGAAATAACACTGAGGTTTTTTAATATTGTTTATTTTTTATTATTTCACTCACTTCATAATTCATAGCAGACCCAGGGTTTCTTCACATCATTTGTGACATTCTCAATGCTGTGTCACGTTCACAACTAACGTCCAACGGCCTTCTATCCTGCAGACTGACCTCCGTGCCATCTGGTGGCCGACCGAAGAATTTCCAAATCAGTCCTCTCTCCTTATAACCGGGTATTTCAAAATTCATAGTTGTATTTTCATTCTTGCATGTGTAAATTTTTTCCCAAATTGTGAGTTCCTTTGGTTTTTCCAATTGTGTAAGTAATTTTGTTTTGGTTTCTATTCTATGTTTTTCTGATCATAGAATAGAAACCAAAACAAAATTACTTAAACAATTGGAAAAACCGAAGGAACTCACAATTTGGGAAAAAAATTACACATGCAAGAATGAAAATACAACTATGAATTTTGAAATACCTGGTTATAAGGAGAGAGGACTGATTTGGAAATTCTTCGGTCGGCCACCAGATGGTGCGGAGGTCAGTCTGCAGGATAGAAGGCTGTTGGACGTCAGTTGTGAACGTGACACAGCATTGAGAATGTCATAAATGATGTGAAGAAACCCTGGGTCTGCTATGAATTATGAAGTATGAGGTGAGTGAAATAATAAAAAATAAACAATATTAGTTACACTTATTTTCCTAAAGATGTCATGAATGATATGCGGTTAGCATACAGACCCAATGAGACATCTAGTAGGCGACTAAGGTATTTTTGATGTTTTTATTTAAATTAACATTTTCCAGTTCTCTATATTCACAATGCATTAAATTATAAGTCTAACTACTGTAATTGTTTAATAACATCTTGTGTTAATTACAGCTACATCAGATGCCTTGAATACAGAACAGAAAATAGAACGAGCAAAAGAACTAATGGAGAAAAAACGCAAACAGAAACAAGAGGAGGAAGAACAGGTATGAACTTCAGTTTATTTTAAGCATAACACACCAGAAAATAGAACATTACAGTACCACGTCCACCGCTGTGGTCTCGAGGTAGCGTGCTGCCTAGTCACGCAGCTGGCCCGGGTTCGATCGCTGGTCGGGGCAGTTTTTCTGGGTGAGGTTTTTATCGGGGTTTTTCCTCAACCTGTAAGACAAAATGTAAGAAAAAATTTAAGGCCCAAACGGTCCCCGAAATCATATGGCCATCATCATCCTTCACCGGTGTGGAAAAGCAACTGGGGGAATACTACCAAAACCTAGGCCAATTCCCTAGTAAAGCTGCAAGCATAGCATGAAACTGGCTATAGATTGCGTGAGGACCTGTTTGCAGAGTGAAGGAACTTGCCTTCGGAGGCAGAATTACTATGGATGGACAGTACCACGTGCTCTAATTATGTACAAAAAAAACAGATGAAACTTCAATTAAATTTGAGTTGTGTTTTTGACTCACTTCATATTTTTTGATTTCTATGCAGACCTAGGTTTTTGCCGCTTTGGACACTTCAATCCCTTCTGCGATATACCACACAAGGGTTGATGGGGCATCGATGATGGTCGCACAGTATAGCTAGGAACAAAATGATCGCAAAAATATTAATAAAGGAATAAAATATGATATAACATATGAAAAATTGACAATGGTGAACACTAAGTATAAATCATATTTGAAGAGAAAAATATACTCAGACCGGGACTTGAACCTGGGACCCCCGATTTTCTAGACCAAGTGCTCCACCATCTGAGCTACCTGAGCAAGTATAGATCCAAATGCAAATTGTAATTCAACAATTCGCACATGTCAGTTGATGAAGAGGGATACCCAGTTATTTCAACATGGCCGCTCGTGTTGAATACATTAAACATCAGATGGTACGTAAAATAGTACCATCGCTCCAACAATCACAGATGCATGTAGAAGGATACCTTTTGAGAATTTGTTTACAGTACAACATAAACTAAGGCCGAATATGGTATAGTCCCAGTTTCTTAGTGTTACTCAATAGAGTGTGTGTATGTTGGCCTTTGTATCTCCTCACTATCACCTAATAATACATCATCAGCTTAAACCAATAGGTTATTATACCATTGGTCCACCGCTGTGGTCTCGAGGTAGCGTGCTGCCTTGTCACACAGCAGGTCCGGGTTCGATCCCCGGTCGGGGCAGTTTTTCTGGGTGAGGTTTTTCCTCACCTGTAAGACAAATGTCAGGAAAACTTTAAGGCCCAAACGGTCCCCGAAATCATATGGCCATCATCCTTATCATTATCATCCTTACCATTATCATCATCATCCTTCACCGGTGTGGAAAGCAACGGGAAGCTACCACACCTACACAATTCCCTAGTAAAGCTGCAAGCATAGCATGAAAATGCTATGATTGCAGTGAAGGATCTGCCTTCGGGCAGAAATACTATGGATGGATTATACCATTGAGCAGTGGACCTTTTTCATCCTCTAAAAATTTGATAGCTTGCTCTAGTAGAGAGGAATTATCATTATGCTGTATTATTTACTTAGGTAAAATTGTATCACCTCACCTCTTATTCTTCAAGAACAAATGGTATTTAGATAAACTTTTATCACTCATGAATTAATGAGTCATTTTTTACATCTTACCTCATAGTTAAAGATCTGTGAAATTCGCGAGTCGCAATAACGTGAAATGCTCTAATTTTGTAATTTTCTTGTACCATTTCTTAACTCCACTTCCCATAACCTCAAAAAAAGCATTTATGAATTGCAAAATAATGCAAAATCCTACGATAACATGAAATAACACCAAAATTAAAAATTTTCAACGAATTCCAGAGATTTTTTGTTCTATTTGCAAAATTTTCATAATGCACTTTTAAACACTGTTTTCGGATTCCATCTCCTTTTTAACTGCCATATATGATGGCGCCATATCTGCTTCCTCCATGCACTCTTGCAAAGGGAAATGGTTGCAACAATTCACAACATAGAGGTAATATTTTCTGTCCTTCTCATGCTCAAATATGGTCTCTCCATAGATTTTAAGTTCTATGGCCAATATGAATTTCCAAGAAATACAAATTATATTAACGTGTAAGATAAGATTTTTTCCCCCTAAATTTTTGCAGAGAAAATTATCAATTTAGGGACTACGATTAAAATTTTATGCATTTTAGTGCATTAAAATCAATATCAATATTGTACAAGTTAAAAATTGACCTTAAACTACTGGATATATCTTTCTTATTGGGTTTAATATACTAAACTAGGATAAAAATGACTCAAATTTACATTTTTTAGAATAACACCACCAAATTCCTAATAACATGGAAATCTTGAAATTTTAAACAAATTTTTCATAAAAATAAAACCACTTTCACGGATCTCTACTCATAGTTTGTTTTCTTAAACACGGGAACTGCAGTTTTCAAGAGGAACATCCCTCCCATTTTCAATCGACATTATGAAAATGAGAAAGATGGTGCTCTTGAAAACTGCAGTTCCCGTGTTTAAGAAAACGTAAATTAGAAAGTAACATGTAAAAAATGGCCCATTAATTCATGAATTAAGAACCTCATAATGTTTATTTCCCATTTTTAACTATGAATTTTATCACTCGCCTCATATTTTCCTTCTTCTTTTTTTTTTACTAGTTTCGAAACTTTACAGTTCAGTTTCATCTTCAGTAATTTTGTGACCATTGTTCTGTTGTCTTGAAGAAGTTACTAAACTAGTTTAAAGAAAGAAAAATATGAGGTGAGAGATAAAAGTTTACATAAACAAATATACCTCATAGTGTGAATTCCTCAAAAAAGTAATAAATGGTATGTTAAATTAATGTTGGGAAGTAAACATTATGAGGTATAATCATTAAAATTCATCGGAGAACATTTTTTTTAAACAACTCACCTCATAGAATTCATGCTTCCATGATACCGTGGTTTCAAACACAATCATGTTCATCCTTGACCATAACTCCGACTGACGAAATTCTTCGGCCGGCAACTGTTCTGTTGTCGCCATCTTCAGTGCTGCAATCTATGGTTGAATTTATGAACTTCGAAATCGAGGTAAATTCGTTAGGAATATCAAAATTCATTGATCTATCTTTATTTTTCTGAATGTATATCTTCTCCCAAACTGTCAATTCCAAAGGCTTCTCTACTTATTTTGAAAGTTTAGCTTCTCTTCCAATTTTATGTTCTAATAATAAAATTGGAAGAGAAGCTAAACTTTTAAAACAAGTAGGGAAGCCTTTGGAATTGACAGTTTGGGAGAAAATATACATTTAGAAAAATAAAGATCAATGAATTTTGATATTCCTAACAAAATTACTTTGATTTCGAAGTTCATAAATTCAACCATAGATGGCAGCACTAAAGATGGTGACAATAGAACAGTTGACGGCTGAAGAATTTCGTCAGTTGGAGTTATGGCTGAGGATGAACACGACCGTGTTTGAAACCGCGGTATCATGGAGGCATGAATCCTATGAGGTGAGTTGTTTAAACAAAATGTTCTCCGATGAATTTTAATAAATGGTATTATTGAGTTTGATGAAATGACATGTGTAAATAAAGTGTCATGTGATGGTTGTTTTAGAAAGAGCGCTTGAAGGAAGTGGAACGTCGTAAGATGGGGCAGGACGTGCAGAAATTACGGAGGTGGCAGCAGGAACAGGAGTTAAAACAGCTTAAAGAAGAAAGACAGAGAGAGAAGGCTGAAGAAGCTGCGGCTCGAGACAGAATTCTTAAACAAATTGCACAAGACAAGTAAGTAACAGGTTGTGTCATAGAAGCACTATAATGGTCTATGAAGATTTTCAGCTCATCTCTTCATTAGATATTCTGCCTTTAGGTTGGTAAAACTTGTTCAATAAAACTATTAAGAATTCTTGGAATGATGATCACCTGCATTATATTCCAGAAAAAAAAACAAAAAACACACAAATTACTTGATGATTTTATTATTAATTTAACACTTCTCATTGAAGGATAAATTATATTTGAAGAGAAAAACTTTTGCCTAGACCGAGACTCGAACCCGGGACCCTTGGCTTTCCGGGCCAAGTGCTCTACCAACTGAGCTACCGAGGCAAGTTGCGATCTAGACGCAAATTTTTCTCTTATATACGTTGTAATTCCCTCACGTCAAATGCTTGAAACCGTAACTTCTATCTTTGCAAATGGCGTATATAAGAGAAAAATTTGCATCTAGATCGCAACTCGCCTCGGTAGCTCAGTTGGTAGAGCACTTGGCCCGGAAAGCCAAGGGTCCCGGGTTCGAGTCTCGGTCTAGGCGAAAATTTTTCTCTTCAAATATACACAAATTACTTATTTATTTTAGGAAGAAATATTTTGAGATTCTTTTTATAATAATATTTTTTTGAGTCTAGAAATATCTTACCTCAATTTAATGTTGATTTGTTCTCAAACATGTTTCAAACAAGAATTAAATTAATTTTTTATATTATTAAATTAATATTGAGAAGCTAAAGCTATTATTATGATAGAAATAAGTAAATTAATGAACACAATTAAATTATTGTAAATCGATGGTAAAGAGAAAAAATTTTGCCTGAACTGGGAATCAAACCCTGAACCTTTAGCTTTCCGTGCCTGGATTAGCTCAGTGGACAGAGCATTAGCACGGAAAGCTAAAGGTTTGGGGTTCGATTCCCGGTTCAGGCAAACATTTTTCTCTTTAGCATTGATTTACAATGTTTTTATTATCTCACCTCATATCCTTTTTCTTCTAGACTGCAGTTTCAGAGCTTATCTCCATCGTTAGTAACCTCTGGTTGACCAGTGTTATTTCGTTTCTTGGCGGTTTTCTTCTTACTTCTATCGGTGGGCAGATGATCAAATTTGACCTGATCCAGAGGTTCATCTGTCCACCAATAGAAGTAAGAAGAAAACTGCCAAGAAACGACATAACACCGGTCGACCAGAGGGTACTGACATTGGAGATAAGCTCTGGAACTGCAGTCTAGAAGAAAAAGGATATGAAGTGAGGTAATAAAAACATTAATTTAATTCTTAAATTAAACCTCATAATGTTTTTACCCTGTGAAAGTTAAATGTTTCAATATATTCTTCTATATTTATATATCAAATTTGGGAATTTTTAACATTATGAGGTTCAATTCATAAGAATTAAATGAATCGTGATTTCTTCTTACCTCATACTTCTATCTTTTTTTAAACACAGCACTGCAGTATCAGCGACCCATTGTCACCATCGTCAGCTGTTTTCACGACTGTCAATTTTTTCTTTTGCTGCTAACCAGATGACAGTTTGGATAATTACCAACAAAAGAAAAAATTGACAGTCGTGAAAACAGCTGACGATGGTGACAATGGGTTGCTGATACTGCAGTGCTGTGTTTAAAAAACATAGAAGTATGAGATAAGAAGAAATCATGATTCATTTAATTCTTATATATTCTTCTATATCATCATCAGCTTTACTAGACTGTATATATCGAAATATGTTCAAGAACAAATCAACATTAAATTGAGGTAAGGTATTTCTAGACTTTAAAAAAAAACTTGACACAAATTACTGCTGTGGTCTCGAGGTAGCATGCTGCCTTGTCACGCAGTGGGCCCAAGTTCGATCCCCAGTCAGAGGACTAGTTTCCTGGGTGAGTTAGGTTTTTTCGGGGTTTTTCCTCACTTGTAAGACAAATGTCAGGATATTTTAAGGCCCAAATGGACCCCAAACTTCATCTGGCCATCATTATCATCAATATCATATTCACATTAGATTAAGTTTAAGATTAAGGCTCTCCTGGTGCATCATTACCCATCATATTGGGGCAGCATAACCCTGCCTTCCAGGTACCCCAACCTCAGAAGTGAGTTATAATATGCCAATGCCAGGAGAGAATACCAGAAATATCGAGAAATGACAAAACTGGTGGCATTAAAAAAATATTATAAGAATGTAAATAATTTAAAAAAATTAACAGCTATTAAATTAAAAGATTCTTACCTCTCCTCACATTATTCTGTTAAGTAGATCGCGATCTACTTAACAGAATAATGTGAGGAGAGGTAAGAATCTTTTAATTTAATATTGAATTGAACCTCACAGTGATAATTCCTATATAAAAAAAGGTTAAATTAACAGCTGTTTTTAGGCCCTTTTCTAAGAATTCCCAAGAATTGAAAAATACTGAAGAGATATTAATATGACATGTTTTGTGTTTGAGGGCGGAGAGAGCTGTTCGGTTTGGCCAGGAGAAGAAAGTAACACCAGACCAGGAACCTGCCAGACAACCTGTTTCTCAGTCCAGGTCAGTTCCTCATGGATCTTGTGTGTTTTTACAGCCTCAGTAAATTATTATTATTATTATTTTTTAAATTTATAATTGGGTTGAATAGTATGTTTTCACATATCATCTAATAAAGTTTCATATTTTCATGATACTGGTTTCAAAAGGCAATTTGCCTTCATCTTCAAGGCAATTTGCCTTGAAATTTTGGCGTTAACACCATCTTCTGTAAATTAATGAGTAATTTTTACATCTTCATATTTCAAGTTTCTTTAAACACGGGAACAGTTTTCAAGAGAACCATCTCTCTCATTTTCAACCGACATTATGATTCAGAACAGAAACAGAGTTATGAATTTTGATATACCGATGGAGCGTGACCTTGTTTGGAGGTTCTTTGGCCAACCACAGGATGGAACTGATATCGACATCCAGATTGTGCAAAATGCAACATAAATAAAACCAAGTCTAGGGAAGAAAAGTTTACGACTGAAATTCAAGATGGCGTCAAATAATAGTTGACGGCCGAAGAATTTCATCAGTCGGATGGCTGACGATGAACATGATTATGTTTGAAATCGCGATATCATGGAAGCATGAATCCTATGAGGTGAGTTGTTTAAACAATATTATACCTCATAATGTTTACTTCCCAACATTAATTAAATATAATTAAAGACTACTCAAGTCTAGGAAAGAAAAGTTTACGACTGAAATTCAAGATGGCGTCAAATAATAGTTGACGGCCGAAGAATTTCATCAGTCGGATGGCTGACGATGAACATGATTATGTTTGAAATCTCGATATCATGGAAGCATGAATCCTATGAGGTGAGTTGTTTAAACAATATTATACCTCATAATGTTTACTTCCCAACATTAATTAAATATAAATAAAACCAGTCTGGGAAAGCTGACGATAAAACAGAATTGTTTTGAAACATGTTGAAGAACAAATCAACATTAATATTGAGGTAAGATGTCCAGACTAAAAATAATATAATCCATCTAACTGTTGCATTGGTGGTTGGTGATCTTGTATGTTGTTTTGTTATTCCCTCTGGTAGCTGACTAATGAACTTCCAAATTAAATCTTTTTCCCTGGGAATTTCAAAATTCATGATTTTTCTTTTATTTTTCTGGATGTTCATCGGTCAGCTACCAGAAGGAATATCAAGCAAACTACAGGATCACTATTAATTTAATAGTTGGATGGAACTGAATATAATATGCAGAAGTATTCAAACATGTCTTCGAGAAATCTACAATTATGGGGTTGAGGTGTTAAATTCTAACTCAATTTTTAATTGCTGCTGGGAACTTTAAAATTCATGGATCTGTATTTGTTCTTCTGAATGTATATCTTCTCCCAAACTGTTAATTCCAAAGACTTCTCTAAATGTTTCAAAAGTTTAGCTTCTCTTCTAATTATGTGATTCTGTAGGAAACCATGAGCTACAATTGCTGATTGGGAAGTTTGGGAAAAAATATGGTTGGTTGGTATCTAATGTCGAGCACTTGATAATGAAATCATTCGCTCTCTTGCACTCCAATATTTAGCAGAAAGGCTGGTCTCTTCTACAAAAGCTGGACAACGGAGGAGATGGTTTCTTTCCATATCTTCATTTAAATTGCAAAAAGGGCATTTAGGTGAATCTGTTATGCCAATTCTGTGTAGGTGTTTATTCAAGCAGTCATGTCCCGTTAGCAGTCTGAATGTTGCTACTGCAGATTTTCTTTGTAATGTAGTAATGTCATAAGCTTGAAGATTTTCCCATTCCTTTCCAGATGTTTTGGTGGTGTATTCTTCTCTAAGTTTATTGATATATTTATTTGAGATAATTCTTTTGATAGAGTGAAAGGAAACTGGAGCAGAAGTTGGGTTTGAAACAATTTTGCTACCCTTCTTGGCTAGAAAATCGGCTATTTCATTGCCTGTCACTCCACAATGGGCCGGAATCCATTGAAGTACAACTTTTTTATGTAGACGGGATAAATGTTTTATCATTTTGTGACATTCGATAATTTTGATGCTTTTGGGTATTGTGTCTCGTGTTATAGCAAGAATGGCTGCTTTGGAGTCACATAGAATTACAACTTTTGTAAATTTTTGGATGTGATATAAAAGATTTTGTAAACTTAAGAAAATTGCTAGAATTTCGCCATCAAAGTTTGTTGAATTTGTGTTTAGTTTACGATAAAAGGAAAAAAAGTGGACATACTGCACCAGCACCAGTGCCACCATCATTTGGTAGGTTGGAGCCATCTGTAAAAATATGTATCCATTCAGGAGCTGGGTATCTTAGATTTATCATTTCCAGTGACATTTGTTTTAAAATATATGGAGGAGTTTCAGATTTCTTGATGTCTTCTGTTAAATGAAGGTTATATTCGATTTCCAAAAATTCTAGAGGGTTGATTCTCATCTGCATATTTTCTTTTGAATGTGGAAGTTGCAATTTCTGTTTGATTTCTTGTACAATGCTTAGGAAGCTTTGCTGAGATTTTAAACATACTTGTGGTTTTATTTGGGTCCAGTTATTATGGGGTAGCCTTAAAAATTTTTCATACTGTGTGACTGCTGTTTTCTCAATTTCAGATGCTATGTTTGGGTTATTTGTTAAGATTTGCATGGCAGTGATTGGTGTTGTTTTAACGGCTCCTGTTATCAGACGGAGGATTTGGTTCTGCAATTTATTAAGTTTTTCCACTTTAGTAGTTACTAGGATTTCTTCACAATATTGAAGTACAGGTTTTATGTACATTTGGTAGAAGGTGTTTAGGGTTTGTGTGTTGCAACCCCACTTTTTCCCTGCTAATCGTTTTAATAATGGTAACCTTGTTTCTATCTTTGTACATATATTCTCCATGTGTTTCTTCCATGTTAATTTTGTGTCCAGAGTTATTCCTAAATATTTTGCTTCATGTGTTTGAGTTAATAATTCACCCTCCAATTTCAGAGTGATGGGTAGTGGTTTCTTTCTTAATGTAAATAGTTGATAATTTGTTTTCTGTATATTTATCTTCATTAAGTTCTGGGATGTCCAATTCTCTAACTGTATTAGTGATTGTTGGGCTATGGTTATTAATTGTTGACTTTGGTTTTTCGGTTTGGAGACCCATATTACAACATCATCAGCAAAAAGTAGGGTTTTCGTTTCGAGCTTTTCTATATGCTTAGGTAGATCATTAATGTAGATATTGAAGAGAATGGTACTGAGTACAGAACCCTGTGGTAAACCTCGATGTGTTTGTTGGTATTTAGAGAGGTGATTATTATACTTTGTAGCGATGAACCGTTGGATGAGAAAATTGCTGATCCAGAGTAGCATATTCCCTTGAATGCCTAAAGTCTGCATTTTTTCTAATAATTTATATCTCCAAATAGAGTCATATGCTCCTTGGAAATCAACGAACATTGCCAGAGTGTCTTCTTTTCTGTTGAAACTGTCTTTAATAGCTTGACTTAGGTGTACAATTTGTTGATTGTAATTCTCTAAATCCAGCTTGATTGGGTGAAAGTAAATTATTGGTTTCTAAATACCAATTTAATCGATTTGAAATCATTTTTTCCATAGTTTTAACAATTACACTAGTTAGTGCTATTGGGCGATAATTTGAAAAAGTATTTGTTGATTTTTTTGTTTTCGAAATAGGTATTATAATAGCTTTTTTCCAATCATCAGGAACTTTTGTGTTCCAAGAAAGATTATAAAGGGAGAGCAATTGAGTTTTGGCTTTATTGCCAAGGTGTTTGAGAAATTCTGCATGTATATTATCTGCTCCTGGAGATTTGTTTGATTTTAAACTATTAATGGCTATGTTTAACTCTTTAATGTTGAAATTCTTATTAAAGATATTATCTTTTGTACTGCTTGTTGATTTTATGTAATTTTTTAGGTTCTCTTTTATTGTTTTTTGTTCTTTTTTGTTCTCTGAGGACAAAGTATAGGTGTTAGCGTAGTGTTTGTTGAATTTGTTGGCTATTTCACTTTCATTGTAATCTGTTTGTTGTTGTGGATAAATGGTGTTTTTTTGCCGTTCTTTTTTATTTTGTATATTGTATACAAATCTATATGCTTTCTGGCCATCTTTCCTATAATCCATTTTTTGGAGGAAGTTATTAAAATTTTCTCTTTTATTGCTGTTAATTTCTTTTTTGAGTTGTGCGCACAGTTTTCTCCAATTTTGTACATCTTTTGGGTCTTTTGTTTTTTCTGCTTTATTTCTAGCGAGATCTCGGTCTATTTTCATTCTTTCTAATTTTGAATTCCAGAAGGGTTTGTAGTTTTTAACTATTCCTCGTGGTATATATTTTTTTGCTGTTTTTAATATTATTTTGCATATAGATTTGTTAATTTGATCTGACTGAAGTGATACGTTTAAAGGATTTTCAAATTTGGTTTCCAGTTCGTCTGTGTACAGTTTCCAATTGGCTTTTTTGAAGTTCCACCTGGGTTTAAGATGCATTGGAAGTAAGTTGTTATTCCCCAGTTGAATAGTAGCAATGATGGCTCTATGTCCTGAGCCAGGATCTTCTACAATTTGTTTTTTGGTTTTGGAGTATAAATTAGAAGATACAAAGAGTAAGTCAGGATTAGTTCCTGAACCAGAGTAATGTATATATGTTGGAGGATCCTCTTTGTTGTGTATTATTTCTATGGGTGTTGAATTTAATAAGTCTTCTACAATTTTCCCTGCATTATTAGATTTGGTATAGCCCCATCGTCGTGAATGGGCATTAAAATCTCCCATTATAATTGTGTTTGGGTTTATTGTAATATGTTCAAGATTAGGGGAGTTATTTGGTGGATTATAAATTGAATATATATTGTACTGAGATTTATTTATCCATATGTTAATTTTAATTATTTCAATTTTGTCTACATTGTCCATTTCTTTGATAATTTGAACGGATGAAGTCATATGTGTTCGAATTCCAACTAAAATACCACTGCTTATTTGTCGTCCTTTAGGAAGTATGTGAAGAGTAAAATCCTTGAAGTGGTAATATTGTAACTGTTCCTGTGTGAGATTTGTTTCTTGAATTGTGAATACATCAATTTGGTGGTCAGATAGCATTTTTGTAAGTTCAGTCTTTTTAGCTTGTGATAGTCCTCCAGTATTCCACTGGAGGATTTTGATCAAGTTTGGTTTGGTATATTTGTTTCCTTGAAGAAAGGTCCCCGTCCGGAGATCCGAATGGGGGACTATTTTACCTCCGGATTTGTATTTCTTTTTCCAAGGTTTCATGTTTGTATTGGAGTACAATAAACTAGTTGTAACCGTTTAGTAGTAGGCACCACATGTGGTGGTTACGTCACCCATAGAGAGAAAGTAGGTATAGGAAGGAAGGAGAAATGAACCCCTAGGCCTCGAGTACTCTAATACCATCAGGGTCGAAAGAAACAAGAGGTCAGTCAAGGGAGACTGGATAGAAAAGTTGAAAGAGGGAATTGGTATGGGGAGGAGAAGTAATACCAATTCGGTCAAAAAAGAAAAACTCACCAAGCTGACCAGTGCTTGTTGGTGAGTAGCCCTTCCCTTTCGTTCATCATGCATAAGCATGATTACTAACAGCTGCACCACGAGAAGGTGAGGGATTGGACACTAGGTTACTGTCCAGGTCGGTTCCTTTAAGCCTTCGATGGAAGGAATTAAAGGGTCTCCTCTCTGTTAAAAACAGTAGCCTTTCCGCAGCATTCAGAAGAACAAATATAGTAAAAATCTGGAATTTACGAAATCAGTTGCAGCGACTGCAATAAAGTATATATATAGGAAAAACAAAAAATAATTTAGAAACTCGTACAATAGAACACTTTAGAAATATTAAAAATGGTGAAATTGAAAAATTGGCAACTGCAGCTCATAGTTTGCTAGAGAATCACAAAATCAGAAGAGAAACTAAACTTTTGAAACATTTGGAGAAACCTTTGGAATTAACAATTTACGAAAAGATATACATTCAGAAGAATAAATATAAAGCAATGAATTTTGATATCGCCGACGAGAATAACTTAATCTCCAAGTTCATAAGATCTACACCAGAAGATGATGTTAACGACAAAATTTTGACAGTTGGAATTTGACTGAAGATGGAAGTATTACTATACTTTTGAAACTGGTTTCGTGAAGACATGCAACTTTATGAGGTGAGATGTTAAAGCATTTTCTCCAACTCATTCATTAATGTAAATACCTCATAATGTTTCCTCCCACTGTAATTTTAATTAAAAATATAAATTTGCCAGATTTTCATTTAGAGGTTTTTGATTTGACTTATGTATACATATTGTCTTAGGGTCGTATCTATGAATGCATTAGACCGTAAAAGTCATTCTCAGCTTGTACTCTGCTGAGAAAGTTTCATCTAAAGACGTTTTTGCATACTCAAAAATCTGTTCATGTGATAATTGTCGAAATTCTTAAGCTACCTGGCGAGGTGACTTTGCAGAGAACGAATCGTGAGCGACCTGATGGTAACCGATGTACTTTGAAACCTTGCTGCTTTATCCAATATGTCGGGCCTTGAAGACTTTGATCATATTTTCGGTATACGTGGAGAAGAGGAATTTGATAAGAGTCTACCAAAGAATTCAAGTAGAAGAACAGGAGAATCGGCATAATATCGAGCGATGCAGATGTCGTCGTATACGGTTTTATTTGCGGGATGCAAGCGTATATACATTCCTCTAGCAGACAAAAATAACGGAAGTGGTTTTATCGCTGAGAATTCTGGGTAATTTCTTGCCAATATTACGAAAAAAACTACTTTATGCATGACCAGTCAGCGACTTGCTAATTCAAACTTTGCACGTGCTCACGGAAAACTCAGCTCACCAGAGACTAATGTAATTGCATGCGGCCCTAAGAGTTAATAATAAGTTTTGTCTGTTTATTTCTTACCTCATATCGTTGTTTCTCTTAGACATATGTTTAAAGGCAAGTTTGCCTCATCTTCAGTAGTTACTGTAACTACTCGCCTTGGTAGCTCAGTTGGTAGAGCACTTGGCCTGGAAAGCCAAGGGTCCCGGGTTCGAGTCCCGGTCTAGGCGAAAATTTTTCTCTTCAAATATAATTTATCCTTCAATGAGAAGTGTTAAATTAATAATAAAATCGTCAATAGAAGCCCTACTGGCTATAAAGTAGTGTTAAATTCCCAATAAATGTCTTCTTAACTAAGAAGCCGCCATTTGCAAAGATAGAAGCTATGGTTTCAAGCATTTGGCGCGAGGGAATTACAACGTACATAAGAGAAAAATTTGCGTCTAGATCGTAACTCGCCTCGGTAGCTCAGTTGGTAGAGCACTTGGCCCGGAAAGCCAAGGGTCCCGGGTTCGAGTCCCGGTCTAGGCGAAAATTTTTCTCTTCAAATATAAAAAATATTATTATGTGAAACCTCATAATGTTACTTCCTATTGTATTTTTAAAAAAAAAATCTTATGAGTTTGTTAATCATGCAGCTCTTCACATTTTCAGCACATCAAATGTAGCACGAATCCAGTTCCGTCTACCAGATGGCTCCACTCACTCAATGAATTTTGAACCAACAACAACAGTAGGAGAAATCAGGAGTTATGCTACTACTCAGTTGAATCTACCATTCAGGTATATGTTACTTTAATCAACACATGTTATAAGTACAATAATGTCTTGCTTTTATCAATATGTTAAAATTTTAACATGTTTTAATTTTAATACAGTAATTACCTTGCTCTTACGTTCCTGCATTTAACGTTTTCCTGCCTTTTACAGCATTTTTTAAAAGTTCCTTCAATTTTCCTATATTCACAGTGTATTACAATCCTCAATTTTACATGTCTGCAATTTTATTTTTTTTGTATTTATGGTCACATCATGTTGATCTTCTGCATAAAAAATCAATGTTGGAGATGCAGAGATAATAGAACTGGTCATGACAACAGTTCTTAACAAAGCGATGTGTGATAATGCTCATACTCTTTGCACTACCTAGCGTTCATTTGGTTCATTCATGATCAAAGATATTTGATTAATTATCTCACTTCTTTACAATCGATAAAGAGCAGGGCTTGTTCATTGAACCAACAAAGCTGGCATTTCAGACAGAAAATACTCTTCAGACAGATAAAGAAATTTGTAAAAAATTCAAGAAATTTACATACCACCCTTTAGTATTTGGTTTCAGACAGAAAGTACTCTTCAGACAGATAAATAAATACGTAAAAAATTCAAGAAATTTACATACCACACTTTAGTATTTAAAGTAAAGTAAAGTGATCCCACTACAGGCCTCAGGAGGCCCTTGGGATAGTAGGAGGTTAAGGCTCCCACTTTTTTGGACAATTGGCACTTGATGTCAGCCCTGCATAACGGCCGCCTTTACCCCCAGAACAAACATCTGGTACTCATTTCCATTAGAGGCCATAGTGCTGCCAGAAGGTTTGGGTCAGTTTAAAAATTCTGACCCCACCGGGGCTCGAACCCTCGACCTTCCAGCTTGTAGCGCAGTGCCTTAACCACTACACTATGGCGTACCCCCACTTTAGTATTTAACAAGTTTAAAAAAAATTTCAACAAATTTAACATTAAATTAGCACCAAAAAATGATTACAGTTTGAGTAAATTAATCAAACCAACAAAAATGAAAAGTTGAAGACGATAACAAATCAGGAATTTATCAAATTGAATGTAAAGATTGTAAAAAGATATACATAGGGAAAACAAAAAGGAATTTAAATACAAGACTGAAGGAACACCTTAGAAATGTTAGAATGAAGAAATAGAAAAATTTGCAATAGCCGCACATGCTTGGTTAGAAAAACACAGAATTGAAACCAAGGCAAAATTACTTAAACGGTTGGAAAAATCAAAGGAACCCACCATTTGGGAGAAAATTTACATATGCAAGAATAAGAAGAAAACTATGAATTTTGAAATACCCAGTGAAAATGAGAGGGGATTGGTTTGGAAGTTCATCGGTCGGCCAACAGAGTGTGCAGAAGTAAATTTACAAGAGAGACAACCGCAGGTCAGCAGTTGTGATCGTGGTGATGCATCGATAATACCATGAATTCAGTGATGAAACTCGAATCTGCATAAAAATCAAGAAATATGAGGTGAGTCAAAATACAACTCAAATTTAATTTAAGGGGGGATGATGGGTGAAATTTCTATTTTCTACATTTTTTTAGCTAGAGACTTGATTTTTTGTTCAAACATTCACAGCATGACATAATGATGTGTTTAAGTTCCATTCTTGTGAGACATTTATTAAATATTATATTAAAAAAAATTTACATATATTATAATTACATGGGTTCCACAATTTTTTAGTAAAATGTCTGATTTTTTTTCTACAGGACCCCTAAAATATTTAGAAAAACATCATGCATTAGAATTTGTATGATGTGAATACAAAGGGGGAAAAAAAATGTACCTTATGCGTGGAATTACAAAAAAAATTAATAATTGCATACATTTTATTTTTTATTTCTTAAAATACTACTTCAATCATGAAACCCATGCACTACTTTGTTACCCGTTGTTTTTGGGACATGGAGTAAAAATTTGAACCTTCTAGAATAAAATTTCTGAATTCCATTCAATTTTGAATGTACAAAAATGCAGTGGAAATAAAAATGTGGAAAAACAAGTTTAAAGGTTTGCATGCAGGTGGTATTTAACTGGCGCAGCCCTTTAACTCTGACGTAATTTAGGACACTTAGAAGCTCCATAGGTCTCTAAAACTTTGACAACATATATACATTAGAGTACAGACTATTTTGTAGTATAAAAAACAAAAAATGCCAATTTTGATCTCAAATGGTCAATTTTTCACCCTTTGCCCCCCTTAAACCTCATAGCATTATTTCCTACCCACATAATTTAGTTTCTGATTTGTTGTTATTTGTTTACCGACATTTTTTTTATGACTCCTTTTAACTATTTTAATATACAGAGAACCTAAATTTCATGAAATTTTTTTCAGAGATTTTTCTATGTCTACAAGTTTTCCACGTCGTGAATTCAGTGTGAACGATGATAACCAGACTCTGCGTGATGTACAGTTGGTACCAACTGCAGTCATACTCATTTTACCAGTAAGTGTATTAGCAAATTCTGAAGTTCTCACGAAAACATTTTTTAACATTGTCACTGTTCCTGTCTAGTAGATAGCAAAAATTAACGATGACAAACATTTATATATTTATTAGCATGGTCCTTATTTTTGACTTTTCTTATTTCATTCTGCAAACCCTCTATATAACGGGCTGCCAATATAAACCCGGACCGGCCTCACAGGGTTTCACCCGTCAGGCAGCGCTCTCTCCTCGTCTGCATTTCACTCTGCCAGCCGCTTGTCCTTGAACTAGTCAGTTTACTATCGTTCGACAAGATGAGACGTCAGCTGACATTAGAGCAGTGCATTTATGTGTGTAAATGTTATTATAAATACGAATCAGCTCGTCGCGTTCGTGAGGAATTTATTCGGAACTTCCCTGGACAATTACCTCCTTCCAGATCGACAATCCACGATCTTGTGACTAAATTTGAGACCACTGGTTCAGTACAAAATAAGAAACACACGCGAAGACATACGGTTCTCACCGAAGAAAAATTAGACGAAATTGGCGAAAATTTGGAACTTTCACCACAAAAATCATTACCGAAATTAGCACAACAACGAACTACAGCATGTCAATCTAAATGTGTTTACTCGGTATAATGCCTGTTTAACTGCGGGAGGACAACATTTCCAGCATTTTCTATAAGGTAAGAAACAGTTCAAGGACGGGTGGCAGGCAGGGTGAATTGCGGGAGGAACAGCACTGCGTGCCAGGTGAAACTCTGTGAGGCCAGTCCGGTTTTATATTGGAAGCCCATTATATATTTTTTTTGTAAGAAGTAATTTAAATTTTAAAATACAATAGGAAGTAACATTAAGAGGTTTGTTTAATAATTAAAACATTTTGTCTGTTCATTCTTACCTCTTAGAGTTGTTTTTATCAAACATATGTTTCAGGGCTTCTTAGCCCCATCATCAGCAATTACAGAGAAAATTCAGTCTGTAATTGCTGACAATTGGGCTAAGAAGTTCTGAAACATATGTTCGACAAAAACAACTCTAAGAGGTAAGAATGAACAGACAAAATGTTTTAATTATTATTTAATTTAAAGTTCATATTGTTGAAATTTAAGATGAGAAACCTTGCTGCATTGAGCTGGAACAGGCACATAAAAAAAAAGAGATATTGAAAAGAAAGTATTGTTTAAAATAGTAATAATTTTGATGTTAACAATTATTTTAATTGAAACAGTTGTAATTGAAGATTCTTTTCTCTTCTTTAAGGACAATACAAAAATAAATAAACAGTGTTCTTGCTAAATTATATTATATATAAATTAAAAATATATATAAATTATTTAACTTTCACAGGGAAAGAACACTATGAGGTTTAATTATTATATATATAAATTAATTTATCTTTCAGTGAGAAATGTTAAATCAATAATAAAAACATCAGTGTTCTTGCTGTACATATTTTTTTAAAATCCATCCATAGTAATTCTGCCTGAGAGCAGGTCTTACACTGCAATCATAGCATTTTCATGCTAGGCTTTACAGCTTTACTAGGTAATTATAGGTGTGGTAGCTTTGCGTTGCTTTCCACACCGGTTGAAGGATGATGGTGATGATGGCCGGATGATTTTTGGGAACTATTGGGCCCTAAGCTTCCTGACGTTTGTCTTACAGGTGAGGAAAAACCTCACCAAGGAGCCTGTCCCGACTGGGAATCAAACCCAGGCCCATTGCATGACAAGGCAGAATGCTACCTCGAGACCACAGCGGTGGACTTTTTTTTAATTTTTTTTTTTTTTCAAATGCCCCAGGTTTGTCTTTCAACATTCATGGTTTCTCTCCTGGCATGGCGTACTTGTAACCCACTTCTGAGGTTGGGGTGCCTGGAAGGTGGGGTTACGTTGCCCCGATGATATGATGGGTGATGATGATGATGATAATGGTGCGTCAGGAGAGTCCCTAATCCTAAGCTTAACCTAAGATGAATATGAATGGTGATGATTATGATGGCCATATGATTTCGGGGACTGTTTGGGCCTTAAAGTTTTCCCGACATTTGTCTTACAGGTGAGGAAAAACCCCGATAAAAACCTCACCCAGAAAAACTGTCCCGACCGGGGATCGAACCCGGGCCCGCTGTGTGACAAGGCAGCACGCTACCCCGAGACCACAGCGGTGGACTTTTTTAAAAATATTATATAAATTATTATTTATTTATAATACATGTGTGTTATAGTGGTTAAATGTGATTTTGCAGATGTCTGGAAGTGTTGTGTCATCTTCATCACATGATTATGCTGGAACTGTGTCACGCATGGTATGGACACTTCTAGCACCTCTGTTTTCTTTGTTCACATACCTAAGAAATCTGGTGTTTGGTGGAGGTGGTGCTGGAAATAATTTGGGCCAAAACAACTCCAAGAGAGAATCATCTTTCTCGACAGACCAGAGTTCAACGTAAGTAATCCAGTCACTTCAACTCCTATCATGTGTGGAAACAAAATGTTATTCATAATTAATATGTTCGGCTACCAGTCTGAGCATATCATTTTTTCTCTTCAAATGTGATTTATCAATCATTAAAATGAATAATAAAAACATCGAAAGAAGCCATACTGGCTTTATAATGTAATGTAAAATTTCCAAGTAAGTGTGTTCTTAATAAAGAAGCTGCCATTTGCAAAGGTTTCATAGCACATGGTGACAACATATATAAGAGAAAAATTTGCATTTAGATTGGAACTTGCCCAGATGGCTCAGTCGGTAGAGCATTGGCCTACAAAGCCAAAGGTCCTGGGTTCGAGTTCCAATCTGAGAGTATAATTTTTCTATTGTTTATTTTTTATCATTTCACTCACCTCATACTTCATAATTTATAGCAGACCCAGGGTTTCTTCACGTAATTCGTGACATTGTCAATGCTGCGTCATGTTCACAACTCAGTTGTGAACATGACGCAGCATTGACAATGTCACGAATTACGTGAAGAAACCCTGGGTCTGCTATAAATTATGAAGTATGAGGTGAGTGAAATGATAAAAAATAAACAATATTAAAGAACCTCATAGTGTTATTTCCTATCTACATAACTTAATATAATTTTTCTCTTCAAATATGAAGCATAAGCTGTGCTGTAACACACCGGTACGCGGTACAGCTAAGGTAATTTAAGGCTATTTTAAAGACCTCATATGCAAAATTACCATTTTACTTTTTCATGTCCCTTGTAGAAACGAATGTGGTCTTTCCAGTGGTGTCAGTAAAAATAGGATAAAAAATGATAGCCATATTGAAAATTGACCCTGAAAAATGCTAAAATTTGTAATTTTTAATTTTATGCTCAGAAGGGGTGTCAGTAAAGTCTGAACTATTAACTCATAGAAAGTAATACTGGTGCAGTATAATATGGACCTGATAACTTATTTTAGGAATTCTCACTATGAGGTATATTCATTAAGGTAGAATTTTTATCACTCACCTCATATTGTTCTTCTTATTTGACTATAAACTAGTTTCGGAACATAGTTTCTGTTCCATCCTCAGTATTGTCAAGACCGTTGTTCTGTCGTCTTGAAGAGCTGTCCTTCGCTCCTTCCATTGGCTGACTGAAAAACCTCGAAACCAGGTCATTCTCGCCGGGAATTTCAAAGTTCATCAATTTCTTATTTTCGCTCTTTTGAATGTAGATCTTTTCCCAAACAGTAAGTTCTTTTGGTATTTCTATTTGTTTTAATAATTTAGCTTCTTTCTCGATAAGATGTTTTTCAGACCATGCATGGGCAGCCACTGCAGATTTTTCTACTTTCCCTTTCTTGACATTCCTGAGATGTTCTTTCACTCTAGTTTTCAAATTTCTCTTACTTTTTCCTATGTAGAATTTCTCACATTCTTAACATTTAATCTGATAAATCCCTGATTTCTTTTCTTCTTTAATTTTCTCATTCTTATTAGGTCTAATCACTCTACTGATGCTGTAGTCATTTTTGGGTGCTAACCTTATGTTGAAATCTTTAAAAATTAAAAAAAAAATTTTTTTTTAACTTTTGGTGTTTTAATGGATGATATATGAAGCTATGGAGCCACTGCATCAATCGAGCCAAAATTTTGCACAGTAACCTAACAAATGTTGGTTGGTTTGTATCTAATGTCGAGCACTTGATAATGAAATCATTCGCTCTATTGCACTCCAATATTTAGCAGAAAGGCTGGTCTCTTCTACAAAAGCTGAACAACAGAGGAGATGGTTTCTTTCCATATCTTCATTTATATTGCAAAAAGAGCATTTAGGTGAATCTGTTATGCCAATTCTGTGTAGGTGTTTATTCAGGCAGTCATGTCCCGTTAGCAGTCTCAATATTGCTACTGCAGATTTTCTTTGTAATGTAGTAATGTCATAAGCTTGTAGATTTTCCCATTCCTTTCCAGATGTTTTGGTGGTGTATTCTTCTCTAAGTTTATTGATATATTTGAGATATTTCTTTTGATAGAGTGAAAGGAAACTGGAGTAGAAGTTGGGTTTGAAACAATTTTGCTACCCTTCTTGGCCAGAAAATCGGCTATTTCATTGCCTGTCACTCCACAATGGGCCGGAATCCATTGAAGTACAACTTTTTTATGTAGGTGGGATAACTGTTTTATCATTTTGTGACATTCAATGATTTTGATGCTTTTGGGCGTTGTGTCTCGTGTTATAGCAAGAATGGCTGCTTTGGAGTCACATAGAATTACAACTTTTGTAAATTTTTGGATGTGATATAAAAGATTTTGTAAACTTAAGAAAATTGCTAGAATTTCGCCATCAAAGTTTGTTGAATTTGTGTTTAGTTTACGATAAAAGGAAAAAAGTGGGCAAACTGCACCAGCACCAGTGCCACCTAACAAATGTATGTGCACATATGCACAAATTTTGAACAAATATGAGATGGTTGAGTGGGGACCCATAGAACTATCGACATGGAATGATCCATAAGTTAAATATTGGAAATAACAATATGAGGTTCTTAATTCAGTGAATGAACGAGTCAATTCTTATCTTACCTCATATTTCATGTTTTTTTTTAAACACAGGAACTACAGTTTTCAAGAGGAATCCCTCTTATTGATTCTAAATATTTAAATTCTTCAACTTTCTTTATTTCTACATTTTCATTGTAATTTCTCTTCGTTTTTTTCTTTTCTCTTTTTTTTTCAAAATAATTAATGAAGGGAACTACTTTTTTACATACGTATTATTTCTACATTGCACTTCAATGTCATAACCATAGATATGCGATCAGATGACATCATTTTGTTTTGCTGCAGATACAGTTTAAGCTGTGCCCCAGCTAGACTTTTGAAATTATGTGTTAAATGTGCTTTTTTTTTTTCAGAGGTGCAAGGAGACGAAGACCTGGAGCTGAGACGTCTGTACACAGACAGGGAAATGTGCATCGCCTGTCCAACCAGCGAGATTCAAGTGATGATGAAAACAACACATGGAATGGCAATTCTACGCAACAGATGTGAAATTTCTGTGTTTTATATATTGTAAAGATATATGTTACGTATCTGAAGGTAGGTAAATTAAATTAATGTTCAACAAAGAGCTGTTTTTTTACGGAATGAGTTGAGACTTTTTTTTTAAATCATTAGGAAATAACATTATGAGGTTTAATTTAATAACTGAGTTTGTATTTTTTAAACATTCTTACCTCATATGATAGTTTAGTCGGACAGTTAGAAAATATCAATGAACTCAGTTTAGTCGGACAGTTAGAAAAATCAGTTTGTGAAACGCTGAAGTCGGAGCAACAGCCTTGAAACATATGTCCAACTATATCATAAGAGGTAAGAATGATTAAAAAATACAAACTCAATTATTGAGTTGAGATTTTTCATTCCAACCCCTCTCCTTTCTCATCCAAACTTGGAACCGGCTATGGCAAAGTTTGTGAGAGTGTCGGCCACAGTAGACTAACGGTTATATTCCTTGCCTTTGGTCCCAAGGGTCATGGTTTCAAACCCTGCCAGGGTCGCTGAATCCTGAAATACACAACAAATTTTTCAACAAATTCAATTTTACACTGGCATCGATAAATAAATTTAGCTTGGTAATATATTAATAACCAATAAGAAAGTGAACACCCCAGATAGTAAAAAATCTGGAATTTATCAAATTAGTTGTAAATACTGCAATAAAGTATACATAGGAAAAACAAAAAGGAATTTGGGCACTCGCACAAAGGAACATTTTAGAAATATTAAAAATGATGAAATTGAAAAATCAGCTATTACAGCTCATAGTTTGCTGGAGAGTCATAAAATTAAAAAAGAAGCTAAACTTTAAAACATTTGGAAAAACATTTAGAATTGACAGTTCGGGAGAAGATGTATATTCAGAAGAACAAATTTTAGATCCATGAATTTCAAGATTCCTGATGAACGTGACCTCATCTTAAAGTTCATCAAATCAACACCAGATGGCAATGTTATTGATGGAGTTTCCAACGAAAATCTGATAGTCATAATGTCTATTGAAGATGAGAGAGGTATGGTTCTCTTGAAAACTAGTTCCCGTGTTTAAAAAAAACATAAAATATGAGGTAAGATGTAAAAAAATGACTAATTAATTTACAAATATTTTTAATTGTCCATTAAAATTACTTACTCAGTTACATTAATAAAAAACGTCTAAAGTTATTTAACTTTTACAGGAATTAATCACTATTAGGTTTAATTTATGATAAAATCAAATGTTTCATACCTCTCCTCATATTAATCTCCTAAGTAGATCGCGATTTCGGGTTCATGGCGAACCCATCTCCAGTACCATTTTTCCGACTGATGTTATGTTGATTGGAAGAACCACTTCTTCCCTCTGTTGGTGGACTGATAACCTCTGGATCAGGTCAGAATTCGCGGGAATTTCGTAGTTCATACGTTTTTCTTTGTTTTTCTGAATGTTGATTTTTTTCCCAACCGTGAGTTCCTTTTGTTTATCTATTTGTTTAATTAGACTATCTTTTGATTCAATTAGATGTTTTTCAGACCAAGCATGAGCAACTACTGCTGACTTTTCCACTTCTTCATTTTTAACATTTCAAAATGTTCTTTCACCCTTGTTTTCAAATTTCTTTTTGTTTTTCCTATATAAATTTTGTCACAATCCCTACATTTGATCTGATAAATTCCTGATTTTTTAAAATTTTTTCATTTTTAATTAAAACATTTTGTCTGTTCATTCTTACCTCTTTTTGTCGGACATGTTTCAGAGCTTCTTAGCTCCATCGTCAGCGATTACAGACTGAATTTTCTCATGTTGTCGGCCCTGATTCTTGATTCCTGCTCTCTTTGCCTCTGGTCCAATGAATTTACTAATGAGGTTCCTTTCTGTAGGAATTTTATTGGTTTAATTATCCTATTTGAAAAGAAAAATATATATATTTGAAGAGAAAAATTTTTGCCTAGACCGGGACTCGAACCCGGGACCCTTTGCTTTCCGGGCCAAGTGCTCTACCAACTGAGTTACCGAGGCGAGTTACGATCTAGACGCAAATTTTTCTCTTATGTACGTTGTAATTCCCTTGCGCCAAATGCTTGAAACCATAGCTTCTATCTTTGCAAATGGCGGCTTCTTAGTTAAGAAGACATTTATTGGGAATTTAACACTACTTTATAAGCTAGTAAGGCTTCTATTGACGATTTTATTATTAATTTAACACTTCTAATTGAAGGATAAATTATATTTGAAGAGAAAAATTTTCGGCTCGACCGGGACTCGAACCCGGGAGCCTCGGTAGCTCAGTTGGTAGAGCACTTGGCCCAGAAAGCCAAGGGTCCTGGGTTCGAGTCCCGGTCTAGGCGAAAATTTTTCTCTTCAAATATAATTTATCCTTCAATGAGAAGTGTTAAATTAATAATAAAATCGTCAGAAAAATATATGCCTAGACTGGGGTTTGAACCCAGGATGTTTGACTCTCTATGTCAATGCTCTTCCATCTGAGCTACCTAGGCCTCCAATCTAAACGCGTATTTTTCTCTTATACATGGGTTCAAACCCAGTCTACGTGTATATTTTTCTTTTCAAATATAATTTGTCCATCATTAAGATGTTTAAAAATGAATAATATTAACATTAATCATCCTATTAAGACTGTATTCGTTCTTCAGTGCCAATCTTATATTAAACTTGTTGAGAATTATTTTAACTTGTGGTGTTTCAATGGATGGTAAGTGAATTTCTTGAATTTTATTTTTTCTGTTTGTTTTATAAATGTGCTTTCATTAATTAATTTTTGTCTTTTAAATTTATTTTCTTGTATACCATGTTTTCTTCATAACCATTATGTTTTGCAACTTTAATTATGTATTCTTTTTCATAACTTTCTTTGCTCATAGGTGTATTTACCAATCTATGTGTCAAACTATTGGAAAATATTAAATGACATCGTTTACGGCTTATAAAAAGTGGTGGTGTAAAATTCTTAAATATAGATACTTCTAAACGAAGCCGGCCGTTGGCGAAGGTAGTGACACCTACCTGACAGCGGGCGAAATGAGAATTATAGATTTGTATATGTGGAAAGAATTGTTAATGTTTGAGCCAAGTCTAGAATGGTGTAGTGGGCTGCACACTAGTCTGGAGAACTAGAGATCCACGATTCGATTCCTGGTTCAGACATTAATTTTTCTTTTCACAATATCATTATAATACTATTGAATACTGCCTCTTTGTGAGCAAAATGGTTGAATCCTGAAGCTTTAATATGGTTGTCTATATGTGTATTCTTTCTGTGTATTCCAAATTCTATCCTGTTTTCTCCATTTCTTGTTAAATTAAGATCTAAAAATGGGATTTGTCTTTCAATTTCAGTTTCCAGGATACATTTTATAGTTCTACTCTGATTGTTCAAAACCTTTAAAGCATCCTCTATTTGTTTGTGATTTACAATAGCGATTACATCGTCAACATATCTACTCCAAAATTTGAAAATCAAAGAAGAATTTGTGCTTGGATGGAAAAGAAACCTGAATGGCTCAGTGGTCTGGGCATCAGCACGTAAAGCTGAAGGTTTGGTGTTTAATTCCCAGCATAAATTTTTCTTCGTAAATTAATGAGTCATTTTTCTCTTTACCGTTGATTACAATTGTTTAGTTGTGTACATTAATTTACTTATATTTATGTAATAAATTTGGGAATTTTTTAACATTATGAGGTTTAATTTATAGATTTAGATTTATTTATTTAGCCTGGTGGAGTTAAGGCCATGTGGCCTTCTCTTCCACTCACCAGGGCAAACATATATTACATCAGAATATAACAATCACAATGAACTCTAATATTGAATACTCAATAAAAATTTGATCAAAAAGATAATATCTATTAGGGTAGCCCGGGGCTATTTCGCACATTTCAAATTAAAAGATATATAACCTTCGGGAAAAATTTTTCAAGGAAAATAAAATATATATTTATTATTACTGAGATATCAATAAATGTATACACAGTATTTAAAAACTCATAAGTGTTAACACTAATAAACAAAAAATATAAATCTGACACACGACGTGGCTTAACATTATGAACTTAAGCTTTAAATGAATCGTGATTTCTTCTTACCTCATACTTCTATGTTTTTAAACAGCTGAGGATGGTACGATGGTTGCTGATTCTGCAGTGCTGTGTTTAAAAAACATAGAATTATTAGGTAAGAAGAAATCACGATTCATTTAATTCTCATTAATTTCTTATTTCAATCATAGTAATAGCTTTAGCTTTTTAATATCAATTTAATAAAGGGAAGTTTGTGCTTGGATGGGAAGGAATGTTTATACCTCAGTGGTAGAGCATCAGCATGTAACGGCTGAAGATCTGCAGTTTGATTCCCAGTCAGAAATTGCTATGGAAAGGCTCCCAAAGTATCCTGGTTTAATTAGATTTTTATACAATTTGGTTTTTGTTCTGCATGTCAGATATTTTGATTTTTAATACCATATATAAGCTGTACCCTTAGAAAGGAGAAAAAAAAAGAAAAATGGAGGGCAGAGAAATTTACCTGTCACATTATCCAGTTACAAAACTGTTTACATTATTTAAACACATTTTTCTTCAGTTATAATGTGGGTAAATCACCCGGTACAACCAGTCAGTCTTCTCCAATGTCACTGCTAACTTCAGTACTACTGGTATTTGTTTCATCACTGCCAACATGTCCATCACTCTCCTCCCAAAGTATGACATCCTCACTGCCATCCAGAGCACTATTGAACCTGTAGGTTCATGGTTGTGTAGACATGAGTTCTCCATACATCCCTATCTTGAGCTAATGATTTTCAATCATCCCCTGTATAATTTACCTCCCTCAAGTCAAGGTTAATTTTATTCTCTCATCTCTTTCTTACCCAACCTACTGGGAGCATTCATCTGTTTTTCCTACAAGAAGTCTCCATGCCACTCTTTCATTCCCAATTTGTGCCATATGTCCTGCCCATCACAGTTCTACAATACTTAACTGTTCTTTTTATATCTGGTTTCCCATGTAGATCTCACTGTTAAGTAGTCTTTTCCATTTGCCTATTTGTTAATCTCTCTTTTGTCCAAACATTTTCCTAAGAAATTTATTTTCCAATACTCTTAATCGTTTCTCTTCCCTCAAAGTGAAATTCAACATGTCACATCCATATAATATAACTGATTGAATAACAGTTTTATATATTTTCAGTTTAACATCTTTTAGAGAAGTTTGGATGACAACAGTCCCTGTAATACGTAATAGCACGCATTTCCAGAATTGAGCCTATGTTTAATTTCTTTCTACACCTTATTCCTGATTGTAATTATTGTTTCTAGATATTTAAATTCAACCACTTCTTCAAAATTCCCCTCATTATTATTATTACTATTATTATTATTATTGTTTTTCTTTGTTTTTTATGTTTTTGTTTTGTTTTTGTTCTTGTTTTTTCATTGTTTTTTTGTTTTTGGTGTTTTTGTTTTTGTTACTATTATTATTATTATTATTATTGTTTTTTTTGGTTTTGTTGTTTTTTTTTGTTGTTTTTTGTTTTTGTTCTTGTTTTTTGTTTTTGTTGTTTTTTTTGTTTTTGTTGTTTTTTTTGTTTTTGGTGTTTTTGTTTTTTTTGTTTTTGTTACTACTACTATTATTATTATTGTTGTTATTATAAATGAGTTAATTAAATATGGCCCAAAAAATTTAATAGGTAGATTGAGGGACTTGTATAATAAGTGCATCGCAATACAGAAGATTCCTGATGAATGGAAAATAAGCTACATAGTACCAATATACAAGAAGGACGATAGAAGAGACGCAAAAAACTACAGAGGACTAAGTATAAATAACACATTATATAGAATATTTACGAAGTTATTAAAAACAAAGTTACAAAAAGATGTTAAAAACAAATTAGGAGAAGATCAAAATGGATTCAGACCAGGAAGGTCATGTGTTGACAATATATTTGCAATACAACAGTTAATTGAAAAATGGACTGCAGTTGGAGAAGAAACCCATTTGACAATGATAGATTTAGAGAAAGCTTATGACTCAATTCCGAGGAACAAATTATGGGAAGTATTGGAGAAATACAATATTGACAGAAACCTAATAGAAATTATTAAACAAACCTATAAAGATAACTCCGCTTATGTTAAAATGGGAAATATAATGTCTAATCCTATAAACACCTCAAAGGGATTGAAACAAGGGTGCAGTCTATCACCAATTTTATTTAATATTTATGTAGAATTTATATTAACGAAATGGAAACAAAGCTGCAAAGGTATGGGGATCCCAATAGGCAATAGATTTTTGCTGACATTACAATTTGCCGATGATCAACTGGTTTTAGCGCAAGACAATTTTGATATGGAATTCATGATAAAAAGGTTGAAAAGCACATATGAATCATGGGGTCTCACAGTAAATTTACAAAAAACAGAATATCTGGCAATAAATAGCAATGAAAGAGAAAACTTAGTATTGGAAGATGGAATCCAAATAAAGCAAGTGAAACAAACTAAATATTTGGGAATGATTATGGATAACATCGAAGGTATAGGCAAAGAGAACATAAAACATAGAATTGAATTGAGTAGCAAAATAATATCATCATTAAATTCCATATGGTGGGATAAGCATATTTGGAAAGACACAAAAAATATATTGGTAAAACATTGGTGGAATCTGTTGCAATGTACGGAAGTGAGGTATGGACAATCAATAAGTACTACAAGAATAGACTAATAGCTCTAGAAATGGATTATTTACGAAGAAGTGCCAGAAAGTCTAAATTAGAACGTGTCACAAATAAGGAAATTAGAAACAAAATGGAAGCAGAAGAAAGCATAATTGAAAGAATTGAGGAAAAGGAATTAAAGTGGTTAGGACATGTTTTAAGAATGGAAGATGAGCGATGGCCGAAGCAACTATATGAATGGCATCCTAACAGAAAGAAGAAAAGAGGAAGACCAAGGTTAACATGGAAGGAAAACATGAAGACAGTAATGCAAGCTAGAGGGCTAAGCATTGAAGATGCCCAAGACCGTAGGCTTTGGAGGTTTGGCACGGGAAGACGGCAGCAGCTGTAAAAACCCGAAGATAGATAGATAGATTGTTGTTATTATTATTATTATTATTATTATTGTTTATTCAAACTTTATAGGAGGTGATTTTTCATTAATCTTTAATTCTTATTGTTATTAATCATCATAAACATCATGAGTTGAGCCATCTGACCTGTTCTGTCCTGATAGTTACCTGAAGTTTATAACTGGTCACTACACATTTTCTTGTCCTATGGGCCTATAGTTTTATAATATTACTGGTGACATATGTTCATGCCATCTGTTTGTATAACTATGGTTTACTTATACTAACTATATTTAGAATATTCAATTCCTGTCTGATGTGTTTCTTTTTTACTGACTAATAGAATATATCCTGCCAGTGGTCTCAACAGCTTCATTTTTGCTGCCTCCACTCTTCTTTTTTGTTGTTTAATCAGGTTCCAAACCTCTAAGCCATATATAAATATTGATACTAGTAAAATTCATGGTAAGTTTCCGTTGAGGTATGAAGTCACAACTTAAGATGTTTTAACACTCTGTAGGCCTTTTGGGACTAGTCCCATCATCAGCAGAACGAATTACGTCTACATTTGTTGACCCTTGTTGAAGCACTGACTTATTTGTGAATATTTTGTTTAGAGGATTGTGTGAACTGGGTATGTTCTCATTCAGAATCAGATTTTTCACACAATCCTCTGTACAAAATATTCACAACTAAGTCAGTGCTTCAACAATGGGTCAACAAATACAGACCTAATTCGTTCTGCTGATGATGGAACCAGTCCCGAAAGGCCTACAGAGGGTTAAAACATCTTAAGTTGAGGAGACGGACCTACAAGGTGACTATTTTATAGTTTTTATTCATATACAAATATTGTATGTCGTTATAGATATCACAAAAATCCCTTAATTTTAAGTTCATTTTGGGACCACTTGGTTGTATAGAGTAAATATCTTCTTCTTCTCTTCCTTCCAAGTATTAGGCCAAGGCCTATTACGATCCTATAGAAAATTTTCCCTCCAGCGTTTCATAGGACGGCTCAGTGATCTTCGTCCTCTTCGTTGGGGATCCGATTTGAACTCATTCTTTCAAGATGGTGTTTCCAATTTAGTTGGTACTGTTTAATATATTCCAAAATATATAATTTTATATTATTTTTAGTATGATCATCTTACCTCAATATTAATGTTGATTTGTTCTTGGACATGTTTTAAAACAATTCTGTTTTATCGTCAGCTTGTCCAGACTGGTTTGATTTATGTTGCATTATGTTGCACACCCTGGATGTCGATGTCAGCTCCATCCAGGGTGTGCAACATAAATCAAACCAGTCTGGACAAGCTGACGATAAAACAGAATTGTTTTGAAACATGTCCAAGAACAAATCAACATTAATATTGAGGTAAGATGATCAGACTAAAAATAACATAATTAAAATAACCTCAAAATATCACTTCCTAAAATTAAATATTAAATATAATTTTGCCTATTTATGTTACACCATGATGTACTTTTGGGGTTGTGATCTCTTTGTAAAGGAATAAGGGATGTACATATCACAAAATTACATCAGAGGCCAAGAATGTGTAGTGATAAATCAATATAAATGCTTCCATGTTAACTAGAGTAATATTAAAACATTTATAAATAATGTGAAGGAATGAGCCATGTATGATATTACTGATGCATGGCAGATTAATGACCTTCAAGCAAACATAACTTTCCGTCTCAAGTGCGAGCAGCGGAACCAAACACAAAGAACAGTGATTTGCATCAAACTTGAGCTGTATTATCTTCCCAAACTGTTTTCTTATGTTAATGTTAGGTGAGGTTTTAACATTTACCACCAGGTTCAATGCCATCTTCACTGTCCTGTCCACTTCCATCCATATATTATGCTCAATCTAAGGTTGACTGATTCCAAGATGGTAAATGAAAAACACATACCATGTAGCTGTAAAATAGAACACCATAGCCAGTCAAGGAAGTTATCATTAGGGACTGGATTTTTAGGTTTTTACCTATTTGTTTTTACTTCTAAAACAAAAAATACTTTAATAACATTGAGCATCAAAAAAAGAAACTTTTCGTCTCAGAAAGAAAAATATGTGATTCTGATAGTATTTTTTCTCCTGAATTCAAATATATCGGTTTTTCTCCATCATGCAAGGTTTCCAAGAGATAGAAATTTATAATTTCAAACACTTCAATATTTTCTACATTCGTAACTACACAATATTTGAACATTCGGACTCTCCTAGAAGAGAAAGTAGAATGATGCTTTTGGCTTGTAATGCTATTTTGGCCTGTGGGAGTATCCCTCTTGATGGTCCAACAATAATTGGCCAGCATATTAGGATTCCATTTTGCCCTGATATCTCTTTTTCCCTAGCTGAAATCATTTGAGTTAGCTTATTTGGTTTTATTTTACAATGGACAAATGGACGAAAAAATGTTTTAAATCAATGATAAAGAGAAAAATTTATGCCTGAACCGGGAATCATTAATTATTATTCCTATCATAGTAATACCTTTAGCTTCTCAATATTAATTTAAGAAAAAATGTTTATTAAAAAAATAATTATTTAAATCCATTAATTGAAATTGAAATAAAAAAAACTGTGGGTGATGGAGAAATTCCGAATACATATTTGAAAACACGATAAAAAACTGCATTAAGTACAACTATTGGTACTCATGAGACAAAAATTATGTTGACCAGTGTAATTTCCTGAATCACACTCAAAAGAGACATTCATGAATTCTGTAGTGCCTAAAAAACCTAAATGATATGCAAATACCTAAAATTACCTAATTGCATGTTCATAATTTTTATCCATTTACTTTGCCATATTTTTAGTATATTTGAATTTTTAGTTCATAATTTTTAAAAGTAAACCACAAGACAGTGTTTATTCCTTGCTCTAGTTGATTGGAGAAATTTCACCTGCCAGAAAATTCAAATAAAGTAACAAATACAATATAGAACTTTACATTTCTGTCAAACCATCCTTTTACCTTGTAGAAGTGAACAGTTGTCTTTAGCATTAGTGGCATCCTCAGAGGACGAATTACAATATTCAGTAAATAATTTTAACAAAATAGCCATAAAATATAACATGAAAATCAATACAAAGAAAACGAAAGTATACAAGCGTTACTGCTATAAAGTAAAAATTATCTTTAAAATGCTACTTGTTATATATATATATATAATATATTTGTTCATGATGATGATGATATATATAGAAGAAAAATAAATAATGTTTGTGTTGGAATCCTGAATGGCTCAATTGGTTAGAGCATTAACATATAGAGTTAGAGGTCTCTGGTTCAAATCCCGACTCAGGCATTTATTTTTCTTTTTATATCATATACAGAGTGAACGGTAATTACATCGACAAACTTCAGGGACTGATTCCTGACTGGAAATGAAGGGAAAAAGGTCCTATAAACATGTGTCCGGAAATGAACGATGTGCATGCAACGACAACAAATCATCCCGGCACACAGTACATAGCATAATCACATCCACGTCACAAGAGTTGTTCAAAGTGGCCTCCATGGGATGCAATGCACGTGCTCACACGTCATATGATATAGTGCTTCACTCTTTCACATGTTCCGGCCTCTCCGAATAGTGTCACAGGTGACGTGGACACGCTGTTGAAGGGTATGCACATCAGGAACTACTTCAGCATACACAACGCTTTTCCGATACTCCCAGAGGTAAAAATCCAGGGGGTTTAAGCTCAGTGATCTAGCAGGCCATGCAACAGGGCCAAGAGAATAATGTCATTTGTCAGTGCTATCTACCGTAGCAATGATGCATTTATGGACACTTATTCATAGGACATTTCTCCTCCTTTTCCAGTCAGGAATCAGTTCTAGCTGTTTGTCGGTATAATTAAAATTCACTCTATATATATCAGATTATATAAGACATTGAAAGAGCATGTGCTAATGTATGGAAGTGAGATTTAGGTCTTGACTGAAAATATGATGTCCATCCATGGTAATTCTGCCCGAAGACAGGTCCTTCACTGCAATCATAGCATTTTTCATGCTATGTTTGCAGCTTTACTAGGGAATTGTAGGTGTGGTAGCTTCCCATTGCTTTCCACACCGGTGAAGGATGATGATGATAATGATAAGGATGATGATGATGGCCATATGATTTCGGGGACCGTTTGGGCCTTAAAGTTTTCCTGACATTTGTCTTACAAGTGAGGAAAAACCCCAATAAAAACCTCACCCAGAAAAACTGCCCCGACTGGGGATCGAACCCGGGGCCGCTGCGTGACAAGGCAGCATGCTACCTCGAGACCACAGCGGTCTGAGTTAATAATTTTTTAAAGGAAAATTCTGAGGAAAATGTACTTATTCAAGAAAGAGGAGAATGGCGAATACAATATAATGAACTATACCATTTGTATAGATCACCAGACATTGTTGCAGATATTAAAATAGCTAGATTGAGATGGGCAGGACATGTATAGAAAATGGATAATAATAAGACATTTAAAAAGGTAACGGTGGATCATCCAGATGGAAGAAGAAAAGTTGGAAGACCTAAAGCTAGGTGGATGGGTAGAGTTTTGGAAGTAGTCCAAAGACTTAAAATTCAAAATTGGTGGACAGTCGCCAGGAATAGAGAGTTCTTAGGGAGGTTGTGACGTTGCCCAGGTTGTTATGTCAAACATGACATATACACATACAAATTTTGGTCTTAGTAATTTTTGAAGTTTACTTGGTAGGATCGGTGAAGATGTGTAACATTTTTGTTAAATGTAAAGTATAACATTTTTCTCTTCAAATTTAATTTATCCGTCAATGCAAAGTGTTAAATTAATAATTCTGCAGAACATACAAAGTATTTACAAAGACGACACCATACAGATTAAATTAAATAACAGATTTTCTGAAGAAGGAGTTATAAATCATGGTGTGAGACAAGGCTGCCCCCTATCCCCAACACTCTTTGCGATTTATATCAACGAAATAATATGTTGCTGGAACAAAAAATATAAATTTGGAATAAGAATATCAGAAAAGAGAAAATTAAACACCCTATTGTTTGCAGATGACCAAATAATGATGGCAAATTCAGAAGATAATCTACAGAAAGGTCTGTATGAACGTAACAAAATTACAAAAGAATGTGGATTGAAGATATCTATAGAGAAAACAAAAATTATGGCATTTTAAGGTGTAGATCCTGTCAGAAGTAAAATTGTACTGAACAATAAAATTTTGGAACAGGTGAATAATTTTACATATCTAGGATGAAATATCTCATATGAAGAAGAAAAGGATGTAAATGCAAAAATATCTAAATTTTTAAGAATTTTAGGGTTAATAAATTCTATCTTCAAGCCACAGTTAGTCCAAAAGCATTCCAGACTAGAAGTGTATAAAACACTGGCTCTTTCAACTCTTTTGTATGGTAGCAAAGTATGGACGTTGAAACAGAAGGATATACAGAGACTGCTGAAATGAGATACCTTCGGATGACTGCAGGATACACACTACTAGATCACAAAAAAAAAATGAAGACATCTTAGAAGAATTACACAGGGAACCTTTAGAAAACAAAATTTTTGATTATAAGTAAAAATGGATGCAATATGTTCATCGAATGGAAGATCACAGAATACCCAAACAAATGTTAAGATATCATCCTGCAGGAAGAAGAAGACCAGGACATCCACTCAAAAGACTTCTGGATGGTGTTTCTCTTGAGGCCGAAACAGGTCAACAAATGGCCTAAATTCGTAAATGTACTATGATGATGATAAAAAAAAATCAATAGAAGCCCTACTGGCTTTTAAAAGTCGTGTTTATATTCCCAATAAATGTCTTCTTAATGAAGAGGCTGCCATTTGCAAGCATTTGGTATGCGGGAATACAAGGTATATAAGAGAAAAATTTGCATCTAGATTGGAACTTGCCCCGGTAGCTCAATTGGCAAGAGCATTGGTACGGTAAACCAAAGGTACCGGTCTGGGCAAAAATTTTTCTCTTCAAATTTAATGTGTAACATTTTTCAAAAATCTTTTGACGATAACAATCTCAATATGTTGATTCATTTGGAATTCACTAAAATTGTAATCTTCCACAGCCATGAAGTGTTTGGCACTGAGAACTGTATTGTGTGAGATTACCATCACAGGATGACCTTGTTAGTAACATGAATTCTGATGTCATGTCATATTTAGTTTGTTTCTGCAGGTGACTTCTCTAGCACAAGGTAAATTTATATTCATTATTTAACATTTGGCAATACTCTTTAATAATTAACTGAAACTGATTGGATAATGGTGATTGGAATGACAGATATGGAGGAGAATGACAGTAGATTAATTGGTTGCAGGAAGATGAAAAACATTGTGGAACCTGCTAAATAAATAAATAAAATGTGTTATTGTGTGTTAGTTATTTTTACTCATGCCATATTTTCTTTTTATATTTTGCAGACTATAGTTTGTCGCATTTATGCAACATTGTTGATGCATTCTAACTCACAATAATTAAAAGAAACCTCATAGTGTTATTTCCTACAAATATTAAAAAATACATATATACTGTCCCAGAGACAACTGGTTCAATTCCAGTTGCACCATAGAAATTCTTTTTGAGTATACGGTCTGCTGTGGTTAAGAAAACTGAAATTAAGGTTGAGAAATTGCATGCTACTGTGAACTACAATCTGCTGGTTAATGGCAGCAACTGCTTCAGTCTTTGGAGTTATCAAGCCACAAATTAAAAAAATAGAAGAAAATTGCATTGGATTATTTATTTTTAATGTCCACCACTGTGGTCTCGAGGTAGCATGCTGCCTTGTCACACCCGGATTTGATTCCCGGTTGGAACAGGTTGCTGTGTGAGGTTTTTTTCTCACCTGTAAGACAAATGTCAGGAAGCTTAGGGCCAACGGCCCCCAAAAATCATCCTTATCATCATCATCATCCTTCACTAGTGTGGAAAGCAATGGGGAGCTACCACCTATAATTCCCTAGTAACGCTGCATAGCATAGCATGAAAATGCTATGATTGCAGTGAAAGACCAGCCCTTGAGCAGAATTACTATGGATTTATTTTTAGTGAATGGAGAAGACATAACAGTGAGCTACAAGATCTTTGTAGGAAACTAGATATAATAAGAATTGTTAAGTTTCATAGATTGATGGGTAGGGCATGGGGAATAAAAGAGGGACATAGAAGCTTCTTGTAGGAAAAACACCCAGTTGGTAGACCAAGAATGAGATGGGAGAATAACATTAACCATGATTAATGCCGTACTTTAGCGCTCCTAACCTAAATTTCAATTATAATTTTATAATGTAATATAATGGAAGCTAACTAAATTATTAACGATAGAACTACTACATTAGATTAGCTCAGTATATGGTTGTGTGAAGAACTTATGTCTGCGGCCATGAACCTACTACGGGTTCGATAGTGTGCGGGTTTGTTGTCTATGTCACAGAGTATTCTCTATGGTCTATGTTTTAGTGTTTGAAAGATCCAAATTTCAAAGAACTGGAATGAAGAAACGTAACAATGGTGCACCTTTATTTTTAGGACATGTTCAGTTTATAGTATCCATTATTTCATTTTTAACATTAATTGCATATTTTTAATTATAAATAATTTTGAAAAGGAATTATTTTGGATGAATGGTTCAAATTATGTTACGTAATATATATATATATAGGAACACACACTATAATCTAGGAGTACGTTGCTTTGTTTCTTCAAGTTCAAGATTTAAATTGCAGATGGCATTAAGATGTAATGCTGTACACTACCGCCACTTGTGACTGAAATTAGAACCTCAGGTTTCCCTCCATGTTCGGATGTATTACGATTGTCTGGCGCATTTTGATAAAAATAAGTCGAAATATCGCTCTCACCATGTAAATAGTTAAAAAAAAAAGGATTAGATTAAATTAAAAGTTTATTTTTCGTTGCTTACGTAACAATGTAGTGCTGTTATAATTTAAATTATTTATTTGTAATGTAATAATATGAGTGGTGAACGATGACCGGTTTCCAATGTTTGACGTGCCTGAATTTGCCTGCAAAAAGGTAAGTTCAACTATTTAAAAATGTTGATTACTACTTTGGTCCATCACTGTGGTCTCGGGGTAGCGACGCTGCCTCGTAGCAGCGGGCGCGGGTTCGATTTCCAGTCAGGACACGTTTACTGGCCTTTTCCTCATCTATAAGACAAATTGTCAGGAAACATTAAGGCACAAATTGTCCCCGAATACCATAATTTTCATATGCGCCATATCTAGTATAAATGTGTGAGCGAATTGAGTGTTTGATTTTAAATATTCACGTTGTCTCGGAGGATGCCCTGGATTGAGCTGATCACTCACTCAGAGAGGTTCTCCATATCCTTGTATGGTCAAAAAAGACCAAGTTTAGAATATCTTTACCTATGATTTTCCATACTATATTCTTGTAATACTGTTGTACCTACTTTCGGCTTTGAATTGCGTAGTTAATGATCTGAATTGTAGGGCATCGTTAAATAAATTAATTCAAGCCTCGTCATCGACTTTATTGTGTTTTTAGATCTTACTTCGATTATTGTTCAATTTGGCTAAGTATATATATTTTTTTTTTCCAATATCCTTATTACCCACCAATTTTAATGTAACATATTGTCGGATAATGGTCGGGGATTCGTCTTCACGTAGTTAGTCATAAATAAGCCACATAGATGTATAAAATTTCACTTTAACTATATTTAATTCTACAAATCATCAATAAACCGGTATTCCACAAAATTGCACTAACAATTAATCTTGATTCAAAGTATATCTTTCATAATTGGACGATGTTATGTATCAACTGGCTATGCGCCAAATAATATTTGATGCCATATGTTGCACTGGCTCATGAAGTAAGTGTATTATAGCCTCAGTATGGAATAGTCCACCCCTGTGGTCTCGAGCTAGCGTGCTGCCTTGTCACGCAGCGGGCCCGGGTTCGATCCCGGTCGGGGCAGTTTTTCTGGGTGAGGTTTTTATTGGGGTTTTTCCTCACCTGTAAGTGTCAGGAAAACATCATCATCCTTATCATTATCATCACCTGTGTGGAAAGCAACGGAAAGCTACCACACCTACACAATTCCCTAGTAAAGCTGCAAGCATAGCATGAAAATGCTATGATTGCAGTGAAGGATCTGCCTTCGGGCAGAATTACTATGGATGAATGATGATATCCAGCGGGTAGCTTTGTTTCCCCGCAGCTGTTATATATAATTAAATGCAAAGATGCCGACTACCGCCACTATAATAATTCCGCATGTTAATCATTGTCAAGCACTGTCGCGCGGCACCGCTTTTATATAAACGGACAACCATCATAGTGTGGCGATAATACGCCGAAATATAGCCTTATTATTAAAGAAAAATGTAAACGTCATCAGTCCTATCAGGGATTCTATGTTTTGCAACAAACAGCTATGAAACCAGACCTTCATAAATGCAATTTAAATTTTGCATCATGCAGCTAAATGCCAAATTTTCCCGCTCTAGATTGTTGATGCATAACTGTCACCATCAACAACAACAAGGATTAAGCCCAATGGCCTGTTCCGATCTCATTATAGGTCGAATTGGCCCTTACATCTCTTCAATGGTCTTCCCAACATTCTTCTCCCTTTTGGTTTATATTCTTCTTGGTATGCGCTGTTCATTCATTCGTAATACGTGCTGAAGATAAGCATTTTGATAATAATATTTTATTCTTTCACAGAGATTAAATATATTAAGTTCTGTTCTTGTATTTTCGTTTTTCTTTTTATCGGTCCTTTGGTAGCCTATTGCTCTCAATATCTTCATTTCAGCAGCCTCTATTTGTTTACTATCTGCCTTTGTTAATGTCCAGGTTTCACTGCATAACTGTCAAACAAGGAAAATAACTTGCAATATCCAGTATTGTTAGTTTGACGCTACAATAAATAGTGAAGATTGACTTAAACTTCAAACGTATTTTTCTCGAAACTTACACAATGGCGCGTCGTCAGTTGATGCATAACGCAGTCCAATTGTCCCAGAACAATTTTCTAAATGATGTTGAAAACTTCATTCAAATCGGTCAAATAGTTTTTGAATCCATAAAGGACAGACAGACTTACATTCATTTTACACGCTTTATATTAGCTTGACCTGTATATGTCTATCTATCTATGTAACGGAATCTTTTTCGATTTTCACCCACTTAAAATCATTGGATCGACTTGAAACTTTGTATACTTGTAAAAGACCCGTGACAATACAATAATTTCATATTTTGTTTGTAAAATCATGGCCAGACTCATCAGAAAATCAAAAAAAGTGTCTTTGTGTCTATGTAACGGAATTTTTTAACACGATTTTCAACCACTTAGAAACATTGGATCGACTTGAAATTTCGTAGCCTATACTTGTCAAGGACCCGTAACAATACAATATTTTCATATTTGTTTCTAAAATCCTGGCCAGAATCATCAGAAAATAAAAAAAGTGTCTTTGTATCAATGTAACGGAATCTTTGAACCCGATTTTCACCCACTTAGAAACATTGGATCGACTTGAAACTTTGTATACTTGTAGAGAACCCGTGACAATACAATAATTTCATATTTTGTTTCTAAAATCCTGGCCAGAATCATCAGAAAATAAAAAAAAGTCTTTGTATCTATGTAACGGAATTTTTGAACACGATTTTCAACCACTTAGAAACATTGGATCGACTTGAAACTTCGTATACTTGTCAAGGACCCGTAACAATACAATATTTTCATATTTGTTTCTAAAATCCTGGCCAGAATCATCAGAAAAAAAAGTGTCTTTGTATCAATGTAACGGAATCTTTGAACCCGATTTTCACCCACTTAGAAACATTGGATCGACTTGAAACTTTGTATACTTGTAAAAGACCCGTGACAATACAATAATTTCATATTTTGTTTCTAAAATCCTGGCCAGAATCATCAGAAAAAAAAAAAAAACGTGTCTTTGTATCTATGTAACGGAATTTTTGAACACGATTTTCACCCACTTAGAAACATTGGATCGACTTGAAACTTCGTATACTTGTCAAGGACCCGTAACAATACAATATTTTCATATTTGTTTATAAAATCGTGGCCAGAATCACCAGAAAATAAAAAAAAGTGTCTTTGTATCAATGTAACGGAATCTTTGAACCCGATTTTCACCCACTTAGAAACATTGGATCGATTTGAAACTTTGTATACTTGTAAAAGACCCGTGACAATACAATCATTTCATATTTTGTTTCTAAAATCCTGGCCAGAATCATCAGAAAATAAAAAAAAAGTGTCTTTGTATCTATGTAACGGAATTTTTGAACACGATTTTCACCCACTTAGAAACATTGGATCGACTTGAAACTTCGTATACTTGTCAAGGACCCGTAACAATACAATATTTTCATATTTGTTTCTAAAATCCTGGCCAGAATCATCAGAAAATAAAAAAAAGTGTCTTTGTATCAATGTAACGGAATCTTTGAACCCGATTTTCACCCACTTAGAAACATTGGATCGACTTGAAACTTTGTATACTTGTAGAGAACCCGTGACAATACAATAATTTCATATTTTGTTTCTAAAATCCTGGCCAGAATCATCGGAAAATCAAAGAAATGAAAACTGGTATAATAGGTTGCGGACTTGACGTTTTAGGCAATCGCTCTAAGAGCGATGTAATTTCATGTATGTAATTTCAGTAATCCATAGGTCGCTGGTTCAAATCCGGTTGGGAGGATTTTTTTTAGATCAGTATTACTTTCAGCTGATACTACAATAGTATCGAATTTAAAGATATTAACATTTTTATCTTATTCTGTAAAATATTAAAACTAAAAAATAAATAATAGTTTTAAAAAACTAAAACAACACGCATTATTAGAAAACCGAACTAAAAAAATGAAAAATAATTTTAATTTCCAACACGCTTGGGATAAATAATTTTACCATCAAAAGCGTGGGGTGCTCTTTATCAATTAATATTTTTGATAATAAACAGATATTGGTAAAAGTAAAGTCTCTAAGAACAAAATGTAAAAATCATAAAAAGCACCCCACGTTTTTGATGGTAAAATTATTTATCCCAAGCGTGTTGGAAATTAAAATTATTTTTCATTTTTTTAGTTCGGTTTTCTAATAAAGCGTGTTGTTTTTTTAAAACTATTATTTATTTATTCAAAAATAGCCGGTGTTCGACCCTCAAATAGAAGACGGAAATTTTAAAAACATTTAATAAATCATTCGAGTTACGCATGCGTGAAAATACTAGCGCTTTCTTCAATATCAGTTGTTTATTATGGACCGGATTTTCTCACATTTGCATATTATGTTTCCCAGGTCACTTTGGATCCAAGGTTCATGGGTTCAAACCTGACACGAATGTTAATATGTTTAGGGGTAAAGTGGGGAATTTCGATCATAGAGGTAATTCCGATCACGATTTTATTCAGAAAAAAACTATTAAAAACGTGTTCTGCATATTGGTGACGTCTCTGAAAATTGTTTCAAGCATTGTGTATAATGTCAATGCTATTTTTTATAGTTGATCAGCATCTCTGCAGTCGGCCGCGGTGGACTAGTTGGTTATACTCCTTGCCTCCGGTCCCGAGCGTCGCGGGTTCAAACCCGACCGGGGTGGATGGATTTTTTTAGGATGGAAAAATCCAAGGAACAAGTCCTCCGGGAGGGACTTTAAGCCGTGGGTCCCGAGTCTGAAGATTTTCAGGCTCGTAAAAGATCCTTAAGCCTGAATGAAAAGGCCTCTAAGGAAAATTTACCGAATTTTCCCGTCCTAGTACTACCTTGGTTTCCTAGATGTCGGTATGAGGCGGAACGCTGACCACGGACCACTCAAATGACATCTATACGAAAACAAGTGTAACAAAATTAGTATGGTTCAAATTCTTCCCTGTAGGGGGAGAGCGCCTAAATCTCTGTAAAGGGAAAACATGGGCTTACAAGAGAAGAGATACATTTTATCTCTCATCCTACTGAAATCATATACAGCCAATTTGAATGCAAAATAACATGCTAATAACTAAATATTAATTTAATATAGAATTGAGTGCAAAAATGATCTATCTCTATAGAGTTGAATATTAATCCAACACACATTTTAAACCGAAAGTGCGTTTTTCGGCTCATTACTGCAGCGTCGTTATCCTCCCTAGACTGTGATATTCATGAACTATGCCAATATTCCTTTCTCCTTGCATCTACCCCCACTCTCCCTCTTTACCTCTCCTGGTGCGCTGTTCCTACGGCGCATCTCCCCTCTACCTCGGAACCTTCATATACGTGGTGCACAGGCAGAACGTTATCATTCATTCTTTCATTCATCGATCCATTCCGAGATGGGATTGGAACTCTAAAATGGACAAGGTCGTCTGAAGCCGAGAAGCGGCGCAGTTTTAGTTGGTCCTGTAGACCAGGGAAGAAGTCACCCTGGCTTGGACGCTAGCATGAGTGTAGTATGAGGTATGGTGTGGTCTTTGTCTTGTAAAAGTATTATCATTTATTTATTTATATTATGTTCTTGAATGATCAAATGTTTATCTTGATTTTGTTTTTACTTCAGACTACTTGTTGCATTAAATATCATTTTTTATATAATTAATGTTCAATCTGATTTATGTGCACGTAGCTGTTTGGTATAATCCTATACGGAAACTCACTCACTTAGGAGATCATTTCCAGCTCCCTTTATTTTGCTGTCTAGCTTTCCTGATTGATAATCATAGTGAAAACAATCATTTTCAGTCACTCTGTGGGTTTGAGAATCATTATTGATTTATGTTAATACGCCTTGAAAAGAAAGATGAATCAATCCTTGCCTTCTATGGGCCCGAGGCAAGTAATTTTGTAATTAATAACCTTGGAGGTAATCAGATCTACGCTAATAGAAGCAACGAAAACAAAAGACGATCCCTAAGCGGCACAATTTAACTAAAAATGCTACAATAAGAAATAGAAAATACATATTGAACACTGATTCAGTTAGAAAAAATTCTAACTTAATCAGTTTTCAGTATTTATTTTCCATTTAATGTTATTTCGTTACATTCTTTGTGTCTTTCTTATTTTCACTCAATTTCTCTAAGATTCACGGAACTGTGATGGAATGAATTTGCACATGTGCAATAATTGTTTTTATGCATTGCTACTTATGACTTGCTAACTGCTCCTGCCATTTTGTTACACACACACACACACACACACACACACACACACACACACACACACACACACACACACACACACACACACACACACACACACACACACACACACACACACACACACACACACACATATATATATATATATATATATATATATATCCATCCATAGTAATTCTGCCCGAAGGCAGGTCCTTCACTGCAATCATAGCATTTTCATGCTATGTTTGCAGCTTTACTAGGGAATTGTAGGTGCGGTAGCTTCCCGTTGCTTTGCACACCGGTGAAGGATGATGATGATGATGATGGCCATATGATTTCGGGGACCGTTTGGGCCTTAAAGTTTTCCTGACATTTGTCTTACAGGTGAGGAAAAACCCCGATAAAAACCTCACCCCGAAAAACTGCCCCGACCGGGGATCGAACCCGGTCCCGCTGCGTGACAAGGCAGCACGCTACCTCGAGACCACAGCGGTGGACATATATATATATATATATATATATATAATCACTATTCGCTTGAAAGCCAACTTTTAAAAATAAATAAAAAAGGTCTGGAAGAGAGTTTGGATAATTTTACATGCACCATGCTGTGATACTCTCCGGATAGATCACTAATCCACTGAAAACTCAACTTTCGAATTGTTGTGGGTTAGATATCTTTTCGGGGCAATTATTTAATTATAATTTTATCGAAGTGTGACTTTTTTTTTAGAGATGCATTGTATGTACAATGACTACTGTAGTTATATAACAGGCACGTGACACAATCTTGGTAATTATAAAGTTAAATAAGATGTGCGCAGGCCCGAACTAATTGTTGTCAATTAAAAACATCCTGTGACAAGCGACACGTCATCCTACTCAAGTTAACAATCACAGTGGATAATCCCATCATCCTTCCTATTAGCGTAAAGTTTACTTTTTCGTTATATACATGTGTTTTAGAATAAGTATTATAGTCGGCCGCGGTGTTCTAGTGGTTATGCTCCTCTGTTCCCGAGGGTCGCGGATTCAAACCCAGCCGGGATCAATGGATTTTTTTAGGATTGATAAATCCAAGGAGCAAGTCCTCTGGGAGGAACTTTAAGCCGTGGGTCCCGAGTCTGAAGATTTTCAGGCTCGTAAAATATCCTTCTTCTTATTCTTCTTCTTCTTCCTCTAGAGATGTTTTTTAAATGCCCCAGGTTTGTCTTTCGACATTCCTTGTTTCTCTCCTTGCATGGTGTACTTGTAACCCACTTCTGAGGTTGGGGCGCCTGGAAGGCGGGGTTACGTTGCCCCGATGATATGATGGGTGATGATGATGATAATGGTGCGCCAGGAGAGTCCCTAATCCTAAGCTTAACCTAAGATGAAAATGAATGATGATGATTGCGATGTCCATATGATTTCGGGGACGTTTGAGCCTTAAAGTTTTCCCGACATTTGTCTTACAGGTGAGGAAAAACCCCGATAAAAACCTCACCCAGAAAAACTGTCCCGACCGGGGATCGAACCCGGGCCCGCTGCGTGACAAGGCAGCACGCTACCCCAAGACCACATCGTTATCATCATCATCCTTCACTAGTGTGGAAAGCAACGGGAAGCTACCACCCTAGTAAAGCTGCAAAGCATAGCATGAAAATGCTATGATTGCAATGAAAAGACCTGCCCTCGGGCAGAATTACTATGGATGGATGTTAATAACTATATGGAAATGTAGCTGCAAGGGTTATAATTGGATAGTTGCCCCAAAAAGAGATCTATCCCACAAACTACAAATTTTTGGGAAAACGAAAAAAAAAGTATAATGTTCATTTTGAGGCTATTACCTTTACTGTATCATATAATTTTTAATCTTGTCCTATTGGAATCAGATACAGCCAATTTGACTGCAAATAACATGTTAATAACTAAATGTTAATTTAATATAGAATTGAGTACAAAAATGATCTATCTCTATTGAGTGTCAAAATGATCTAACACATATTTAAATAAAAATGTTATAATCCATCCATAGTAATTCTGCCCGAAGGCAGGTCCTTCACTGCAATCATAGAATTTGCATGCTATGCTTGCAGCTTTACTAGGGAATTGGTGTGGTAGCTTCCCGTTGCCTTCCACACCGGTGAAGGATGATGATGGCCATATGATTTCGGGGACCGTTTGGGCCTTAAAGTTTTCCTGACATTTGTCTTACAGGTGAGGAAAAACCCCGATAAAAACCTAAACCAAAAAAAAAGATCACCCAGAAAACTGCCCCGACCGGGGATCGAACCCGGGCCCGCTGCGTGACAAGGCAGAACGCTACCTCGAGCGGTGGGCAATGGTATAATAAGAAATAGAAAATACATATTGAACTTTGATTCAGTTAGAAAAAATTCTAACTTAATCAGTTTTCCGTATTTATTTTCAATTTAATGTTATTTCGTTACATTCTTTGTGTCTTTCTTATTTTCACTCAATTTCTCTAGGATTTTGATTAGAATTCACGGAACTGTAATGGAATGAATTTGCACATGTGCAATAATTGTTTTTCTGTACTGCTACTCATGACTTGACTAACTGCTTCCGCCATTTTGTTACAGATAGTAAGAACGAAATAAGCACTGTCTTATTTTAATAAAATTGAATTTAATTATTAAGTAAAAAAAGCTTAAACACTATTCGCTTGAAAGCCAACTTTTAAAAATAAATACAACAGGTTTGGAAGAGAGTATTAGTCATTCAAAATATCTCTGCAGGCGGAAGAATTATGAAGCTCTATTTGTTGCTACACGCGACGTCATATAAGGCAGTGTACACTGTCAGTGTCCCACGTCCCATTCCCCTCTGCGGTCTAGATAACAGTGTCACGTGTTCTATTCCTGCATAAACACGACTGCAGTGCCCTCCGTCAATAACTGCACTTACTCCTTAAACGGGTAATATGCATCATGCCGTGATACTCTCCGGATAAATCACTAATCCACTGAAAACTGAACTTTCGAATGTTTATGGGTTAGATCTCTTTTCGGGGCAACTATTCAATTTCCCTAGCACAAAGAGGAAGAATGAGATAAGAATTTCAATAGGAAAGTTTCCGAACCTTTCAGGACTTGTATTTAAACAGGGATCTCATCATAACACTGTCTGAAGAAAAATCTTAGGATGTTATGCCACTGTTTCATTGAGGGACTAGTGAATTGTTTCTAACTCTTAGAAATGTAAAGTTCCGAGAACAGTTTTATTTTTTTTTACAAAGTTAATCAGAAACCGTAAACACAATGTGCAGGTCCAGTTCTCATTAACTTCTCTCCTCTAATTGAAGAGAAGGATGTAATGTTCTTTTTTTATTCTGTTCCATTCCATCAACGCAAATTAGCCCATAAATTGGCTACGTATCCTACAAGTTACATTGATTTAATTCATATACAGGGTGTAAGTAATCCCATTACAGACTTTGAGGACGTGTAGTGGGGCTAAGACAGTTATGTTTAGCATAGGAACTCACGTCCGTAATTATACCGTTTTTCCCGCTTCTTCTTCTTCTTCTACTACAAGGTTTAGGCTATGCAGCCTGTTCCGGCGAAGTTAAAAGTGGAGCCCATCTTCTACGTGGTCGGCTAACATCTCTTGTTCCTCTGGGATTATACAGGAAGGTTATTTTTGGTGTTCTTTCGTTGTTCATTCTCATTAAGTGTTCTGTCCATTTCTTATTATTTTTCGCTGATTTTATCTTCAATTTTATACATATTTAATTTTTTCTCGTATAGTTTCATTCCTTATTCTATCTGCTCTTGTGCATCCTTTCACATTCCGTAAAAATAGCATTTCCGCAGTCTGTATCCTGCCTTTATCCCTTGATTTCATTATCCAATTTTCACTTCCATACAACAACAAAGGAACAGGCATTGTTTTATATAATTTAAGTTTCGTATCTTTCCTTGTTTTCCGACCTAAGGTTCTTTTTATGGTTCCACAAATAGCCTGAAATTTATTTACTTTATTTTCTATATCTTTATTTTCTCTATAAGTTATATCACATCCTAAATATTGGAAATGTGATATTTGTTCTATTATTTTGTTATCCAGTACAATTTTTGATCTAATTCCATATTTACCAATAAATGCCATTACTTTTGACTTATTTATTGATATTTTACAATTATATCTATTGGCTATTAATTTAAATTTATATGCTAACATTTGGAGCTCATTTTCAGATTCTGCTAAAAGTACAACATCGTCAGCGAATAATAAAGCATTTATGAGGAATAATTCTATTTATTATTTCAGAAGTATTTTTCTTTCTCTCATTTTTTGAGCCCTTTTCCACAGCAGATTATCCCCAACTATTGACATCGGATCCTTCTGACCCCCAGCAGGAATCTTACCTTTTAATCCCCTTCAAATTCCACCTACAGATAAGAGCTGATGAGTTGACGAGCGTAAGGAATGCGTGACATAATACTAGAGACATCTATCGCATGAAAATATTAGTCACGTTTCTGGACGAATAAAACATAATTTTTGTAAACACTGTAATGAAAATGAAACAATATTATACCATATTCCAGATGTCTTCGGAGCAAAGCAGTAAGCCAGCCCTCCCCTTCATTTAAAATGCTGACGCGTCATTGGTTGCGTTGCACCTGTCTGGTGGGAAATCCCACATCAGTATTATTCACAATATTGCGATATAAGTAAGAGGCTATTTGTGGAACCATAAAAAGAACCTTAGGTCGGAAAACAAGGAAAGATACGAAACTTAAATTATAGAAAACAATGGCTGTTCCTTTGTTGTTGTATGGAAGTGAAAATTGGATAATGAAATCAAGGGATAAAAGCAGGATACAGACTGCGGAAATGCTGTTTTTTACGTAATGTGAAAGGATGCACAAGAGCGGATAGAATAAGGAATGAAACTATACGAGAAGAATTAAATATATATAAAAATTAAAGATAAAATCAGCGAAAATAATAAGAAATGGACAGAACACTTAATGAGAATGAACAACGAAAGAATATCAAAAATAACCTTCCTGTATAATCCCAGAGGAACAAGAGATGTTGGCCGACCACGTAGAAGATGGACTCCACTTTTAACTTCGCCGGAACAGGCTGCATAGCCTAAACCTTGTAATAGAAGAAGAAGAAGAAGAAGAAGTAAGACACTCTTGTCGTCCCAACTCCTTTCAAAAAACGTAAAAATGAAAAAAAATATATATAAAACTATTATTCTACCAGTTATATTATATGGATGCGAAACATGGACTCTTAGTTTATGGGAAGAAAGGAGATTACGAGTATTTGAGAATAAAGTTCTTAGGACAATTTTTGGACCTAAGAGAGATGAACAGACAGTTGAATGGAGAACACTACATAACAGTGAACTACATGGTCTTTATAGGAAGCCGGATATGATAAGAACAGTTAAGTATCGTAGACTACGATGGGCAGGACATGTGGCACGAATGGGGAATGAAAGAGGTGCATGGAAACTTCTTATAGGAAAACCAAAGGGAAAACGCCCAGTTGGTAGACCAAGAATGAGGTTGGAGAATAACATTAAGTATGATTAGACGGCGATTAGAGATTATTATTATTTGTATTTATTATAATATTATTAGTAGCATTATTATACAGTGTGATTATAAAGTCCCAGTACATTTTGTGGATAACGTGGCGCAAATAAAACAAAAATTATAAGGTAGTTTCAACTATAAAATTAGTGTTCAACATAACCTCCATCAATCTCAAAACATGTTTTCCAACGACGCACCGTCGCCCGGAAAACATGCACCAACATATCCTCTGTAATCATTTCACTCGCTTGGCGTATGCGTTCTTTCAGCACTTGCAGATTAGGAAACTTGGTTCTGTACACCCGTTGCTTGATGAACCCCAAGGAAGAAAGTCCAGGGATGCGAGGTCTGGCGAACGAGGTGCCCAGATGCGAGGAGATGCCCTTCCAATCCACCTTTTGGGGAACCTGTCATTGAGATACCCGCGTATAGCCAGAGCAAAGTGTGGTGGTGCTCCATCTTGTTGCAACACCACTGTATCAATGATACCATCTTGCTGTAACTGTGGCTGTAAGAAAAGTTGCAACATATCAAGATACACGTCTCCCGTGATGGTTTCCTTTGGAATCTGTCTCTAACTTCCTCGTACGACTGGCCTCTTAAACGCGCAGCAACAATCTCTATCCGCTCTTTAATGGTGAACATATTTGTATCTTTCGAATGGCTGTAACAGAAATACGATATGTAAGCGATTTCTTAAAAATGTACTGAGACTTTATAATCACACTGTATTATTATTGGCATTTATTATTATTATTATTATTATTATTATTATTATTATTTATTAATATATTATTATTGGTATTCATTATTCGTGTTGGTATTATTTATTATTATTATTGGTAATAGTATTAATATTACTATTATATTATTATTATTGTTATTATTAATTTCATTATTATTGTCAGTATTGCATTTCATTGTTGTTAAATAAATATGCTGTGAAACCGTAATTGCGTGTCGATGTGCTCGTAAGGTTTATCCGCTTGTGAAGCGCGCTTTTTCGCCGTTACAACCACTGTTTACATCTGCTCCGTAGACATCTGGAACCAACTATACTAACCGCAACACATGGACAAATAAAACACAATCTTTATAAGCACTAATGAAAATGAAACAATATTAGTAACCGCAACAAATGATCGAATAAAACACAATCTTTATTTAATCTATATTTTTATTCGTACTTGCCGCTATTTTATGCCTGATTGGTGTCATGGCCTGCTGTAGTCTCAACTAAATTATTTTCCACATTTAACGTATATACTTGTCGGCCGCGGTGGACTAATGGTTATGCTCCTTGCCTCTGGTCCCGACGGTCGCGAGTTCAAACCCGGCCGGGGTCGATGGATTTTTTAGGACGGAAAAATCCAAGGAGCAAGTCCTCCGGGAGGGACTTTAAGCCGTGGGTCCCGAGTCTGAAGATTTTCAGGCTCGTAAAAAACCCTTAAGCCTGAATGAAAAGGCCTCTAAGCAAAATTTACCGAATTTTCCCGTCCTAGTACTACCTTGGTTTCCTAGATGTCAGTATGAGACGGAACGCTGACCACGTACCACTCAATATGACATCTATACGAAAACAAGTGTAACAAAATTAGTATGGTTCAAATTCTTCCCTGTAGGGGGAGAGCGCCTAAATCTCTGTAAAGGGAAAACGTAGGCTTACAATACAATACAATACAATACGTATAGCCTATACATTGGCGAAACTGCTAACGTCAGTCAGTTGTTTATAATGAACGCAAATATTTCCAACAAAGTTGTTGCAATTTCACTATTATTTATTATTTTGAAAACACCATCGTGCAAAAAATAATGTACAACACACGTTTGTGAAGTGTTTAACAGAGTCTCGGAAATTAAAAACCTCGCATTGTAATATACTATTATTTAAACATATCAAAAACGATTATCATTATCTATGTTTTATTTTATTTTCCATTTTTTCAGTGGAACCTAGGTGGATAAACTCTTTAACATTTTCAAAATTAAAGTAAAATGATCCCACAACAGGCCTCAGGAGGCCCTTGGAGTACTAGGAGGTTAAGGCTCCCACTATTTCTAGACAATCGGCACTTTGTGTCAGCCAGGTTGTCAGCCCTGCGTAACGGCCGGCTTTACCCCCAGAACAAGCGTCTGGTACTCATTTCCTTTAGAGGCTGAGTCGACCCCAGGGCCATAGTGTCTCCAGAAGATTTGGGCCAGTTTAAAAATCCTGACCCCAACGGGACTTGAACCCTCGACCTTCCGGCTTGTAGCGCAGTGCCTTAACCACTACGCTACGGCGTGCCCCCACATTTTCAAAATTACGAATTTCAATTAATAGATTCGGTTGTATTCCATTAATTGAATCCTAGTCCTGGTTATTACGATTGTTGCTATTATTATTATTATTATTATTATTATTATTATTATTATTATTATTATTATTATTATTATTTATTATTATTATACCTACAAGGATTACACTTTAACACTTTATTGGTTCGTTCCGACTCCAAATATCATAGCTGCTGTATCCATCTCTTCCGTGGGCGTCCCCGATCCCTTTTTCCTCTTCTCGGTTGATAGTTCAGACTTTTCCAAGGCAATTTGTTGGTACCCATTCTGCAGACATGTTCATACAATCTTCTCATATATTCTTCTATTTTATCTGTCAAACTGGATATTTGTAGTTTTTTACGAATACCATCGCTTCGTTTTTTTTACCCATTAAAATATATCCTGCTACAAATCGTAAATATTTCATTTCTGCGGCTTCTATTCTTTTAATTGTCTGTTTATTCAGGACCCATATTTTTGAGCCAAACAATATTGAAGGCACAGCCAATAGGCTACTTTATAAAATTTTAAATGTGTTTCTTTTCTTACTTTCTTTCTCAGTGTTATTTTAAGGGCGCCACATAAATATTATTTTACTATTAAATAATAATAATTAATAATATAATAATAATAATTTATTTATATACAGAATTTTAATGTTTACATATCTTTCTGTACCTAAAGTTTTATTTTTCTTCTCCACTCGTTTCTCTCCATCCAATCCATGTCCTCCAGTCCTCTTGCTCTCATTTCAGTTCTTATTTCCTGCATCCACGAGTTTCGAGGTCTTCCTCTCCTCCTTCTTCCAGGTGGACACCATTCCAATGTTTTCCTGGGTAATCTTTCTTCTTGCATTCGTCGTACGTGCCGATACCAATTTAATTGCTTATACCGTATATAACCTACTATTGAATAACCAATATTAATTTTTTCTCTTATGTCAGTATTTCTTATTTTGTCTAATTTTGAACATCTTGCTGCTCTCCTCAAGAAATCCATTTCCATCGACATAAGCTTTTGTTTAAGTTTTTGTGGAATTCCCAAACTTCAGCTCCATATGTGACAGTATTTCTCACTATTGAATTATATATTTGTAACTTATTTTTCCTGGTTATATGTCTGTTCCATAAGACTCCATTCATATTATTATTATTATTATTATTATTATTATTATTATTATTATTATTATTATTATTATTATTATTATTATTATTAGTTTACTTGTAAAATTACTAATGAAATTGATCATGGTTTATTTATATGTCTGTGTACATTACAGTACATGCTAATGTAATGTTACGTTTTAATTAGTGAGTTAAATGTTAATTTTGTTTTACTACAGTTTTGCACTGATCGGGTGACATAATTCGTATCGAAGGTGAAGGACATGAGTCGCCGTTTAATTGGATGACGTCATGTCAGTAACACCGAAGAAAAGGAATGCCTTGTAAAGGTGGCACGCTTGGTTGAATCACCAGAATTCCGGTGCGCACTGACCCCTGCGCAGACAAGTGAACGAACGGCCTCTGTCCCTCAACTTTATACATTTTAAATTGAATTTATAGAACCTGCGAGTTGCGTACATATTATACCGATTCCATTTCAAAATGTCACTGTATCGGAGGGTGTTTACTTTCTGTTGAAAGGAAAAGTTCTAAATATATCGAATAGTTTAGTACTCGTACACAATGTTACGCTTTTATTTTTCTTAAGCCCTTTCCTTGCCTGTGCAGGGATTAGGGCGCTCCCTAATGAGACATTATTGTCCAAGTTAATTTAGTTACACTCATTTACCAGTAGATGTTAGGGAGTGATGGAGGAGTAGGTCTAGAGCCTCGACGAGACATCTACTGGGTAATTAAGGTATTACTGGATGGAAACTGTCGGTAAAATTTACACAGAGACCTTATGTTCCGCTTATAACTATCCATCCATAGCAATTCTGCCTTCACTGCATTTTCATGCTATGCTTGCAGGTTTACTAGGGAATTGTAGGTGTGGTAGCGTCCCGTTGCTTTCCACACGGTGAGGGATGATGATGATAAGGATGATGGCCATATGATTTCGGGGCCTTAAAGTTTGCTGACATTTGTCTTACAGGTGAGGAAAACCCCCGATAAAAACCTCACCCAGAAAAACTGCCCTGACCGGGGATCGAACCCGGGCCCGCTGCGTGACAAGGCAGAACGCTACCTCGAGACCACAGCGGTGGACGCTTATACCTCTAATAAAATAAATAGTTTTAGTTGTGTGAGTGCGCGGATATCTTCGTTTTGTTGCTATACTTACGTACTTACTCACTGGCACTATCGAACCCGTAGGTTCATGGCCGCGCGGACATAACATCTCCATACATCCCTATCCTGAGCTAATGCCTTCCAATTATTCCCTGTATAATCTACTTCCCTCAAATCATAGTTAATATTGTTCTCCCATCTCATTCTTGGTCTACCAACTGGGCGTTTTCCCTCTGGTTTTCCTACAAGAAGCTTCCACGCACGCCTTTCATTCCCATACGTGCAACATGTCCTGCCCAACGCAGTCTATGAGACTTAATTGTTCTTATTATATCTGGCTTCCTATAAAGACCATGTAGTTCATTGTTATGTAGTCTTCTCCATTCACCTGTCTGTTCATCTCTCTTTGGTCCAAAAAAAATCCTAAGAACTTTATTCTCAAAAACTCGTAATCTCATTTCCTCCCTTAAAGTAAGAGTCCATGTTTCGCATCCATGTAATATAACTGGTAGAACAATAGTTTTATATATTTTCAGTTTAACGTTTTTTGAAAGCAGTTGGGACATCAAAAGTCTCTGCAATGCACAATAGCACGCATTTCCAGAATTGAGCCTATGTTTAATTTCCTTGTGCTATGGCAACAATAATAACAAATATGGCAACTCCTCAACAGAAAGCGTTTTGTGTTTTGCAGTTTGAGAGTTGTAAATCAGTTGTGACAGTTCAACGTGCGTTTCGAAGGCAGTTTAATCGTGATCCCCCCAATGCCAACCACATCCGTCGATTGCATAATCAGTTCGCAATTACAGGTCGTCTGCGTAAAGGCAAAAGTATGGGACGACCAAGAGTGTCTGAGGAGAATGTTGCTGCAACATTTCAAGCGCAAAGTTAGCGTAATCAGTAGGCTTTAGAGCCTGTAACAATTATAAAGGGTAGGGACGCATATGTAAGCGTTTTGGTAAGACCTTTCACACTATCAATACTGGATTTGTTGTCATGGTCCAGATAATAGGGCTTATCTCCAGTGGCCTCCCAGATCACCGGATATCACACCATGCAATTTTTTCCTTTGAGGTTCTGTAAAGGACAGAGTCTATGTGCCTCCATTGACTGCTAACCTGCCCGAGTTGAGAGACAGAATTTGAGAAGCTATTACTGCCATCAATCCAAACATGCTTACTAATATATGGGAAGAATTAGCTTACAGGTTGGATGTGTGTCATGTAACAAACGGGGCTCACATTAAACATCTATGGACTTATAATGTAGGCTGCCCATTTGTCCTGTTTTTCCCGGGACAGTCCTGTTTTTTTGGAAAATGTCCCGCTGTCCCAAAAGTTTTCTTGGGGACGCTCAAATGTCCCGCTTTTGGGATGATGCTTTGTCCATGTATTTATCAATGGCGACTTTCGTTTTGTAATTATCATAAGTAATGCCACGAGTGATTTCCAAATTATCGATAAATTCACGACTCACGAAGTGAGGAGTGAATTTATCTAGAGAATTTGGAAATCAAGAGTGGCATTTGTTAGGACTATTTAACGAATAAAATTAAGCTGTTTACTCACAAATCATTATTTAACTGTAGTTATTTTAAAATACTTATATATTTAATGTAAACGGCGATGTTTGAAAACAAATGAGAAACGATAGGTACGCTTCATCTGCTTCTTTTGTTTATCACTGCAACCAGATCATACTATTTATTGCCAAAGGAACGCAATATTGTAAGAATGATCTCCAGTGGAGAAAAAAATGAAACACATCTAACTGATATTAATTCATTTCTGATGTCGTATGATGTAAATATGACAATTATATTTTTCTGGATTGTTACCTGGGAAAAAATACATTTAAGAAAGTGCAAACAGTGGTTTCTTTTTTTGGTGGTATAATAAATTGCTACTTGGAGAACAGGGTATTGAAGAGGATAATTTACAGACAGCAGAAATGCTAGTTGCAGAACCACGTGCATTAGAGGTTGAAATGGCGATAGAAAAATTGAAGATGCATAAAGCATCATATTTAGATGAGATCCCAGCAGAACTGATAAAACCAGGGGGAGAAAAATTGATGGACAAGATACGCCGCGTTAGTTGCTTAGTATGATTTGAAAAAAATAAGCTCTTCCAGATGAGTGAAAAGAATCGATTATCGTATCAATTTATAAGAAAGGAGATAAAACGGGTTTCGTAGACTGCGATAGGCAGGACATGTGGCACGAATGGGAATGAAAGAAATGCATGGAAGCATCTTGTAGGAAAACCTGAGGGAAAACGCCCAGTTGGTAGACCAAAAATGAGGTGGGAGAATAACATTAACTATGATTTGAGAGAAGTAGATTATACAGGGAATGATTGGAAAACATTAGCTCAGGATAGGGATGTATGGAGAGCTTATGTCCGCGCGACCATGAACCTATGGGTTCTATAGTGCCAGTGAGTTAGTTTTATATACATTGTATGTAGTATACATAAAGGACAGTGGTTTTACTTCCCGCCCTAGGTAGTTAATTTGTAATATTGCAGTATAGTTATTTATGGAGTAAAACTTTATTAACTGAACAAAACAACTAATTTATATAATAAGTCCATACTAGAAAGTGTAATGTTATATGGATCCGAAGTGTGGACAATGACACAACAACATGTCAACAGAATAACTGCAGTTGAAATTGATTTTTGGAGAAGAGCTGCCAGAAAATCTCGACTGGAAAAAAAGAATGAGAAATATAGAAATTAGAAAATGGATGAATGCAGAAAGAAATATAATGCATGAGATTGAACACAGAAGGCTAATACAATATGGACACATAAGAAAAATGCAGGATGGAAGACTACCAAAGGCCGTCTATGCATGGAAAATTGAAAGAAGGTGCAGAAAAGGAAGACCAAGAACAACCTGGAAGAATAACATTCAAAATTCAATGAGGAAATTTGGTGTAACAGATGAAGACGCAGAGGACAGAGAACGATGGAGAACTTTAATTAAGGGAAATTTGTGAATGTTTGTTACAAACTGATAGTCTATAAGGCCATATTCATTTATGTACTTTTTTTTTTAAATTCATGTTAATTACTAAGATTGGTTGGAGAAAACACTCAATGATGAGGAAAATTCTCAAAATGAATGAATGTACAGTCCTTCTTCTTCTTCTTCTTCTTCTTCTTCTTCTTCATTTCATGGGCTGGCAAATTGCCTGATCCGCCTCACAGTTGTTCTGTCCATCTTTTCAGTGGCCTTCCTACATTCCTTGAACCTCTTGGCTTGTAGTTAAATGCTGCTTTTGGTAATCTTGTTACATTCATTCTTTCTACATGTTTAAACCATTTTTCTCTATATTCTTTGATTTTATCATTCAATAGATACATATTTAACTCTGTTCTTATATCTTCATTCTTTATCCGATCCGTTCTTGTGCAGCCTTTTGTTCTTCTAAGGAAGTTCATTTCTACGCTTTGTATTCTACTTTGTAATTTTTTGGTCATTACCCAAGTTTCACTCCTATAAAGTAATGCAGGAACTGCCAATGTTTTATAAAACTTCAATCTAGTAACTCTTCTTGTTTTGTTCTTTATTGTTCTATGTATAGTTCCACACATCATTTGAAATCTTGACAATTTTATATTTACGTGTCTTTCAGTTTGTGTTTATAGTAAAATTACAACCCAAATAATTAAAATTTGTTTACTTGTTCCAGAGGTTTGTTGTCTACTATGATTTTTGATCTTATATGTTCACTTCCCCAAAATGCCATTATTTTCGTTTTTTCTTTTGATATTTTAAAATTATATTCTTGGCATAACTGATTTAATTTGAATTAATAGTTATTTAGTTATTTATAGGTTGGCAGCCTCGAAATTTAGGAAATTGAACTTTCAATCAAGGTCGCCATTCCTGTAAGTACGATAGAACGCACCATCGTGCAATTTAAACTAATTAAATAAAAATAAACCATCAAAAGAGCAGAGACACACAAGAATGAAAATCTATAAAATTCTCGCTGGACCCATAATCTGTTATGGCAGTGAAGCTTGGACCATCAGAACTCAGGATGATCGTCATATTACAGCCACGGAGATGAAATTTCTGCGACGAACTGCAGGTTATAGCCTTCTAGACCACCAAAGAAATTCAACAATAGCCAGAGAGTTAAACATCGTACCTACATCTGAATACCTCCAAGAATATAGAAACAATTGGCTAGCCCATATTCAGCGCATGGATCGTCACAGAATACCAAAACAAATTCTTCACTACATTCCTCGAGGCAGAAGACCTGTGGGTCGACCTTTTCGGAGATGGCGGGAGACCGTAACGGGCCACTGGGCCTAATACTTGAAAGGACGATGATGATGATGATGAAATAAAAATAAAACTTGGTTTTGTTTGATTTTCATATTTATTAAGATATAATTCAGTGACAGCTCTTTCGGTACACTGAATTATATCTTAATAAATATGAAAATCAAATAAAACCAAGTTTTATATTTATTTCATTAATAAATATGGATTTTCACCAAGTAAATACCAACTCAATTGATTAAAAAATAAATTGTTACTGTATACTTGAATAGTTATTAATTAAAGATAATTGAATTTGCGTTAGAAGAATCTGCTAACATCTGAACTCATCACTTGCAGTCCTTGTAATGTAAACAACTGTCTTAGATGAACTAATAATTGTAATTCCGTGAGTGAGGTGGAAATATCAGATTTAATTCAATTTCGTGATGTGTCTTGCTGACCTTTGCAACGTGTCTGGATCGTTGAGCTGTGTCAGCAGCTGATAGCATTGTTACGTGCGTCCGTGAGAATCTTCAGTCCTCTCCTCAACCAATTCGTCTGAGTTCAGCTTCCCTTACCAAAAACTACTTGACCAATTTGAATGGGGTTTTCACCATCAATTGGAGAATTTCTCTGGGACAATTAACGAATATAACATTCTAGCTAACATCCAGCCTGCGCTGCTACGCCTAAATAAATTTAATATTTTTTATTTATATACAATGAGGAAGGCTTACAACTCAATGGTATTAATAAGCTGTTAGTTTATGCTGATGATGTAATATTATTGGCCGATAGCATGGTGATGCTAAAGGACAACACACACACACTATTGAGTAACACTTAAGAAATTAGGACTGGAAGTAAATATCAATAAAACTAAATATATGGTCACACGTTGAAATTCATTATATAATGTAAATGGACAGTTGATGACAAATGACGGAAATTTTGAGGAAGTGGCTGAATTCAAATACCTAGGAACATTAATCACAAATAGGAATGAGATGCACAAAGAAACTAAACATAAGCTCAATTCTGGAAATGCATGCTATTATGCATTGCAGAGACTCTTGATGTCCCAACTCCTTTCAAAAAACGTTAAACTGAAAATATATAAAACTATTATTCTACAAGTTATGTTATATGGGTGCGAAACATGGACTCTTACTTTAAGGGAGGAAAGGAGATTACGAGTATTTGAGAATAAAGTACTTAGGAAAATTTTTGGACCAAAGAGAGATGAACAAACAGATGAATGTAGAAGACTAAATAATAATGAACTACATGGTCTTTATAGGAAGCCAGATATAATAAGAACAGTTAAGTCTCGTAGACTGCAATGGGCAGGACATGTTGCATGTATGGGGAATGAAAGACGCGCATCGAAGCTTCTTGTAGGAAAGCCAGAGGGAAAATGCCCAGTTGGTAGACGAAGAATGAGGTGGGAGAATAACATTAACTATGATTTGAGGGAAGTAGATTATACAGATTATACAGGGAATGATTGGAAAGCATTAGCTCAGGATATGGATGTATGGAGGGCTTATGTCCGCGCGGCCATGAACCTACGGGTTCGATAGTGCCAGTGAGTAAGTAAGTATGTAAGTATATACAGAATTTTAATGTTTACACATCTTTCTGTGCCTAAAGTTTTATTTTTCTTCTCCACTCGTCTCTCTCCATCCAATCCATGTCATCCAGTCCTCTTACTCTCATTCCAGTTCTTTTTTCCTGCATCCATGAGTATCGAGGTCTTCCTCTCCTCCTTCTTCCATGTGGACACCATTCCAATGTTTTCCTAGGCAATCTTTGTTCTTGCATTCGTCGTACGTGCCCATACTAATTTAATTGCTTATACCGTATATAATCTACTATTGAATAACCAATATTCATTTTTTCTCTTATGGCAGTATTTCTTATTTTGTCTAATTTTGAACATCTTGCTGCTCTCCTCAAGAAATCGATTTCCATCGAATTACGTTTTTGTTCTAAGTTTTTGTTGAACTTCCAAACTTCAGCTGCATACGTGACGGTACTTCTCACTATTGAATTATATATTTGTAACTTATTTTTCCCTGGTTATATGTCTGTTCCATAAGACTCCATTCATCATTGCTGTTATTGCTCTACCTTTATTTATTCTGTTCTTAATATCACTTTCTTGTTTATCCTCTTTATCTAATTTTACTCCCAGATACTCAAATTCTTCACATCCTCTAATATACTCCTTTTTCATCTTCTAATATCAAATCTTCGCTTTCGGCTCCACATCCCATATGAAATAAATATAAATATAAAATAAATTAAATATTAATTAATTAATTATATGTTATACACTGCGACAAACCAAACATGGCGGTTGCTAGAGTAAATTTTAAATTTTAAAGTTCAGGTATACCCCCACTTGTAACGGTCGTATTTCGCTGATTTTTGGAGAATACACACCTCGGTTTATTTTAATAGAATATTCCGAGTTATGTTGTGATACATCGAAAATCGATATGCGCTAGAGCTATTCTTCGGTTGAGGGCTTTCTCCTTGTTACCCCGGAGAAGAGTCCTTATGTTTCACCCTAAGGAGAGGGTTGCCTCTTCCGCCAATTACAACATTTGAAAGCTTGTTCCATCTTGTTATTCTTGCCGTTACGGTCTTCGCCCGTATCCCTGGGCGGGGGCTCTGGATATACCCCTAGAGACTGGGTCCCTGACAGGACTTGGTCACTAATTTATTAATGTTCACCCCCGCGACGAGAACGCGCCTGTCAGATGTTACTCAGTTGTAAGCAGTTACAGCCTAAGCCCCCTGTTTACAATGAGCCGTGTTAATAGCTTCGTATGAGTCCAAAGCTAAAGGCTGTAGATAATGATGATAATTTTATTGGATGTTTTAATAAGATCAGCTGGAAAATCTAGAATGGATAGAATACGAAATAAAGAAATAAGGGAAATTATGGGTGTACAAGAGGAGCTGGACATTATAGACATTATAGAAAAGAAAAGATTGCAGTGGTATGGTCATGTCAAAAGAATGCCAGAGCAAAGATTGTCAAAAATTGTTATGGAATGGATCCCAATGGAAAGTAGGAAGAGAGGAAGACCGAAGAAAACTTGGATAGAAGGGGTACAAGCAGCTATGAATATCAGAGGAATGAAGGAAGATCAATGGATGGACAGAGAGGAATGGCGTTTGGTTTCCGGAAGACGGCGGCAGCTGCCATGATACCGGATGATGATGATGATGATTATTATTATTTATTATTATTATTATTATTATTATTATTATTACCACCATTAAAGTTTTATTTGAAGCGGCAGAATTATGACTATTTAACTCATGCCCCAAATGGGAGTCAATGACCAATCACATTTCAATGATTTTTTATTTACAACCAATCACAGTCGTGTTTCGCCTAAAATTTACCAACTAAAGTTTATCATAATAAAGAAAGCACCTCCTTTTTCTAACATTCTGAATAGGTCATAACATTATTTTGCAGTGACTGACTCTCTAAGAAATACGGCTACCAGATTGTATATATAGTGCATGAATGTCAACACTTAGCGCATACGAGAGATAATATAAAAACATTTGTAACAATTGATTATACCACAAAAAAAACACTGTTTGCACTTTCTTAAACGAATTATTTTCCAGGAAATGACGCAGAAAAATATAATTGGCATATTTACATCATAGGACATCAGAAATTAATTAATACCTATAACGCTGCTTATAAATTTCTCCACTAGGGTGCATTCTTACAACATTGCGATCTTTCGGCAATAAATAATATTATGATCTGGTTGCAGCGATCGAACAAAAGAAGCAAATGAAGCGTACCAATTGTTTCTAATTTGTTTCCAAACATCGCCGTTTACATTAAATATATAAATATTTTAAAATAACTATAGTTAAATAATGATTTGTGAGTATACAGCTTAATTGTATTCGTTAAATAGTGCTAACAAATGCCACTCTTGATTTCCAAATTCTGCAGATAAATTCACTCCTCACTTCGTGAGTCGTGAATTTATCGATAATTTGAAAATCACTCGTGACATTACTTATGACTATTTAACTCATGCCACAAATGCTAGTCAATGACCAATCACATTTCAATGACAGCCGTGTTTCACCTCGCTCATTATCGATTTCTCTTTATCAGCTCTTGCTTTTGTGATAAAGAAAGCTCCTCTTTTTTTTAACGTTCTGAACAGATCAAAGAATTATTTTTCTCCAACAAATACATTGAATATAGCAAACAATGAAAAGATTCCTTGATTTTACTGAATTGTTTACTAAAAAAATAAATGAATAACCCGTAATGTTGATTATGATATATAGTTTGATGTGTTTAATTATTTGTCCACTTGGGTGCACTCTTACAATATTGCGATCTTATTTGGCAATAAATAATATGATCAAACAGCAGTGAATGAACATAACCTCACATTTCTGATTTGTTTTCAAACATCGCCGTTTACATTAAATATATAAATATTTTAAAATAACTGTAGTTAAACAATGATTTGTGAGTAAACGGCTTAATTTTATTCGTTAAATAGTCCTAACAAATGCCACTCTTGATTTCCAAATTCTCTAGATAAATTCACTCCTCATTTCGTGAGTCGTGAATTTATCGAAAATTTGGAAATCGCTCGTGGCATTACATATGATAAGGTGTTAGCGTGAAATTGGCGAGTTTAGTTGCGTACGGCAGTTGCAACATAACAAGTATGAAAGTCACTGAATGCTAGTGACACTACACATAATGCTGGAAACAGCAGAATGTTAGTAACAAGGATTGAAGTACATTGTGAGACAGTTGGTATTTCCGGAGAAGACAAGATAGCATCACGGGGTTGCCATGGTAACGCTTGTCGGGCGAGTGAGTGACCGGGGATACGAACTGTTGGGTTTCTTATATGTCGTCATTTCCACCTGAGCAAGGCCGGTGCATTGTAGTGCTTCTTCATCAAGGTAACTTATCCATTCTCTTACCACGTTCAGCCTGGAAACTTTGTAAGTGCGCACATTTTAAGTATCAATTGCTTGTGGTAAATACTCTGATTATAAAAAGTGATCGAACGGTTTAAAAATATATACTTAATGCTAATAAAATTCATTGTTAAAACCGTTGAGGTGGAGAGTCATAAAATAAAATAAGTTAAAATGTACCTTCTTAGTTAAAATCCGTCGTCCTCAACTTATTAAATATGTAATCTTTATGCCTGTAGGCCTTTCACAACATCCGTTCCATCTTCAGCAGATCCCTCTTTGCTACAACATCCAGTATGCAGCATCAACCATCATACTGTATGTTGTAGCGAAGAGGGACCCGCTTAAGATGGAATGGATGTTCTGAAAGGCCTACAGGCAGAAAGATTACATATTTTATAAGTTGAGGACGACGGATTTTACCTAAGAAGATATATTTTAACTTATTTTATTTTATAATGTATACTTATTTTTTTATTAATTGAGAATTTGTTATGCATCAACCGGTTATGTGCCATTGTGTATGTTTCGAGAAAAACACTTTTAAAGTTTTAAATCAATCTTCACTATTTATTGAAGCGCCAAACTAATAATATTGGATATTGCAAGTTATTTTCCTTGTTTGACAGTTGTGCATCAACAATCTAAGAGCGGGAAGATTTGACGCTGCATGATGCAAAATTTAGATTACATTTATGAAAAATTGGTTTCATACCCGTTTGTTGCAAAACAGAATCTCAGTTAGGACTGATGGCGTTTATTTGAAGATTTTCTCCAACCAATCTTTAATAATTAGTACGAGTTTTTTAAAAAAAATACATAAATGACTACAGACTTACAGACTATCAGTTAGTACTTATTGTACTTGTGCAAAATTTTCGATTTTTTAAGCCATTTTTCGAAAATTTTGTGCATTTTTTCGAATTTTCGAGTGCATCAAAATATCTGTCATATTAAACTTAAAATAATCTATTTTTATAAACAAACTCCAGATCCATTCAGTGAATTCTTAAAAACACATTCACAAATTCCCCTTAATTAAAGTTCTTCGTCGTTCTCTGCCCTCTGTGTCTTCATAAAAAATATAATCAAATTCCAAAATATTGACAATTGATAAATGGACGACGTTATGCATCAACCGGCTATACGCCATTATGTAAGTTTCGAGAAAAATATCCTACGTTTGAAGTTTTAACTTATTCTTCATTATTTATTGTAGTGCCAAACTAACAATACTGGATATTGTAAGTTATTTTTCTAGTTTGACAATTATGCATCAACATTTTAAAAGCGGGAATATTTAACGCTTAGCTGCATGATGCAAAATTTAGATTAGAATTTTTGAATATCTGGTTTCATACCCGTTTGTTGCAAAACACAGAATCCCTGATAGGACTGATGGCGTTTACATTTTATTTAATAATAAGTATATATTTAAAGATTTGGCGCTAAAAGTGTGCGTACACTTACATAAATGAGCCATTGCAACAGATGACATCAAAATATTAACTTTTTTTAAAAAACTTGTGCTTAGCCGGTTGATGGGTAACATCGTCCAAATATACTTAATATAAAATATATAATAATTTTATATATTTTCAGTTTAACATTTTTTAGGGAAGTTGGGACGACAAGTGTCCTTGTAATGAGTAGGCCCTAATAGTGGCTCAAAGGATGCATTTATGGACCCTGTTTCAAATTTTTAATTACAAATTACCATTGTTAGTGATTATACGTTTTTTTGTAAGATTGTGCATGGATATAAGTACAAACATGTTGAAACTTTACTACTTTCCTCAAAATGCAACTTGCCAATAGCAAAAACTATCTTGAACAACCGGTTGGTGGGGCCGCACGGCACTTCTATCCTACGACGCTTTGGTTGGTTCAGTTAACTTAAAATATTTCACTTTTTTTTTATTTTGAAGTTTTACTATAATGTTTTAATTATTATAATATTAAAAGTAATAATGATTAAATTAGTATGTAAGGAATTAATTTATATTTTATTTGGTAAATTATTTTTAGGAATTAGGCAAAGATTTATCTAGCGCTTGGTTTTTCAGTTATATTGTTGTAGACTATAGCCCTTCTTCTGTATTTACTAACATTGTTTATTTTTAAAAATTACATGCGCCAGGTTGTCATTTCGACATTTCTGGTGTTCTCACATTGACATGATTGTACCCACTTCTGAGGTCGGGATGTCTGGAAGGCTGCCCCGATTATGTGGTGGGTGATGATGATGATGATATGGTGCGCCAGGAGAGCCATCATTCCAAAATTTAATCCAAGGCGAATATGAATTATGACGATTATGATGGCCATATGAAGTTCGGGGCTGCTTGGGCTTTAAAGATTCTTGACATTTGTCTTACAAATGAGGAAAAACCTCATCCAGAAACTTATTCCGGATCGAACCCGGGCCCGCTGCGTGACAAGGCAGAACGCTACCTCGAGACCACAACGGTGGACTATTCAGTCTTATTTCCTGTAAAATATGATGTTGCCTAAGGCCGGGCGCCCACTAAGATGATCGTGATATGATAGTGATACAACAAATACACTGATCCAACACGGACTATGACAGCAAAGTGACCTGACGCTCACTGGACTGATTCATAGTACAACATGTCGTCGGAGGACAAGGATGTCCTCGATCTAGTTTATTTAACTAATATCAATTATTACAACAGAAGACGTAAAAGGCGATTCTTGGTGCATCCTTTAGGCTTGCTAATGTAGAAGAAAGTGGTGCTTTTAATGTGTTCAAAGAATTAAATATGTATTAAATAACAATTGGAAGAAATATAAGATGTCAGAAAAAAAGTAATTTATTTATGAAGTTATTTAAATTAAAAAAAAAAATAAAGAATGATTTGCAGAGATCAGTGTTTAAATTGCAGAATACCCTGGAAAAATACAACATGAAAATATCTGAAAATAAAACCAAATCCATGGCAATCACTGGAAAGGGACTTTCGAGAGTAAAAATAATAATAAATAATAAACCAATAGAACAAGTAACACACTTTAATTATTTAGGTATTAATATATCACAGTTTCATAATCAAAAAGATGTGGAAACAAATTTAGAAAAATATAATAGATTGAATGGTATAATTAGGAGAAATTTTGGAAAACAAATGAGGAAAGAAATCCAATTGAGATTTCATAATGCCATAGCCAAACCTGCTCTACTATACGGAAGTGAATGCTGGACACTTCGAGCAAAAGATAAATCTCGCATTAATAGTTCGCAAATGAGATTCCTCCGATCACTAACTGGAGTAACATTAAGGGATAGAATGAAAAGTGATGAGATAAGGATGCAGTGGAATAGTAGGGAAATGGTTGAACATATACAAAATTATCAGATTAAATGGTTCCAACACGTCCAGAGAATGTCAAATTCCCGTTTACCTAAGATGATTTACCACCTCAACCCTAAAGGCAAAAGAAACCTCGGAAGACCCTTCAACCGATGGAAAGATCAGTTTCTGTAGTCGCAGAAAACGGGCATCATCACCCAATACTGCATTCGGAAGAAGAAGAAGAAGAAAATGACCAGCTTCATGGGCTAGTGGTCAGCGTTTCTGACTACATTTCATGAGGTCCCGGGTTCGATTCCTGGTCAAGCCTTAGGAATTTTTCTTAAAGGAAATTATTCCTGTGGTTGCCCATGGTCTAGAATTCAGATTAAGAACTCTCCTGGTGCTTCATTATCATTTATCACCCATCATATCATCGGGGTAACGTAACTCCGCCTTCCAGGTGCCCCAACCCAAGAAGTGGATTATAATTCTGCCAAACCCAGGGAAGAAAGCCACAAATATCATAAGAGACAACCTGGTGGCATTAGACAAAAAAAAAAACAAATAAATAAAGAAAATAGATAAATGAAGGAGTCTATAATTACTGTTTGCATATTTGTAAATATCTTAATTACATAAATTCGTATGCAACGTCACAGTTGCTTTCCTACGATCATTTGTTCGGAAATTCACTTGTTACTTTTACATTTATTTATTTATTGCGGGCAAGTGTGTAAAGAGTTTGACATTCATTATTTACCAGATTCCGACAATTCCTTGGTAATCCTATGCCATGCCTGATCTTGAACATTCCTGTTACTGTATTGGTTCAATGTAGTATCATAAAGACAAGGATATTCTTTAATAAGTTCAACAAATGTTATATTGAAATCAGGATCGTCTCTCATCTTCACACTTGTATACGAGCAACTCACAACTGACACAACAAAAAGTGGAGCATGCAGCACTTTGAGCATCACAACACAAACTGTTGGTGTCAAGTTGCTGTCGTATCAGACGAATGGGCTTCTTGCAATTCGATATTACGGGTTATAAAGAAACATACACGCTAGCAACAAGCAAAGCAACAAATCCGTGTCTTGTTGCTGTCGCTTGTCGTTCCAGTGGGCGCCCTGCCTTAGAATTATGTTTCTATGGTACACAATTCAGTCGTAAGGCAGGTAAAAGTAGCACCACGGTTCCCCCAATAGAAGGTGTGGGCGAAGTAATAACTTACGCAAATTTGTTTACAATGCAAGTGAAACTGAGCTCGGAAATAGTATAACTTGGTATTTCGTCTTCCTTGTGTTTACATCTACATCAATAGGCTGTGTTGTGTGAAAATTATCATTATCCTTCACTGATTAGGTCTTTGCCTGTTCCGATCTCATATCTATTCACTCCAGCGCTTTCTTGGTCTTCCCACCGATCTTCGTCCTCCAGGATTATACATCAGTGTCATCTTTGGTACCCTATCCTCTGTCATTATTTGCAGATATTCAGTCCAATTATTCCTGTGTTCATCTGTTGAAGAAGTGGTTGTACTTTTGGTTCCTCACTAATATTCTCAATCGGCCGCGGTGGACTAGTGGTTATGCTCCTTGGCTCTGGTCCCGAGGGTTGCGGGTTCGAACCCGGCCGGGGTAGATGGATTTTTTAGGATGGAAAAATCCAAGGAGCAAGTCCTCCGGGAGGGACTTTAAGCCATGGGTCCCGAGTCTGAAGATTTTCAGGCTCGTAAAAGATCCTTAAGCCTGAATGAAAAGATCTCTATGCAAAATTTACGGAATTTTCCCGTCCTAGTACTACCTTGGTTTCCTAGATGTCAGTATGAGGCGGAACGCTGACCACGGACCACTCAAATGACATCTATACAAAAACAAGTGTAACTAAATTAGTATGGTTTAAATTCTTCCCTGTAGGAGGAGAGCGCCTAAATCTCTGTTAAGGGAAACATGGGCTTACAAGAAGATACTAATATTCTCATTTCTAACATGTTCTTCTCTTGTAAAAGTAAAGCGATCCCACTACAGGCCTCAGGAGGCCCTTGGGGTAGTAGGAGGTTAAGGCTCCCACATTTTCTGGACAATCGGCACTTGATGTCAGCCGGTTGTCAGCCCCGCGTCACGGTCGCCTTTACCCCCAGAACAAGCGCTTGGTAGAGGCTGAGTCCACCCCAGTGCCATAGTGTCGCCAGAGGGTTTGGACCATTTATAATTCCTGACCCCACCGGGACTCGAACCCACGACCTTCCGGCTTGTAGCGCAGTGCCTTAACCGCTTTGCTACGGCGTCGCCCCCGTTCTTCTCTTGTACAACCTTTCAAAGCACGTAGGAATCTCATTTCCGGTGCCTGAATTTTACTTTTTTTTCTTTTTCCTTCAGGACCCAGGCCTCACTTCCATACATCGCCACTGATGGTACCACTGTTGAGTAAAACTTAGCTGCGTCTCCTTTCTAACCCTTTTCCTCAATGTGTGTGAAAATTTTAATAATTATATAAATAATTATAAAATAATTTCGTGTGAAAATTAAAAGAACGAAATTATGTAAAACACTCGGTGAAGTTAGTCCGCTTCGGAATTTGAACCTGGGTCTTCCTAATTCGAGTTCTTCGTTACCGTTTTATTAGATGGACATAAGTGTGTGATGTAATATAAAAGAAAGCGAGAGGATCTGACGTGAATTTTACAACCATCAGATTTCCCTCAATATGTGAAGTCTTATTAAAAAGTTTGCGGCGAAATTTACAGACAATTTAAAATATAGTGTGATCAGAATTTCTACTACACACTTCTGGTGATTTCAAAGTCGACCTAGAAGATTCAGTCCCACCCCATAGTCAAATGTTTAAGGCAAGATGCCTTGGCACAGAGCTACGGGACTTGCGCTGGATAGAGTCTCCATGGGGGAAGAAATTATCATAAGTAACGCCACGAGTGATTTCCAATTTATCAAGAGGATTTGTAAATCAAGAGTGGCATTTGTTAGGACTATTCAACGAATAAAATTAAGCTGTTTACTCAGAAATCATTATTTAAATATAGTTTCCCGATATTTTAACATATTTATATATTTAATATAAACGACGAGTTTGAAAACAAATCAGAATTGTGTGGTTATGTTTCATTTGTTTATTCACTGCAAATTTATCATGTTATTTATTGCCAAATAGGATCGCAATATTGTAAGAATGCACCCTACTGGAGAAAAAATGAAACAAGGAAAAGCTTTCTTTATTTTGGTAATCAAAATTCAATAATTATCGAGATGAAACCCGGCTGTGATTGGTTGTAAAACAAAATTAATTGAAACGTGATTGGTCATTGACATCCATTTGGGGCATGAGTTAAATAGTCTCACGGAATTTCTGCCAGTATGAGACCAATGCCTACCCAGCATCATGAGCAACTTGGGTTGGTAAAATAAGTAAGGGCTCCAGTTGACAAAACCAGCTATAACGGCGGGGGGCGACGACATGGTGACCTCATGTCACCCCTAAACTTGCTGGATGATCATCAACCTCTGTGTAGTAATGTATACCGTATTTTCTCGCGTAATTTGCGCACTTTTTAATTTACTTTGTCCACCGAAAAATTTGGGTGCGTAAAATACGCCGATTTTTAAAATTAGAGGTCCTGTTCTGAGTTGTCTCAATTATGTTAGGCAAGTATAGTAATTAAGAATACAGCAATTTTGTCATCTCTTATAATTGTATAGCATAACACTGTAGGTAATCTTGAATTATACAAATAATAATCATGCGATAATAAATCTATAAACAATAATAATTATTATACAAATGAAACAATACAAATGTCATAAATCGTCTATCTTCTTCTTCACTTCACGGGCTAGGCAAATTACCTGTTCCGCCTCACAGTTGTTCTGTTCATCTTTTCACTGGCCTTCCTACATTCCTTGAACCTCTTGGCTTGTAGTTATATGCTGCTTTTGGTAATCTTGTTACATTCATTCTTTCTACATGTCTAAACCATTTTTCTCTACATTCTTTTATTTTGTCATTGAATGGATATATATTTAACTCTGTTCTTATATCTTCATTATTTATCCGATCCATTCTTGTGCAGCCTTTTGTTCTTCTAAGGAAGTTAATTTCTTCGCTTTGTATTCTACTTTGTAATTTTTTGGTCATTACCCAAGTTTCACTCCCATAAAGTAATGCAGGAACTGCGAATGTTTTATAAAACTTCAATCTAGTATCTCTTCTTGTTTTGTTCTTTAATGTTCTATGTATAGTTCCACACATCATTTGGAATCTTGACAGTTTCATATTTACGTCTCTTTCAGTTTTTGTGTTTGTAGTAAAATTACAACCCAAATAATTAAAATTTGTTACTTGTTCCAGAGGTTTGTTTTCTATTATGATTTTTGATCTTATATGTTCACTTTCCCAAAATGCCATTATTTTAGTTTTTTTTTTTTACATTTTAAAATTATATTCTTGGCATAACTTGTTAATTGATGTAAAGAGTACTGCAAATTATTTTAATTTTCTTGAATAATAACCACATCGTCAGCATACATTAAAACATTTAAACCCCTCAGGGGTCCTCATCTAGGGGATATGTGGATGGCGACCACAAGGTGCCCAAGCCGAGCAAAACATTTCTTCCACTTACTTGTGTTTTGCACTCTTTTAACTTTACTATCTAACCTCTCTTGGTTAACTCTTGTTTTTTCGACCCCGACGCTATTAGGGCATCCGAGGGCTAGGGAGTCTTTCCTTTCTTCCATTTCTTCTTTCCATTATTTTCTTTTCTTCTCCAGAAAAGCCTGACCAGAGGCTATAAGATGGCAGGCCCATCACTGGTCTTGCCTTCCTTTGGCCAGCAACCAATCGAAGGGACTATTATTATGCTTTCAAGTCTTATACGAGAATTTTCCGGAAGAAGCTGGAGGGAAAATTTTCTATAGGATCGTAACAGGCCTTGGCCTAATACTTGGAAGGAAGGAAGAAGAAGAAGAAGAAGAAGAATATTTTAAAAAACGGTCCATTCTTATACCTACAATAAATCGTCTATGTTGTGAGAATTAGCATTTTCACGTGCACGTGGTTGTAGCATGTCATTTGTCACTGCGATACCGTCGTTCCGCAACTCTTCATAAGTAATGCCACGAGTGATTGCCAAATTATCGATAAATTCACGACTCACGAAGTGAGGAGTGAATTTATCTAGAGAATTTGGAAATCAAGAGTGGCATTTGTTAGGACTATTTAACGAATAAAATTAAGCTGTTTACTCACAAATCATTGTTTAACTATAGTTATTTTAAAATGGGGTCACGACGTAGCGTAGTGGTTAAGGCACTGAGCTACAAGCCGGAGGATCGAGGGTTCAAGTCCCGTTGGGGCAGGATTTTTAAACTAACCCAAACCCTCTGGCGGCACTATGGCCCTGGGGTCGACTCAGCCTCTAACGGAATTCAGTACCAGACGCTTGTTCTGGGGATAAAAGCGGCCGTCACGCAGGGCTGACATAAAGTGCCGATTGTCTAGAAAAAGTGGAAGCCTTAACCTTCTACTATCCCAAGGGCCTCCGGGCCTGTTGTGGGATCACTTTACTTATTTTAAAATATTTATATATTTAATGTAAACGGCGATGTTTGAAAACAAATAAAAAATGTGAGGTTATGTTCATTCACTGCTGCTTGATCATATTATTTATTGCCAAATAAGATCGCAATATTGTAAGAGTGAACCCAAGTGGACAAATAATGAAACACATCAAACTATATATCATAATCAACATTACGGGTTATTCATTTATTTTTTTAGTAAACAACTCAGTAAAATCAAGGAATCTTTTCATCGTTTGCTATATTCAATGTATTTGTTGGAGAAAAATAATGCTTTGACCTATTCAGAACATTAAAAAAGATGAGCTTTCTTTATCACAGTCCCGTGCCGTAGCCGAGTGGTTAAGGCAGGAAGCCTTGGCGCAGAGCTACGGGACCTGCGCTGGTACGAGTCTCCATGGGGGAAGAAATTTTCTCATGGTATTTCGGCCAGTATGGGACCGGTGCCCACTCAGCATCGTGATGCATTTGAGTAGCTACAATAAGTAGCGGCTCCAGGTTGAGAAAACCAGCTATAACGGCTGGGGGACTCGACATGCTGACCACATGTCACCCCTACACTGGCTGATTATCATCTACCTCTGTGATTGACACATGTGGATGTGAGGCCAGCAACCGGCTGGTAGGCTAAGGGCCTTGTAGGCCTGTCGCGCCAGGAGTTTTTTTCTTTATCACAAAAGCAGGAGCGATAAAGAGAAATCGGTAAAGAGCGAGGTGAAACACTACTGTCATTGGTTGTAAAACAACATTCATTGAAACGTGATTGGTCATTGACTAGCATTTTTGGCACGAGTTAAAAAGTCAAAATATATTAATAGTTCATCTTATACAGCGGGATATTTACCAGTTTTCGGGTCACGAAATGCTCTACTATCGCTTCTTGAATTATTTAGCGCGTCTTTTTGTTTCCTCTAATAACGCACGTTGGATTCGAGCTCCAAATTCACTTTCTACTGCACGATTCCGAAATCTTCCGCGAAACTTGTGACTTTCAATGAATATGATGCTATGTAATTACTTACTTACTCACTGGCACTATCGAATCCGTAGGTTCATGGCCGCACGGACATAAGCTCTCCATACATCCCTATCCTGAGCTAATGCTTTCCAATCATTCCCTGTATAATCTACTTCCCTCAAATCATAGTTAATGTTGTTCTCCCACCTCATTCTTGGTCTACCAACTGGGCGTTTTCCTTCTGGCTTTCCTACAAGAAGTTTCCATGCACGTCTTTCATTCCCCATACGCGCAACATGTCCTGCCCATCGCAGTCTACGGGACTTAACTGTTCTTATTATATCTGGCTTCCTATAAAGACCATGTAGTTCATTGTTATGTAGTCTTCTCCATTCACCTGTCTGTTCATCTCTCTTTGGTCCAAAAATTTTCCTAAGAACTTTATTCTCAAATACTCGTAATCTCCTTTCCTCCCTTAAAGTAAGAGTCCATGTTTCGCACCCATATAATATAACTGGTAGAATAATAGTTTTATATATTTTCAGCTTAACGTTTTTCGAAAGGAGTTGGGACATCAAAAGTCTCTGCAATGCATAATAGCATGCATTTCCAGAATTGAGCCTATGTTTAATTTCTTTGTGCAATTCATTCCTATTTGTGATTATTGTTCCTAGGTATTTGAATTTCAGCCAATTCCTCAAAATTTCCCTCATTTGTCATTAGCTGTCCATTTCCATTATATAATGTATTTCTACGTGTGACCATATATTTAGTTTTACTGATATTTACTTCCAGTCCTAATTTCTTAGTGTTACTCAATAGTGTGTGCGTGTTGGCCTTTAGTGTAATTAATTGCTATTTTTCTTTCCCATCTTGAAATACAGTACAAATGCAAGTGCACATTAGAAGTGTTGAAAGTCATCTGAAATACCGGTATTTGCTTTCCTAAAACTAATCCACCGCTGCGCTGGTTGCCTTGTCACGCAGCGAGCCCGGGTTTGATCCCCGCTCGGGACAAGTTTCCTGGGTGAGGATTTTTCCTCACCTGTAAGACAAATGTCAGGATACTTTAAGGCCCAAACGGTCCCCAAACATCATCTGGCCATCATTATCATCAATATCATATTCACCTCATTAGATTAAGTTAAGGCGTAAGGCCTCTGCGGCGCATCATTACCCATAGTCATCATCCATCATAGCGTAACCCCGCCTTCCAGGCGCCCCAACCTCAGAAGTGGGTTACAGTACGCCAATACCAGGAGAGAATACCTGAAACGATTAAGAAAAAACAAAAATTATGGCATTTCAAGGTGTAGATCCTGTCAGAAGTAAAATTGTACTGGACAATAAAATTTTGGAGTAGGTGAATAATTTTACATATCTAGGATGCAATATCTCATATGAAGAAGAAAAGGATGTAAATGCAAAAATATCTAAATTTTTAAGAATTTTAGGGTTAATAAATTCTATCTTCAAGCCACAGTTAGTCCAAAAGCATTCAAGACTGAAAGTGTATAAAACACTGGCTCTTCCAACTCTTTTGTATGGTAGCGGAGTATGGACGTTGAAACAGAAGGATATACAGAGACTTAGATCTGCTGAAATGAGATATCTTCGGAGGACTGCAGGATACACACTACTAGATCACAAGAAAAATGAAGACATCTTAGAAGAATTACACATGGAATCTTTAGAAAACAAAATTTCTGATTATAAGTCAAGATGGATACAACATGTTCATCGAATGGAAGATCACAGAATACCCAAACTAATGTTAAGATATCAACCTGCAGGAAGAAGAAGACCAGGACGTCCACTCAAAAGACTTCTGGATGGTGTTTCTTTTGAGGCCGAAACAGGTCAACAAATGGCCTAAATTCGTGAATGTACTATGATGATGATGATGATTAATGAAAAAGAGGTGGCAATGAACAAAAGGAAAAAAAAACTTTCCTAAAACTTATCTTTACCAAGGACAAGCATTGTTAAAGTAACGGGACTTCGGGTTTCTTTCTGAAGCAGGTAGTTCAGTTGCTGGTAAAATATATATGTTGGAATGTAAGAAATGGCAGTGTAATTCAAGGAAGGAAAGTCCATACTATACTGAAAAGAAAATATAGGCCCTAGCTAAAATGTGTGTACAAAATACACGGAGAAAACATAAAGTTCAAAATAATATCTTAAAAATTAGGATGCGCAAAATATGCGAGCAAATATGGTATATATATATATATATATATATTTTTTAAAGTTCAGTTAGTTGATTTCACTTTCCGCTTTGTTACGAGCAGACCGTTTGAAAATAAACAAGGGAAGCTTCTCATTTCTTAACTTTGAGACTATAAAAACGCCGTTAAATTTAATAACACTGGTCAACATGATTTTTGTCTCATGAGTACCAATTGTTGTACTAAATGCAGTTTTTTATCGTGTTTTCAAACATGTATTCGGAATTTCTCCATCACCCACAGTTTTTTACTTCAATTTCAATTAATGGATTTAAATAATTATTTTTTAATAAACGTTTTTTTCGTCCATTTGTCCATTGTAAAATAAAACCAAATGAGCTAACTCAAATGGTTTCAGCTATGGAAAAGAGATATCAAGGCAAATGGAATCCTAATATGCTGGCCAATTATTGTTGGACCATCAAGAGGGATGCTCCACTGGCGAAATATAACAGAAAAGTGTCATTTCTTACTTTCTAGGTGAGTCCGAATGTTCGAATATTGTGTAGTTACGAATGTAGAAAATATTCAAGTGTTTGAAATTATAAATGCCTGTCTCTCGGAGATCTTGCGTCATAGAGAAAAACCGATATCATATTTTAATTCAGGAGAAAAATACTATCAGAATCATATACTTTTCTTTCTGAGACAAAAATAAATTTCTTTTTTGTTGCACAGTGTAATCGATAGTAATTCTTGTTGAAGAGGCAGTACGTTGTTCCACACGCACTTCCAATGAATATAGGGTAAACGTGCCTATTTCCGTGGCATATCTAATTCCGTGATAAAATTTCAACCCGTTGTCAAGGAATTAAATGTTTTAAAAAATCGTTCCTCAGTTCACTGCTGTGGTCTTGAGGTAGCGAGCTGCCTTGTCACGCAGCGGGCCCGGGTTCGATCTCCGGTCGGAATAAGTTTCTGCATGAGGTTTTTTCAGGGTTTTCCTCATTTGTAAGACAAATGTCAAGAATTTTTAAGGCCCAAACAGCCCCGAACTTCATATAGCCATCATAATCGTCATAATTCATATTCGCTTTAGATTAAATTTTGGAATAGGGCTCTCCTGGCGCACCACTATGAAGAAGTAATTCTTTTCCCATGTTGTGACGATGTTTTGAAGCAGCTAACTCTCTTCATGCCCGATGTTGTAGTAGCATTTTGAAGGATTGGTGTCCCAAAAATAATTACTGGTTCAGGTTGGGTTTGATTTTCGGTAGAGCTGGATTCTATTCTTAGGGTCGGAAGTTGGTACACTGGATAGGAAAACACTTCACAATCATAAAAAAAATGTTTCTTGTAGAAATAATTTCACATTTATTCACTTTGTAAAGTTCCCAGCAGATTAAGTAAATTTAAGAGGCATTATTCTTCACTGTCAATTAAAATAAAATTATTTTCCTTTTCTTTAATCAATTATTCTTATATTAAATATTACATTTTATATTGAGAACTCTTCTTGCTTCTATCTTTGCAGACCGAGTTCTCACGACATCTAGTAATAATGGAGAATATAATACATATATAAGAAAAATAAGTGTTTGAATTGGATTCGCCTGGTAGTGTAATGGATATCACGCTGAGGTACAGACTCAGAGATCCGGGTTCGAATCCCGTCCAGGCATTTATTTTTCTTATCATACCATATAATATATATATATATATATATATATATATATATAACAAAGTCGGATTAGTTACACTATTTATAACTCAAGAACGGCTGGACCGATTCTTATGAACTTTGATTTCGTGGATTTTTTTCCGCCCCGAATAGCAGATAACTATTAAAACATCGGAAAAATTAACGTAACAATATTTAAGGCGATACGACGATCGCCGGGCCAGCTAGTATATATATACTGTATTCAATTTTCTTCTTCCACACTTCCCGGTCTTGCGTGTCTGCTTCTGTCATATTTCTCTTCTTCATGTTGTGTTGAATTTCCTTTATCCACGTTGCCTTTGGTTTACCATGTTTTCCTTTTCCAGGAGTTTAAATCTGCCAAATGTAAATTATCATTTTTAGTAAAGATATGAATAAAATATTCTAGATAGTTAGTTATCCATTTGAATACTTCTTTGTTTGTTTCTGTGTTCCTTCTTCTCATTATATGTCCGATGTATCATCTTAGTTGGATTTCTTCAATCTTTTTCTACATTCATAATTTCTCTTATTGTGTTATTTTTTTTATTTTAACTAATTTTGATATTCTTGCCGATTTTCTTAAAGATAAAATAATTTATTTCTGTGTTTTTGTTTCAACGTCCATGTTTCCGCACCATATTCTTCACAAGTTCTCTTAATATGCTTACTCCGTAAAATATAATTAGATATGCCAATATCTTTCTTTGTTTCTATTATTCTTTTTTCGATGTCTAATTATTTTTAAATTGATCCCAAGATATTATGAGAAGAAAAAAAGATGGTCAACACCGTTTCATGATCCGTTGTCAGACCAATTTGAATCAACTAACTGCAGACGACGCTACTTTGCACATGGTACACAGGCAATACCTGTGCTAAGAACGTCGATGGGCATTTAGAGGAGGGAGAAGTCTCCGCTTGAAAGGAATGACAACAAGCATCTGAAACATCGGACCACCTCGAGTACACAAACGCTCCCAGATTGTATATATAGTTCACGCGTATAATCAAATACCACCTGCGGGAGATAATAGGAATATGTAAATTTAAAATTTATGGCTGAAGATAAATAAGTATTTGTCTTTGAATTTACTTGAACGTATTTTTTTACAGGTTATGACATTTAATATTTTTAATTAAAACTAAAACGCTTTAAGTCATGAGAAGGGTTAATGTCAAGGGACTATTATAACTTTTTACTTTAAATAATATCTATATAAAATACAATTTAAGAATATCTATATCTAAAACAAAAATATTAGCTCTGAAAGGAAATTGTGCAATAAGAACAAAAATATTAATAAACAATGTACTTATAGATCAAGTTCAGAATTTTAATTATTTGGGATGTCATTTAGCCAATGACAGAAATTTAGATAAACACACTAAAATACAACGATTCAATTATCTCTGTGGCACAATTAAACGCACTTTATTGAATAAAACTACAAAAGAAACTATTTTGAAGTTTTACAAAGTATTGGCAGTTCCATCTCTTATCTATGGATGTGGAACCTAGACATGAACAAAGGCAGATACTAAACAAATAGAGGCTGCTGAAATGAAGATGTTGAGAGCAATAGCAGGATACCAAAGGACCGATAAGATGAAAAACGAAGATATAAGAACAGAACTTAATATATTAAATCTCTGTGAAAGAACAAAATATTATCAAAATGCTTATCTTCAGCACATATTACGAATGAATGAACAGCGCATACCAAGAAGAATGTATAATTATAAACCAAAAGGGAGAAGAATGTTGGGAAGACCATTGAAGAGATGGAAGGACCAATTCGACCTATAATGAGATCGGAACAGGCCATTGGGCTTAATCCTTGTTGATGATGATGTATAAAGGAAATATACTTTTTTTTTTCTTTTTTAGATTTTTAACCATAAACACTCTCTTATATCCTCACTATGATGGTTTTCTAGCAGTTCGCTTTGTTTCCCCGCAGCTTTTATATATAATTAAATACAAAGATGCTGACTACCGCCACTATAATAATTCCGCACGTTAATCATTGCCAAGCATTGTCGCGCGGCACCCCCTTTTATATAAACGGACAACCATCATAGTGAGGCTATAATACCATAATTAATAAATTAAAAACACTGTCAGGGAATTAAGCAACCTTATAGGACATAGTCACAGCATTTTGTTTCGTACTCTTCCTGTTGTATAACAGGGGATTATAAAGTACATCTATGTAAAGTTAAGATTTTTATTTAATATTAGTTTCGGAAGTTGTATGAAATGTCTTTGTTTTATTTACCCAACCAACACCAACATTGTGAGAGAGACAATATCAATCATACCTGACATCTTAAGTCATAAAACTTAATTACCTGATTGTTTCTTAATGTCTTGTGTTTTGTTACATACTGTAATAATAATAATAATAATAATAATAATAATAATAATAATAATCATAATATTAATAATAATAATAATAATAATAATAGTAATGATAATAATAATAAAAATAATAATGATAATAATAATAATCATCATCCGGTATCATGGCAGCTTCCGCCGTCTTCCGGAAACCAAACACCATTCCTCTCTGTCCATCGATGGATCTTCCTCAATTGATCCCAAGATATTACGAGAGAGAGAAAAAAAAAGATGGTCAACACCGTTTCATGATCAGTTGTCAGACTAATTTGAATCAACTAACTACAGACGACGCTACTGTGCACGTGGTGGCATGGGCGGCCGCACACCCAACAGCTCGCCATGCCTGTGCTACGGATCGTCCATGGGTAATTAGAGGGGAGAAGTCTCCGCTCTAGCGAAATGACAACAAGCACCTGAAACATCGGACCACCTCGAGTGCATAAACACTCCCACATTGTATATATAGAGCACGCGTATAATCAAATACCACCTGCGGGAGATAATAGGAATATCTAAATTTCAAATTTATGGTGAAGAATAAATAAATATTGGTCTTTGAATTTACTTGAACGTATTTTTTTACAGGTAATGACATTTAATATTTTTAATTAAAACTAAAGCACTTTAAGTCATGAGAAGGGTTAATATTAGGGGACTACTTTAGCCTTTTGTATAAAGGAAATATACTCTTTTTTTTTTTTTTTTAGGTTTTTGACCATAAACACCATAAATTATTGCCTCACTATGATGGTTTTCTAGCAGCTCGCTTTGTTTCCCCGCAGCTGTTATATATATTTAAATACAAAGATGCTGACGACTGCCACTATAATAATTATAATAATAATAATAATAATAATAATAATAATATATATATATATATATATATATATACGCTTCTGTTTTAATATTACGGAATTGAGAACTGCCTCAAGCCGCGGCGTTAGAATGCAACTAAGGAAACCATACATTTGTGATTTTATATATATATATACTGTATACACAGGTATCTTCAACCAAAATATTCAATTTCTTCTTCCACACTTCCCGGTCTTGCGTGTCTGCTTCTGCCATATTTCTCTTCTTCATGTTGTCTTGAATTCCCTTTATCCACGGTGCCTTTGGTCTACCATGTTTTCCTTTTCCAGGAGGTATCCATTTCAATACTTCTTTGTTTGTTTCTGTGTCCCTTCTTCTCATTATATGTCCGTATCATCTTAGTTGGATTTCTTCAATCCCTTTCTACATTAATAATTTCTCTTATTGTATTATTTTATTATTTTATCTAATTTTGATATTCTTGCCGTTCTTCTTAAGAAGTCCTTTTCTGTGACTAATAGTTTATTTCTGTGTTTTTGCTTCAACGTCCATGTTTCCGCACCATATAATAAAATAGTCTTCACAATTGTGTTATATATTAATTTAGTTCTCTTGATTATAAGCTTTCTCCATGAAATATAATTTGATATGCTTTATTTGTGTCTATTATTCTTTTTTCCATGTGTAATTATTTTTCAATTGATCCCAAGATATTATGAGAAAAAAAAAAGATGGTCGACACCGTTTCATGATAAGTTGTCAGACTAATTTCAATCAACTAACTGCAGACGACACTACTGTGAACGTGGTGCATGGGCGGCCGAAGGTACCAACAGCTCGCAATGCCTGTGCTACGGAGCGTCGATGGGCAGTTAGAGGAGGAGAAGTCTCCGCTCGAATAGAATGACAACAATCATTCGAAACATAGGACCACCCCGATGACGCAATCGCTCCCAGATTATATATATATAGATATTATAAATATATTTTTGACATTTGGCAATGAAGGCAAATATGATATGAAAAGAAAAAAATGAATGCTTGAGTCGGGATTCAAATCCCGACTCAAGCATTTATTTTCTCTTTTCATATCATATATATATATATATATATATATATATATATATATGTTTGCAGATGACCAAATAATAATAGCAAATTCCGAAGATAATCTACAGAAAGGTCTGTATGAACTTAACAAAATTACAGAAGAATATGGATTAAAGATATCTACAGAAAAAACAAAAATTATGGCATTTCAAGGTGTAGATCCTGTCAGAAGTAAAATTGTACTGGACAATAAAATTTTGGAGCAGGTGAATAATTTTACATATCTAGGATGCAATATCTCATATGAAGAAGAAAAGGATGTAAATGCAAAAATATCTAAATTTTTAAGAATTTTAGGGTTAATAAATTCTATCTTCAAGCCACAGTTAGTCCAAAAGCATTCAAGACTGAAAGTGTATAAAACACTGGCTCTTCCAACTCTTTTGTATGGTAGCGAAGTATGGACGTTGAAACAGAAGGATATACAGAGTCTTAGATCTGCTGAAATGAGATATCTTCGGAGGACTGCAGGATACACACTACTAGATCACAAGAAAAATGAAGACATCTTAGAAGAATTACACATGGAATCTTTAGGAAACAAAATTTCTGATTATAAGTCAAGATGGATACAACATGTTCATCGAATGAAAGATCACAGAATACCCAAACTAATGTTAAGATATCAACCTGCAGGAAGAAGAAGACCGGGACGTCCACTCAAAAGACTTCTGGATGGTGTTTCTCTTGAGGCCGAAACAGGTCAACAAATGGCCTAAATTCACGAATGTACTATGATGATGATATATATATAGTGCACGCGTATAATCAAATACCAACTGCGGGAGATAATAAGAATATCTAAATTTAAAATGTATAGCTGAAGATAAATAAGTATTTGTCTTTTAATTTACTTGAACGTATTTTTTTGCAGGTAATGACATTTAATATTTTTAATTAAAACTAAAGCACTTTATGTCATGAGAAGGGTTAATGTTAAGGTACTATTATAACTTTTTACTTTAAATAATATCTCTCTAAAATACAATATAAGAATATCTATATCTAAAACAAAAATATTAGCTCTGAAAGGAAAATGTGCAGTAAGAAAAAAAAAGATAAACAATGTATTTTTAATTATTTGGGATGTCTTTTAGGCAATGACAGAAATTTAGATACACACACTAAAATACAACGATTCAATTATCTATGTGGCACAATTAAACGCACTTTATTGAATAAGACTAGAAAAGAAACTATTTTGAAGTTTTACAAAGTATTGGTAGTTCCATCTCTTATCTATGGATGTGAAACCTGGACATTAACAAAGGCAGATAGTAAACAAATAGAGGCTGCTGAAATGAAGATGTTGAGAGCAATAGCAGGATACCAAAGGACCGATAAAATGAAAAACGAAGATATAAGAACAGAACTTAATATATTTAATCTCTGTGAAGAATAAAATATTATCGAGAAAAAAAGATGGTCAACACCGTTTCATGATCCGTTGTCAGACTCGGACAACCTCGAGCATAGAGAACCGAAGACCTGTAGCACATAAGTGCCCCAGATTGTATATATAGTGCACGCGTATAATCAAATACCACCTGCGGGAGATAATAGGAATATCTAAATTTCAAATTATGGTGAAGAATAAATAAATATTGGGCTTTGAAATTACTTGAACGTATTTTTTTACAGGTAATGACATTTAATATTTTTTATTAAAACTAAAGCACTTTAAGTCATGAGAAGGGTTAATATTAAGGGACTACTTAAGCCTTATGAATAAAGGAAATATACTTTTTTTTTTAGGTTTTTAACCATAAACACCATAATATATAGCCTCACTATGATGGTTTTCTAGCAGCTCGCTTTGTTTCCCGCAGCTGTTATATATATTTAAATACAAAGATGCTGACTACCGCCACTATAATAATAATAATAATATATATATATATATATATATATATATATATACACGCTTGTGTTTTAATATTACGGAATTGAGAACTGACTCAAGCCGCGGCGTTAGAATGCAACTAAGGAAACCGTACATTTCTGATTATATCCTGTATACACATGTATCCTCAACCAAAATATTCAATTTCTTCTTCCACACTTCCCGGTCTTGCGTGTCTGCTTCTGTCATATTTCTCTTCTTCATGTTGTCTTGAATTCCCTTTATCCCACGTTGCCTTTGGTCTACCATGTTTTCCTTTTCCAGGAGGTATCCATTTCAATACTTCTTTGGTTGTTTCTGTGTTCCTTCTCTCTCATTATATGTCCGTACCATCTTAGTGGGATTTTTTCAATCCTTTTCTACATTAATAATTTCTCTTATTGTATTATTATTTTTATTTTATCTAATTTTGATATTCTTTGCCGATTTTCTTAAATAGTCCATTTCTGTGTTTTTGCTTCAACGTCTATGTTTCCGCACCATATAATAAAATACTCTTCACAATTGTGTTATATATTAATTTAGTTCTCTTGATTGTATGCTTGCTCCGTAAAATATAATTTGATATGCCAATAACTTTCTTTGTCTCTATTATTCTTTTTTCGAAGTCTAATTGTTTTTTAGTTGATCCCAAGATATTATGAAAAAAAAAAAAAGATGGTCGACACCGTTTCATGTTCAGTTGTCAGATTAATTTGAATCGACTAACTACAGGCGACGCTACTGTGCACGTGGTGGCATGGGCTGCCGAAGCCCTTAAACAGCTCGCAATGCCTGTGCTACGGAGCGTCCATAGGCAGTTAGAGGGGAGAAGTCTCCGCTCTGGCGGAATGACAACAAGCACCTGAAACATCGGACCACCCCGAGTACACGAGTGCTCCCAGATTGTATATATAGTTCACGCGTATAATCAAATACCACCTGCGGGAGATAATAGGAATATCTAAATTTCAAATTTATGGCGGAGAATAAATAAATATTGGGCTTTGAAATTACTTGAACGTATTTTTTTACAGGAAATGACATTTAATATTTTAAATTAAAACTAAAGCACTTTAAGTCATGAGAATGGTTAATATTAAGGGACTACTTTAGCCTTATGTATAAAGGAAATATACTTTTTTTTAGGTTTTTAACCATAAACACCTCATTATGATGGTTTTCTAACAGCTCGCTTTGTTTCCCCGTGGCTGTTATATTATTTAAATATACAAAGATGCTGACGACTGCCACTATAATAATTATAATAATAATAATAATAATAATAATAATAATATATATATATATATATATATATATAACGCTTCTGTTTTAATATTACGGAATTGAGAACTGCCTCAAGCCGCGGCGTTAGAATGCAACTAAGGAAACCATACATTTGTGATTTTATATATATATATACTGTATACACAGGTATCTTCAACCAAAATATTCAATTTCTTCTTCCACACTTCCCGGTCTTGCGTGTCTGCTTCTGCCATATTTCTCTTCTTCATGTTGTCTTGAATTCCCTTTATCCACGGTGCCTTTGGTCTACCATGTTTTCCTTTTCCAGGAGGTATCCATTTCAATACTTCTTTGTTTGTTTCTGTGTCCCTTCTTCTCATTATATGTCCGTATCATCTTAGTTGGATTTCTTCAATCCCTTCTACATTAATAATTTCTCTTATTGTATTTTTTTATTATTTTATCTAATTTTGATATTCTTGCCGTTCTTCTTAAGAAGTCCTTTTCTGTGACTAATAGTTTATTTCTGTGTTTTTGCTTCAACGTCCATGTTTCCGCACCATATAATAAAATAGTCTTCACAATTGTGTTATATATTAATTTAGTTCTCTTGATTATAAGCTTTCTCCATGAAATATAATTTGATATGCTTTATTGTGTCTATTATTCTTTTTTCCATGTGTAATTATTTTTCAATTGATCCCAAGATATTATGAGAAAAAAAAAAGATGGTCGACACCGTTTCATGATAAGTTGTCAGACTAATTTCAATCAACTAACTGCAGACGACACTACTGTGAACGTGGTGCATGGGCGGCCGAAGGTACCAACAGCTCGCAATGCCTGTGCTACGGAGCGTCGATGGGCAGTTAGAGGAGGAGAAGTCTCCGCTCGAATAGAATGACAACAATCATTCGAAACATAGGACCACCCCGATGACGCAATCGCTCCCAGATTATATATATATAGATATTATAAATATATTTTTGACATTTGGCAATGAAGGCAAATATGATATGAAAAGAAAAAAATGAATGCTTGAGTCGGGATTCAAATCCCGACTCAAGCATTTATTTTCTCTTTTCATATCATATATATATATATATATATATATGTTTGCAGATGACCAAATAATAATAGCAAATTCCGAAGATAATCTACAGAAAGGTCTGTATGAACTTAACAAAATTACAGAAGAATATGGATTAAAGATATCTACAGAAAAAACAAAAATTATGGCATTTCAAGGTGTAGATCCTGTCAGAAGTAAAATTGTACTGGACAATAAAATTTTGGAGCAGGTGAATAATTTTACATATCTAGGATGCAATATCTCATATGAAGAAGAAAAGGATGTAAATGCAAAAATATCTAAATTTTTAAGAATTTTAGGGTTAATAAATTCTATCTTCAAGCCACAGTTAGTCCAAAAGCATTCAAGACTGAAAGTGTATAAAACACTGGCTCTTCCAACTCTTTTGTATGGTAGCGAAGTATGGACGTTGAAACAGAAGGATATACAGAGTCTTAGATCTGCTGAAAATGAGATATCTTCGGAGGACTGCAGGATACACACTACTAGATCACAAGAAAAATGAAGACATCTTAGAAGAATTACACATGGAATCTTTAGGAAACAAAATTTCTGATTATAAGTCAAGATGGATACAACATGTTCATCGAATGAAAGATCACAGAATACCCAAACTAATGTTAAGATATCAACCTGCAGGAAGAAGAAGACCGGGACGTCCACTCAAAAGACTTCTGGATGGTGTTTCTCTTGAGGCCGAAACAGGTCAACAAATGGCCTAAATTCACGAATGTACTATGATGATGATATATATATAGTGCACGCGTATAATCAAATACCAACTGCGGGAGATAATAAGAATATCTAAATTTAAAATGTATAGCTGAAGATAAATAAGTATTTGTCTTTTAATTTACTTGAACGTATTTTTTTGCAGGTAATGACATTTAATATTTTTAATTAAAACTAAAGCACTTTATGTCATGAGAAGGGTTAATGTTAAGGTACTATTATAACTTTTTACTTTAAATAATATCTCTCTAAAATACAATATAAGAATATCTATATCTAAAACAAAAATATTAGCTCTGAAAGGAAAATGTGCAGTAAGAAAAAAAAAGATAAACAATGTATTTTTAATTATTTGGGATGTCTTTTAGGCAATGACAGAAATTTAGATACACACACTAAAATACAACGATTCAATTATCTATGTGGCACAATTAAACGCACTTTATTGAATAAGACTAGAAAAGAAACTATTTTGAAGTTTTACAAAGTATTGGTAGTTCCATCTCTTATCTATGGATGTGAAACCTGGACATTAACAAAGGCAGATAGTAAACAAATAGAGGCTGCTGAAATGAAGATGTTGAGAGCAATAGCAGGATACCAAAGGACCGATAAAATGAAAAACGAAGATATAAGAACAGAACTTAATATATTTAATCTCTGTGAAGAATAAAATATTATCGAGAAAAAAAAGATGGTCAACACCGTTTCATGATCCGTTGTCAGACTCGGACAACCTCGAGCATAGAGAACCGAAGACCTGTAGCACATAAGTGCTCCCAGATTGTATATATAGTGCACGCGTATAATCAAATACCACCTGCGGGAGATAATAGGAATATCTAAATTTCAAATTATGGTGAAGAATAAATAAATATTGGGCTTTGAAATTACTTGAACGTATTTTTTTACAGGTAATGACATTTAATATTTTTTATTAAAACTAAAGCACTTTAAGTCATGAGAAGGGTTAATATTAAGGGACTACTTAAGCCTTATGAATAAAGGAAATATACTTTTTTTTTTAGGTTTTTAACCATAACACCATAAATTATAGCCTCACTATGATGGTTTTCTAGCAGCTCGCTTTGTTTCCCCGCAGCTGTTATATATATTTAAATACAAAGATGCTGACTACCGCCACTATAATAATAATAATAATATATATATATATATATATATATATATATATACACGCTTGTGTTTTAATATTACGGAATTGAGAACTGACTCAAGCCGCGGCGTTAGAATGCAACTAAGGAAACCGTACATTTCTGATTATATCCTGTATACACATGTATCCTCAACCAAAATATTCAATTTCTTCTTCCACACTTCCCGGTCTTGCGTGTCTGCTTCTGTCATATTTCTCTTCTTCATGTTGTCTTGAATTCCCTTTATCCCACGTTGCCTTTGGTCTACCATGTTTTCCTTTTCCAGGAGGTATCCATTTCAATACTTCTTTGGTTGTTTCTGTGTTCCTTCTTCTCATTATATGTCCGTACCATCTTAGTGGGATTTTTTCAATCCTTTTCTACATTAATAATTTCTCTTATTGTATTATTATTTTTATTTTATCTAATTTTGATATTCTTTTGATATTCTTTGCCGATTTTCTTAAATAGTCCATTTCTGTGTTTTTGCTTCAACGTCTATGTTTCCGCACCATATAATAAAATACTCTTCACAATTGTGTTATATATTAATTTAGTTCTCTTGATTGTATGCTTGCTCCGTAAAATATAATTTGATATGCCAATAACTTTCTTTGTCTCTATTATTCTTTTTTCGAAGTCTAATTGTTTTTTAGTTGATCCCAAGATATTATGAAAAAAAAAAAAAGATGGTCGACACCGTTTCATGTTCAGTTGTCAGATTAATTTGAATCGACTAACTACAGGCGACGCTACTGTGCACGTGGTGGCATGGGCTGCCGAAGCCCTTAAACAGCTCGCAATGCCTGTGCTACGGAGCGTCCATAGGCAGTTAGAGGGGAGAAGTCTCCGCTCTGGCGGAATGACAACAAGCACCTGAAACATCGGACCACCCCGAGTACACGAGTGCTCCCAGATTGTATATATAGTTCACGCGTATAATCAAATACCACCTGCGGGAGATAATAGGAATATCTAAATTTCAAATTTATGGCGGAGAATAAATAAATATTGGGCTTTGAAATTACTTGAACGTATTTTTTTTTACAGGAAATGACATTTAATATTTTAAATTAAAACTAAAGCACTTTAAGTCATGAGAATGGTTAATATAAGGGACTACTTTAGCCTTATGTATAAAGGAAATATACTTTTTTTTAGGTTTTTAACCATAAACACCTCATTATGATGGTTTTCTAACAGCTCGCTTTGTTTCCCCGTGGCTGTTATATATATTTAAATACAAAGATGCTGACGACTGCCACTATAATAATTATAATAATAATAATAATAATAATAATAATAATATATATATATATATATATATATATACGCTTCTGTTTTAATATTACGGAATTGAGAACTGCCTCAAGCCGCGGCGTTAGAATGCAACTAAGGAAACCATACATTTGTGATTTTATATATATATATACTGTATACACAGGTATCTTCAACCAAAATATTCAATTTCTTCTTCCACACTTCCCGGTCTTGCGTGTCTGCTTCTGCCATATTTCTCTTCTTCATGTTGTCTTGAATTCCCTTTATCCACGGTGCCTTTGGTCTACCATGTTTTCCTTTTCCAGGAGGTATCCATTTCAATACTTCTTTGTTTGTTTCTGTGTCCCTTCTTCTCATTATATGTCCGTATCATCTTAGTTGGATTTCTTCAATCCCTTTCTACATTAATAATTTCTCTTATTGTATTATTTTATTATTTTATCTAATTTTGATATTCTTGCCGTTCTTCTTAAGAAGTCCTTTTCTGTGACTAATAGTTTATTTCTGTGTTTTTGCTTCAACGTCCATGTTTCCGCACCATATAATAAAATAGTCTTCACAATTGTGTTATATATTAATTTAGTTCTCTTGATTATAAGCTTTCTCCATGAAATATAATTTGATATGCTTTATTTGTGTCTATTATTCTTTTTTCCATGTGTAATTATTTTTCAATTGATCCCAAGATATTATGAGAAAAAAAAAAGATGGTCGACACCGTTTCATGATAAGTTGTCAGACTAATTTCAATCAACTAACTGCAGACGACACTACTGTGAACGTGGTGCATGGGCGGCCGAAGGTACCAACAGCTCGCAATGCCTGTGCTACGGAGCGTCGATGGGCAGTTAGAGGAGGAGAAGTCTCCGCTCGAATAGAATGACAACAATCATTCGAAACATAGGACCACCCCGATGACGCAATCGCTCCCAGATTATATATATATAGATATTATAAATATATTTTTGACATTTGGCAATGAAGGCAAATATGATATGAAAAGAAAAAAATGAATGCTTGAGTCGGGATTCAAATCCCGACTCAAGCATTTATTTTCTTTTCATATCATATATATATATATATATATATATGTTTGCAGATGACCAAATAATAATAGCAAATTCCGAAGATAATCTACAGAAAGGTCTGTATGAACTTAACAAAATTACAGAAGAATATGGATTAAAGATATCTACAGAAAAAACAAAAATTATGGCATTTCAAGGTGTAGATCCTGTCAGAAGTAAAATTGTACTGGACAATAAAATTTTGGAGCAGGTGAATAATTTTACATATCTAGGATGCAATATCTCATATGAAGAAGAAAAGGATGTAAATGCAAAAATATCTAAATTTTTAAGAATTTTAGGGTTAATAAATTCTATCTTCAAGCCACAGTTAGTCCAAAAGCATTCAAGACTGAAAGTGTATAAAACACTGGCTCTTCCAACTCTTTTGTATGGTAGCGAAGTATGGACGTTGAAACAGAAGGATATACAGAGTCTTAGATCTGCTGAAATGAGATATCTTCGGAGGACTGCAGGATACAACACTACTAGATCACAAGAAAAATGAAGACATCTTAGAAGAATTACACATGGAATCTTTAGGAAACAAAATTTCTGATTATAAGTCAAGATGGATACAACATGTTCATCGAATGAAAGATCACAGAATACCCAAACTAATGTTAAGATATCAACCTGCAGGAAGAAGAAGACCGGGACGTCCACTCAAAAGACTTCTGGATGGTGTTTCTCTTGAGGCCGAAACAGGTCAACAAATGGCCTAAATTCACGAATGTACTATGATGATGATATATATATAGTGCACGCGTATAATCAAATACCAACTGCGGGAGATAATAAGAATATCTAAATTTAAAATGTATAGCTGAAGATAAATAAGTATTTGTCTTTTAATTTACTTGAACGTATTTTTTTGCAGGTAATGACATTTAATATTTTTAATTAAAACTAAAGCACTTTATGTCATGAGAAGGGTTAATGTTAAGGTACTATTATAACTTTTTACTTTAAATAATATCTCTCTAAAATACAATATAAGAATATCTATATCTAAAACAAAATATTAGCTCTGAAAGGAAAATGTGCAGTAAGAAAAAAAAAGATAAACAATGTATTTTTAATTATTTGGGATGTCTTTTAGGCAATGACAGAAATTTAGATACACACACTAAAATACAACGATTCAATTATCTATGTGGCACAATTAAACGACTTTATTGAATAAGACTAGAAAAGAAACTATTTTGAAGTTTTACAAAGTATTGGTAGTTCCATCTCTTATCTATGGATGTGAAACCTGGACAATTAACAAAGGCAGATAGTAAACAAATAGAGGCTGCTGAAATGAAGATGTTGAGAGCAATAGCAGGATACCAAAGGACCGATAAAATGAAAAACGAAGATATAAGAACAGAACTTAATATATTTAATCTCTGTGAAGAATAAAATATTATCGAGAAAAAAAAGATGGTCAACACCGTTTCATGATCCGTTGTCAGACTCGGACAACCTCGAGCATAGAGAACCGAAGACCTGTAGCACATAAGTGCTCCCAGATTGTATATATAGTGCACGCGTATAATCAAATACCACCTGCGGGAGATAATAGGAATATCTAAATTTCAAATTATGGTGAAGAATAAATAAATATTGGGCTTTGAAATTACTTGAACGTATTTTTTTACAGGTAATGACATTTAATATTTTTTTATTAAAACTAAAGCACTTTAAGTCATGAGAAGGGTTAATATTAAGGGACTACTTAAGCCTTATGAATAAAGGAAATATACTTTTTTTTTTAGGTTTTTAACCATAAACACCATAAATTATAGCCTCACTATGATGGTTTTCTAGCAGCTCGCTTTGTTTCCCCGCAGCTGTTATATATATTTAAATACAAAGATGCTGACTACCGCCACTATAATAATAATAATAATATATATATATATATATATATATATATATATATACACGCTTGTGTTTTAATATTACGGAATTGAGAACTGACTCAAGCCGCGGCGTTAGAATGCAACTAAGGAAACCGTACATTTCTGATTATATCCTGTATACACATGTATCCTCAACCAAAATATTCAATTTCTTCTTCCACACTTCCCGGTCTTGCGTGTCTGCTTCTGTCATATTTCTCTTCTTCATGTTGTCTTGAATTCCCTTTATCCCACGTTGCCTTTGGTCTACCATGTTTTCCTTTCCAGGAGGTATCCATTTCAATACTTCTTTGGTTGTTTCTGTGTTCCTTCTTCTCATTATATGTCCGTACCATCTTAGTGGGATTTTTTCAATCCTTTTCTACATTAATAATTTCTCTTATTGTATTATTATTTTTATTTTATCTAATTTTGATATTCTTTGCCGATTTTCTTAAATAGTCCATTTCTGTGTTTTTGCTTCAACGTCTATGTTTCCGCACCATATAATAAAATACTCTTCACAATTGTGTTATATATTAATTTAGTTCTCTTGATTGTATGCTTGCTCCGTAAAATATAATTTGATATGCCAATAACTTTCTTTGTCTCTATTATTCTTTTTTCGAAGTCTAATTGTTTTTTAGTTGATCCCAAGATATTATGAAAAAAAAAAAAAGATGGTCGACAACCGTTTCATGTTCAGTTGTCAGATTAATTTGAATCGACTAACTACAGGCGACGCTACTGTGCACGTGGTGGCATGGGCTGCCGAAGCCCTTAAACAGCTCGCAATGCCTGTGCTACGGAGCGTCCATAGGCAGTTAGAGGGGAGAAGTCTCCGCTCTGGCGGAATGACAACAAGCACCTGAAACATCGGACCACCCCGAGTACACGAGTGCTCCCAGATTGTATATATAGTTCACGCGTATAATCAAATACCACCTGCGGGAGATAATAGGAATATCTAATTTCAAATTTATGGCGGAGAATAAATAAATATTGGGCTTTGAAATTACTTGAACGTATTTTTTTACAGGAAATGACATTTAATATTTTAAATTAAAACTAAAGCACTTTAAGTCATGAGAATGGTTAATATTAAGGGACTACTTTAGCCTTATGTATAAAGGAAATATACTTTTTTTTAGGTTTTTAACCATAAACACCTCATTATGATGGTTTTCTAACAGCTCGCTTTGTTTCCCCGTGGCTGTTATATATATTTAAATACTAAGAGACTGACTACCGCCATTATAATAATATATATATATATACACGCTTGTGTTTTAATATTACGGAATTGAGAACTGACTCAAGCCGCGGCGTTAGAATGCAACTAAGGATACTACACATTTGTGATTATATATAGAAGAAAACTTGGATAGAAGGGGTACAAGCAGCTATGAATATCAGAGGAATGCAGGAAGATCAATGGATGGATAGAGAGGAATGGCGTTTAGTTTCCGGAAAACGGCGGCAGCTGCCATGATACCGGATGATGATGATGATATATATATATATGTACTGTATACACAGGTATCCTCAACCAAAATATTCAATTTCTTCTTCCACACTTCCCGGTCTTGCGTGTCTGCTTCTGGCATATTTCTCTTCTTCATGTTGTGTTGAATTTCCTTTATCCACGTTGCCTTTGGTCTACCATGTTTTCCTTTTCAAGAGGTATCAATTTCAATACCTCTTTGGTTGTTTCTGTGTTCCTTCTTCTCATTATATGTCCGTACCATCTTAGTGGGATTTCTTCAATCCTTTTCTACATTAATACTTTCTCTTATTGTATTATTATTTTTATTTTATCTAATTTTAATATTCTTCGCCGATTTTCTTAAATAGTCCATTTCTGTGTTTTTGCTTCAACGTCTATGTTTCCGCACCATATAATAAAATACTCTTCACAATTGTGTTATATATTAATTTAGTTCTCTTGATTATATGCTTACTCCGTAAAATATAATTTGATATGCCAATAACTTTCTTTGTCTCTATTATTCTTTTGTCGATGTCTAATTGTTTTTCAGTTGATCCCAAGATATTATGAATAAAAAAAAAGATGGTCAGCACCGTTTCATGATCAGTTGTCAGACTAATTTGAATCGACTAACTACAGGCGACGCTACTGTGCACGTGGTGGCATGGGCTGCTGAACCCCTTAAACAGCTCGCGATGCCTGTGCTACGGAGCGTCCATGGGCAATTAGAGGCGGGAAGTCTCCGCTCTAGCGGAATGACAACAAGCACCTGAAACATCGGACCACCCCGAGTACATAAGTGCTCCCAGATTGTATATATAGTGCACGCGTATAATCAAATACCATCTGCGGGAGATAATAGGAATATCTAAATTTCAAATTTATGGCGGAGAATAAATAAATATTGGGCTTTGAAATTACTTGAACGTATTTTTTTACAGGTAATGACATTTAATATTTTAAATTACAACTAAAGCGTTTTAAGTCATGAGATGGGTTAATATTGATGGGCTATTTTAGCCGTTTTATATAAACGAAATATACTATTTTTTTTTAGGTTTTTAACCATAAACACACTATTATAGCCTCACTATGTGGTTGTCCAGCGGCTCGCTTTGTTTCCCCGCAGCTGTTATATATATTTAAAGACAAAGATGCTGACTACCGCCACTATAATAATTCCACACGTTAATCATTGCCAACATTGTCGCGGCATCCCTTTTAACACGTTTTATATTCGCTTGACCTGTATCTATCTATCTATCTATCTATCTATCTATCTATCTATCTATCTATCTATCTATCTATCTATCTATCTACCTCTATCTATCTATCTATCTATCTATCTATCTATCTATCTATCTATCTATCTATCTATCTATCTATCTATCTATCTATCTATCTGTCTGTTCGTCTGTCTGTGTATCTGTCTGTCTATCTATCTGTCTGTATGTCTATCTATCTGTCTGTCTATCTATCTATCTATCTATCTATCTATCTATCTATCTATCTATCTATCTATCTATCTATCTATCTATCTATCTATCTATCTATGTAACGGAATCTTTCAACGCGATTTTCACCCACTTAAATCATTGGATCGACTTGAAACTTTGTATACTTGTAAAGGACACGTGACAGTACAATAAGTTCATATTTGTTTTCTGAAATCCTGGCCAGAATCATCAGAAAATAAAAAAAATCGTCTTTGTAACTATGTAACGGAACTTTTGAACACTTTTTCACCCACTTAGAAACATTGGATCGACTTGAAACTTTGTAAACTTGTAAAGGACCCGTGACAATACAATACTTTCATATTTATTGTCCAACGGCTCGCTTTGTTTCCCCGCAGCTGTTATATATAATTAAATACAAAGATGCTGACTACCGCCACTATACTAATTCCGCACGTTAATCATTCTCAAGCATTGTCGCGCGGCACCCGCTTTTATATAAGCGGACAACCATCATAGTGAGACGATAATACGATCATTAATAAATTAAAAACACTGTCAGGGAATTAAGCAACCTTATAGGACATAGTCACAGCATTTTGTTTCGTACTCTTCCTGTTGTATAACAGGGGATTATAAAGTACATCTATGTAAAGTTAAGATTTTTATTTAATATTAGTTTCGGAAGTTGTATGAAATGTCTTTGTTTTATTTACCCAACCAACACCAACATTGTGAGAGAGACAATATCAATCATACCTGACATCTTAAGTCATAAAACTTAATTACCTGATTGTTTCTTAATGTCTTGTGTTTTGTTACATACTGTAATAAGAATAATAATAATAATAATAATAATAATAATAATAATAATAATAATAATAATCATAATATTAATAATAATAATAGTAATGATGATAATAATAAAAATAATAATGATAATAATAATAATCATCATCCGGTATCATGGCAGCTTCCGCCGTCTTCCGGAAACCAAACACCATTCCTCTCTGTCCATCGATGGATCTTCCTCAATTGATCCCAAGATATTACGAGAGAGAGAAAAAAAAAGATGGTCAACACCGTTTCATGATCAGTTGTCAGACTAATTTGAATCAACTAACTACAGACGACGCTACTGTGCACGTGGTGGCATGGGCGGCCGCACACACAACAGCTCGCAATGCCTGTGCTACGGATCGTCCATGGGTAGTTAGAGGGGAGAAGTCTCCGCTCTAGCGAAATGACAACAAGCACCTGAAACATCGGACCACCTCGAGTGCATAAGCACTCCCACATTGTATATATAGAGCACGCGTATAATCAAATACCACCTGCGGGAGATAATAGGAATATCTAAATTTCAAATTTATGGTGAAGAATAAATAAATATTGGTCTTTGAATTTACTTGAACGTATTTTTTTTACAGGTAATGACATTTAATATTTTTAATTAAAACTAAAGCACTTTAAGTCATGAGAAGGGTTAATATTAGGGGACTACTTTAGCCTTTTGTATAAAGGAAATATACTCTTTTTTTTTTTTTTTTTTAGGTTTTTGACCATAAACACCATAAATTATAGCCTCACTATGATGGTTTTCTAGCAGCTCGCTTTGTTTCCCCGCAGCTGTTATATATATTTAAATACAAAGATGCTGACGACTGCCACTATAATAATAATAATAATACTAATATATATATATATATATATATATATATATATATATATATATATATATATATAACGCTTCTGTTTTAATATTACGGAATTGAGAACTGCCTCAAGCCGCGGCGTTAGAATGCAACTAACGAAACCATACATTTGTGATTATATATATATATATATATATATATATATATATATATATATATATACTGTATACACAGGTATCTTCAACCAAAATATTCAATTTCTTCTTCCACACTTCCCGGTCTGGCGTGTCTGCTTCTGCCATATTTCTCTTCTTCATGTTGTCTTGAATTCCCTTTATCCACGGTGCCTTTGGTCTACCATGTTTTCCTTTTCCAGGAGGTATCCATTTCAATACTTCTTTGTTTGTTTCTGTGTCCCTTCTTCTCATTATATGTCCGTATCATCTTAGTTGGATTTCTTCAATCCTCTTTCTACATTAATAATTTCTCTTATTGTATTATTTTATTATTTTATCTAATTTTGATATTCTTGCCGTTCTTTCTTAAGAAGTCCTTTTCTGTGACTAATAGTTTATTTCTGTGTTTTTGCTTCAACGTCCATGTTTCCGCACCATATAATAAAATAGTCTTCACAATTGTGTTTATATATTAATTTAGTTCTCTTGATTATAAGCTTTCTCCATGAAATATAATTTGATATGCTTTATTTGTCTCTATTATTCTTTTTTCCATGTGTAGTTATTTTTCAATTGATCCCAAGATATTATGAGAAAAAAAAAAGATGGTCGACACCGTTTCATGATAAGTTGTCAGACTAATTTCAATCAACTAACTGCAGACGACACTACTGTGAACGTGGTGCATGGGCGGCCGAAGGTACCAACAGCTCGCAATGCCTGTGCTACGGAGCGTCGATGGGCAGTTAGAGGAGGAGAAGTCTCCGTTCGAATAGAATGACAACAAGCATTCGAAACATAGGACCACCCCGATGACGCAATCGCTCCCAGATTATATATATAAAGATTATTAAATATATTTTTGACATTTGGCAATGAAGGCAAATATGATATGAAAAGAAAAAAATGAATGCTTGAGTCGGGATTCAAATCCCGACTCAAGCATTTATTTTCTCTTTTCATATCATATATATATATATATATTTATTTATATATATATATATATATATATATATATATATATATTATATATATATATATATTTTCTATATTATATATTATATATATATATAGTTATATATATTATCTATATATTTATATATATATGTTGCAGTGGACCAAATAATAATAGCCAAATTCGAAGATAATCTACAGAAAGGTCTGTATGAACTTAACAAAATTACAGAAGAATATGGATTAAAGATATCTAACAGAAAAAACAAAAATATGGCATTTCAAGGTGTAGATCCTGTCAGAAGTAAAATTGTACTGGACAATAAAATTTTGGAGCAGGTGAATAATTTTACATATCTAGGATGCAATATCTCATATGAAGAAGAAAAGGATGTAAATGCAAAAATATCTAAATTTTTAAGAATTTTAGGGTTAATAAATTCTATCTTCAAGCCACAGTTAGTCCAAAAGCATTCAAGACTGAAAGTGTATAAAACACTGGCTCTTCCAACTCTTTTGTATGGTAGCGAAGTATGGACGTTGAAACAGAAGGATATACAGAGACTTAGATCTGCTGAAATGAGATATCTTCGGAGGACTGCAGGATACACACTACTAGATCACAAGAAAAATGAAGACATCTTAGAAGAATTACACATGGAATCTTTAGGAAACAAAATTTCTGATTATAAGTCAAGATGGATACAACATGTTCATCGAATGAAAGATCACAGAATACCCAAACTAATGTTAAGATATCAACCTGCAGGAAGAAGAAGACCGGGACGTCCACTCAAAAGACTTCTGGATGGTGTTCTCTTGAGGCCGAAACAGGTCAACAAATGGCCTAATTCACGAATGTACTATGATGATGATATATATATAGTGCACGCGTATAATCAAATACCAACTGCGGGAGATAATAAGAATATCTAAATTTAAAATGTATAGCTGAAGATAAATAAGTATTTGTCTTTTAATTTACTTGAACGTATTTTTTTGCAGGTAATGACATTTAATATTTTTTAATTAAAACTAAAGCACTTTATGTCATGAGAAGGGTTAATGTTAAGGTACTATTATAACTTTTACTTTAAATAATATCTCTCTAAAATACAATATAAGAATATCTATATCTAAAACAAAAATATTAGCTCTGAAAGGAAAATGTGCAGTAAGAAAAAAAAGATAAACAATGTATTTTTAATTATTTGGGATGTCTTTTAGGCAATGACAGAAATTTAGATACACCACCTAAAATACAACGATTCAATTATCTATGTGGCACAATTAAACGCACTTTATTGAATAAGACTAGAAAAGAAACTATTTTGAAGTTTTACAAAGTATTGGTAGTTCCATCTCTTATCTATGATGTGAAACCTGGACATTAACAAAGGCAGATAGTAAACAAATAGAGGCTGCTGAAATGAAGATGTTGAGAGCATAGCAGGATACCAAAGGACCGATAAAATGAAAAACGAAGATATAAGAACAGAACTTAATATATTTAATCTCTGTGAAGAATAAAATATTATCGAGAAAAAAAAGATGGTCAACACCGTTTCATGATCCGTTGTCAGACTCGGACAACCTCGAGCATAGAGAACCGAAGACCTGTAGCACATAAGTGCTCCCAGATTGTATATATAGTGCACGCGTATAATCAAATACCACCTGCGGGAGATAATAGGAATATCTAAATTTCAAATTATGGTGAAGAATAAATAAATATTGGGCTTTGAAATTACTTGAACGTATTTTTTTACAGGTAATGACATTTAATATTTTTTATTAAAACTAAAGCACTTTAAGTCATGAGAAGGGTTAATATTAAGGGACTACTTAAGCCTTATGAATAAAGGAAATATACTTTTTTTTAGGTTTTTAACCATAAACACCATAAATTATAGCCTCACTATGATGGTTTCTAGCAGCTCGCTTTGTTTCCCCGCAGCTGTTATATATATTTAAATACAAAGATGCTGACTACCGCCACTATAATAATAATAATATATATATATATATATATATATATATATACACGCTTGTGTTTTAATATTACGGAATTGAGAACTGACTCAAGCCGCGGCGTTAGAATGCAACTAAGGAAACCGTACATATCTGATTATATCCTGTATACACATGTATCCTCAACCAAAATATTCAATTTCTTCTTCCACACTTCCCGGTCTTGAGTGTCTGCTTCTGTCATATTTCTCTTCTTCATGTTGTCTTGAATTCCCTTTATCCCACGTTGCCTTTGGTCTACCATGTTTTCCTTTTCAAGGAGGTATCCATTTCAATACTTCTTTGGTTGTTTCTGTGTTCCTTCTTCTCATTATATGTCCGTACCATCTTAGTGGGATTTCTTCAATCCTTTTCTACATTAATAATTTCTCTTATTGTATTATTATTTTTATTTTATCTAAGTTTGATATTCTTTGCCGATTTTCTTAAATAGTCTATTTCTGTGTTTTTGCTTCAACGTCTATGTTTCCGCACCATATAATAAAATACTCTTCACAATTGTGTTATATATTAATTTAGTTCTCTTGATTATATGCTTACTCCGTAAAATATAATTTGATATGCCAATAACTTTCTTTGTCTCTATTATTCTTTTTTCGATGTCTAATTGTTTTTTAGTTGATCCCAAGATATTATGAAAAAAAAAAAAAAAAAGATGGTCAACACCGTTTCATGTTCAGTTGTCTGACTAATTTGAATCAACTAACTACAGGCGACGCTACTATGCACGTGGTGGCATGGGCTGCTGAAGCCCTTAAACAGCTCGCAATGCCTGTGCTACGGAGCGTCCATAGGCAGTTAGAGGAGATAAGTCTCCGCTCTGGCGGAATGACAACAAGCACCTGAAACATCGGACCACCTCGAGTACACGAGCGCTCCCAGATTGTATATATAGTTCACGCGTATAATCAAATACCACCTGCGGGAGATAATAGGAATATCTAAATTTCAAATTTATGGCGGAGAATAAATAAATATTGGGCTTTGAAATTACTTGAACGTATTTTTTTACAGGAAATGACATTTAATATTTTAAATTAAAACTAAAGCACTTTAAGTCATGAGAAGGGTTAATATTAAGGGACTACTTTAGCCTTATGTATAAAGGAAATATACTTTTTTTTAGGTTTTTAATCATAAACACCTCATTATGATGGTTTTCTAACAGCTCGCTTTGTTTCCCCGTGGCTGTTATATATATTTAAATACTAAGAGACTGACTACCGCCACTATAATAATATATATATACATGCATGTGTTTTAATATTACGGAATTGAGAACTGACTCAAGCCGCGGCGTTAGAATGCAACTAAGGATACCATACATATGAATAACAGAGGAATGCAGGAAGATCAATGGATGGATAGAGAGGAATGGCGTTTAGTTTCCGGAAAACGGCGGCAGCTGCCATGATACCGGATGATGATGATGATGATATATATATATATATATATATGTACTGTATACACAGGTATCCTCAACCAAAATATTCAATTTCTTCTTCCACACTTCCCGGTCTTGCGTGTCTGCTTCTGGCATATTTCTCTTCTTCATGTTGTCTTGAATTTCCTTTATCCACGTTGCCTTTGGTCTACCATGTTTTCCTTTTCAAGAGGTATCCATTTCAATACCTCTTTGGTTGTTTCTGTGTTCTATTCTTCTCATTATATGTGTCCGCGTACTATCTTAGTGGGTTTCATCTTTCTTCAACTTACATTAATAATTTCTCTCATTGTATTATTATTTTTATTTTGTCTAATTTTAATATTCTTCGCCGATTTTCTTAAATAGTCCATTTCTGTGTTTTTGCTTCAACATCTATGTTTCCGCACCATATAATAAAATACTCTTCACAATTGTGTTATATATTAATTTAGTTCTCTTGATTATATGCTTACTCCGTAAAATATAATTTGATATGCCAATAACTTTCTTTGTCTCTATTATTCTTTTGTCGATGTCTAATTGTTTTTCAGTTGATCCCAAGATATTATGAATAAAAAAAAGATGGTCAACACCGTTTCATGATCAGTTGTTAGACTAATTTGAATCGACTTAACTACAGGCGACGCTACTGTGCACGTGGTGGCATGGGCTGCTGAACCCCTTAAACAGCTCGCGATGCCTGTGCTACGGAGCGTCCATGAGCAATTAGAGGGGAAAAGTCTCCGCTCTAGCGGAATGACAACAAGCACCTGAAACATCGGACCACCTGGAGTACACGAGTGCTCCCAGATTGTATATATAGTGCACGCGTATAATCAAATACCACCTGCGGGAGATAATATGAATATCTAAATTTCAAATTTATGGCAAAGAATAAATAAATATTGATCTTTGAATTTACTTGAACGTATTTTTTTAGAGGTAAAGACATTTAATATTTTAAATTACAACTAAAGCGTTTTAAGTCATGAGATAGGTTAATATTGATGGGCTATTTTAGCCTTTTTATATAAGGGAAATATACTATTTTTTTTAGGTTTTTAACCATAAACACACTATTATAGCCTCACTATGTGGTTGTCCAGCGGCTCGCTTTGTTTCCCCGCAGCTGTTATATATTTAAAGACAAAGATGCTGACTACCGCCACTATAATAATTCCACACGTTAATCATTGCCAACATTGTCGCGGCATCCCTTTTTACACGTTTTATATTCGCTTGACCTGTATCGATCTATCTATCTATCTATCTATCTATCTATCTATCTAGCTTCTATCATCTATCTACCTATCTATCTATCTTCTATCTATCATCTATCTGTCTGGTCTTCTGTCTGTCTGTCTGTCTGTTGCTATCTACTACTATCTATCTATCTATCTATCTATCTATCTATCATCTATCATCTATCTATCTATCTAGTATTGAGAGAGAGAGATAGAGGGGCAGGAGAGCGGGGAGAGAGCGAGCGAGAGAGAGAGAGAGCGAGCGAGTAGAGAGAGCGAGCGAGCGGCGAGAGAGCGGGCGAGGAGAGATAGAGCGAGAAAGCGAGCGAGAGAGCGAGCGAGCGGCGAGCGAGAGAGATGAGCGAGCGAGCGAGCAGAGCTAGCTAGGAGCTAGCGAGCGAGCTGGAGCGACTAGAGCGCGAGCGAGCGAGCGAGCGAGTAGCTAGCGAGCTAGGAGCAGCGATGAGCGAGGCGGGAGCGAGTAGCGAGCGAGCGAGAAGCGAGCGAGCGGCGAGCGAGTTAGCTATCGAGCGACGAGAGGAGCGAGCGAGCGAGCAGCTAGCGGGCGGGAGAGCGGGCGGGGAGCTAGCGAGCGGCGATCGAGATAGCGAGCGAGCGATGATCTATCTAGCTAGCTCTTATCTATCTATCATCTATCTATCTATATCTCTATCTATCTATCTATCTATCTATCTACTATCTATCTTTTATCTATCTATCTATCTATCTATCATCTATCTATCTATCTATCTATCTATTATCTACTATCTATCTATCTATCATCTATCTATCTATCTATCACTGTCTGTTTGTCTGTCTGTGTGTCATCATCTATCTATCTATCTATCTTCTATTATCTATCTATCTATCTATCATCTATCTATCTACTATCTTCTATCTATTATCTATCTATATATCATTATCAGCTCTCTATATTGTAACGGAATTTTCAACGCGATTTTCACCCATTAAATCATTGGTCGACTGAAACTTTGTATATTGTAAAGGACACGTGACATACAATAAGTCATATTTGTTTTCTGAAATCCTGGCCAGAATCATCAGAAAATTAAAAAAAACTGTCTTTGTAATATGAACGGAACTTTTGAAATTTTACCCACTTAGAAACCTTGGATGACTTGAAACTTTGTAAACTGTAAAGGGCCCGTGACAATACATACTTTCATGTTTATTGTCCACGGCTCGCTTTGTTTCCCGCGCTGTTAATATAATTAAATACAAGATGTGATACCGCCACTATAATAATCCGCACGTAATCATTGCAAGATGTCGCGCGCCCCGCTTTAAAACGGACAACCTTTATAGGGGTGGCGGCGATAATAGATCATTAATAAATTAAAAACACTGTAGGGAAAGGCAACCTTATAGACGACATAGTCACAGCATTGTTTCGTATCTTCCTTTTGTATACAGGGGATTATAAAGTACATGTATGTAAAGTTAGTTTTATTCATCTTAGTTCGGAATTGTCTGAAATGTCTTGTTTATTTAACCAACAAACACCAACATTGTGAGGAACACATTACTCATACCTGACTCTGAAGTCATTAAACTTAATACCTGATGTTCTTAATGTCTTGTGTGTTAAACCGGATAATCTACTGTAATAATATGACAATATATCATAATTAATAATAATAATAATAATACTAATATAATAATAATATAATAATATAAAATAATAAAATTAAACGAGTTTCACAATTTAAATATCTTGGGAACTATCAGGATTGAAACTAAAGCCAATAAAGTAGATGCCAAAAAATGGAAACGGCATTTCGCTTCTCACAAACTTACAATAAAAGTGCATATCTACATACAAAATTACGACACTATAACACTGTAATTAAACCAGAGTACCTCTATGGAGCAGAAACATTAATTTTGAACAGAAAAAAAAAAGATATCGAAAATATAGTGAAAAAAGAATGCAAAATTATAACAAAAGTAAAAAGGAAATAAAAATATGTAGGCTACAGACATTCATAGTGATATTAGAAAACGAAGGATACAATTTTATGGTCATATTAAACGAATGAACTCAAATAGGCTTACAAAACAGATAGTGGAATTCTACGAAAACAGAAGTAAAGCTCCAGTGGATACTATGAAGTGGATTGATGAAGTCGAAAAGGACTTAAATTTGCAGGAATTACTAAAGGAGATATCCCAAACAGAGATATATTTAGAATTAAGGTGAATAAGTGGCAAGTTGACCAAGAGGACAAACCGATGAAAAAAACTGGAACAACTTGGACAGATGATAGAAAACAAGCTCATAGCAAAAGAATGAAAGACATTTGGGCTCAAAGGAAACACCTCTAAGTACTTTGCGTAGTTCTACATGGGCTCATCCGCAATAAAAAAATAATAGCAATAATAAAATAATAATAATCGTCATCATCCGGTATCATGGCAACTGCCGCCTTCTTCCGGAAACCAAACGCCATTCCTCTCTGTCCATCCATTGATCTTCCTCCAATCCTCTGATATTCATAGCCGCTTGTACCCCTTCTATCCAAGTTTTCTTCAGTCTTCCTCTTTTCCTCCTTTCTATTGGGATCCATTCCATAACAATTTTAGGCAATATATGCTCTGGAATTCTTTTGACATGGACATACCACTGTAATCTTTTGTTTTCTATAATTTCTATGATGTTCGGCTCCTCGTGTACACCCATAATTTTCCTTATTTCTTTATTTAGTATTCTATCCCATTCTAGATTTTCCAGCTGATCTTCTTAAAACATCCATTTCTGTACTTAAAATTCTTTTCATTTCCCTGGTAGGAATTTGCCAGACTTCAGCAGCATACGTTAAAATGCTCTGAATTATGGTTTTATATATTTCTAGTTTTCTATTTTTTGTAATATATTTGCTCCACCAAACAGGGTTTATTGCTTGTTTTGTTTGTGCGATTCTATTTTTAATTTCCACTGTGTTATCGCCTGAATGATATAATTTTGTTCCTAAGTAAGTGCATTCGATACTAGGTTCTAGTTCTTTTCCATTGTTGAAATTTACGGTATATTTTCCATTTCTTCTCCTATACACAGATATTTAGTTTTCTCAATGTTTATATAAAGTCCCCATTTTTCATATTCTTCTTTTAGTTTTTAGCCATATAGTCTATGTATAAATAATAATAATAATAATAATAATATAATAATAATAATAATAATAATAATAATAATAATAAAATAATAATAATAATAATAATAATAATAATAATAATAATAATAATAATAATAATAATAAATATAATAATAATAATATAATAATAATAGGCCTAATAAATAATAATAATAATAGGCTAATAATAATAATAATAATAATAATAGGCTAATAATAATAATTATAATAATAATAGGCCTAATAATAATAATAATAATAATAATAATAATAATAATAATAATAGGCCTAATAATAATAATAATAATAATAATAATAATAATAGGCTAATAATAAAGAATAATAATAATAATAATAATAATAATAATAATAATAATAATAATAATAGGCCTAATAATAATAATAATAATAATAATAATAAGGCTAATAATAGATAATAATAATATAATAATAATAATAATAATAGGCCTAATAATAATAATAATAATAATAATAATAATAGGCCTATAATAATAATAATAATAATATATGGCCTCATAATAATAATAATAATAATGGCCTAATAATAATAATAATAATAATAATAGGCCTAATAATAATAATAATAATAATAATAATATAATTAATAATAATAATACTATAATAATAGGCCTAATAATAATAATAATAATAATAATAATAATAATAATAATAATAATAATAATAATATAGGCCTAATAATAATAATAATAATAATAATAATAATAATAATAAAATAATAACAATAATAATAGGCTAATAATAGGCTAATAATAATAATAATAATAGGCCTAATAATAATAATAATAATAATAATAATAATAATAATAATAATAATAATAATAATAATAGGCCTAATAATAATAATAATAATAATAATAGGCCTAATAATAATAAATAATAATAATAATAATAATAATAGGCCTAATAATAATAATAATAATAATAATAATAGGCCTAATAATAATAATAATAATAATAATAGGCCTAATAATAATAATAATAATAGGCCTAATAATAATAATAATAATAATAATAATAATAATAATAATAGGCCTAATAATAATAATAATAATAATAATAGGCCTAATAATAATAATAATAATAATAATAGGCCTAATAATAATAATAATAATAATCATCATAGTACATTCACGAATTTAGGCCATTTGTTGACCTGTTTCGGCCTCAAGAGAAACACCATCCAGAAGTCTTTAATAATAATAATAATAATAATAATAATAATAATAATAATAATAATAATAATAATAATAATAATAGTAATAATAATAATAATCTGTCAGAAACACTAACATTATTTAAATTCAAATTAATTAATATTTTAAAACAGTATGTTATGCATCAACCAGCTATGCGCCATTATGAAGGTTCGAGGAAAATACGTTTAAAGTTTAAGTCAATCTTCACTACTTATTGCAGCGCTAAACTAACAATACTGGATATTGCAAGTTATTTTCCTAGTTTTACAGTTAGTATCAATAATTTAATAGGGCGAACATTTGGCGCTTAGCTGCATGATGCAAAATTTAGATTAGCATTTATGAAGATCTGGTTTCATAGCCGTCTGATAGAACTATTGGCGTTTGGGTTTAAGCTTTTTTTTAATTCTCTTATTATTTAGTGAACATATTTAAGTAGTCTAATAAAATAATATAAAAGAAACAAAACTTAGTTTAAAATAAAATCGAATAATTTACTTTATTATTCACAAGTTTCTTTAATAATAAGGCTATATTTAAATATTTGGCGCTAAAAGTGTGCGTACAATTACTTCATGAGCCGGTGTAACAGATGACATCAAAATATCAATTATTTAAATTTCGCTTAGCCGGTTGATACATAACATCTAACAATTGTAATAAGTATTTGATATTTGTATGATTTTATTATCCGCTGGTTGAGTGGCCTTAACTCTGCCAGCTTAAAGAAATTATTATAATATTTCCCTTTTCCAGGAGGTATCCATTTCAATACTTGTTTGTTTGTTTCTGTGTTCCTCCTTCTCTTAGTTGGATTTCTTCACTCCTTTTCTGCATTCATAATTTCTCTTATTGTATTTGATTTTTGTATGATTTTATTATTCGCAGGTTGAGTGGAAGGGAAGACCTTATGCCCTTAATTCTGCCAGCTTAAAAGTATTATTATTATTATTATTATTATTATTATTATTATTACTATATAATAGTAAGAGCATCAGAGGAAGACCAAAACAACGGTCTGACAAGGCCGTCTTGAGCCTTATGAAGAGACTCCGAAAGAGAACCTAAACCTATAAGTCCATAATAATAATAATAATAATAATAATAATAATAATAATAATAATAATAATAATAATAATAATAATAATAATAATAATAATAATAATAATAATTTCAAGTTCCCACTTTAATCCGATCCTTTATACCCATATCAAACTCCTGGCGCGACACGCCTACAAGGCCCTTAGCCTACCAGCCGGCTGCTGGCCTCACATCCACATGTGTCAATAACACAGGTAGATGATAATCAGCCAGTGTAGGGGTGACATGTGGTCAGCATGTCGAGTCCCCCAGCGGTTATAGCTGGTTTTCTCAACCTGGAGCCGCTACTTATTGTAGCTACCCAAATGCATCACGATGCTGGGTGGGCACCGGTCCCATACTGGCCGAAATACCATGAGAAAATTTCTTCCCCCACGGAGACTCGAACCAGCGCAAGTCCCGTAGCTCTACGCCAAGGCTTCCTGCCTTAACCACTCGAATAATAATAATAATAATAATAATAATAATAATAATAATAATAATAATAATAATAATAATAATAATAATAGTAATGATAAACTAACTAACTCACTGGTACTATCAAACCCGTAGGTTCATGGCTGCGCGGACATAAGCTCTCCATACATCCCTATCGTGAGTCAATGTTTTCCAGTCATCCACTGCATAATCTACTTCTCTCAAATCATAGTTAATGTTATTCTCCCCCCCTCATTCTTGGCCTACCAATTGGACGTTTTCCCTCTGGTTTTCCTACAAGAAGCTTGCATGCACGTCTTTCATTCCCCATTCGTGCCATAATAATAAATATTATTATTATTATTATTATTATTATTATTATTATTATTATTATTATTATTATTATTATTATTATTATTGTCCAATGCAACCAAGTTGATTTTTACGCCATTTTTGGCTTTTTTCCCCTGGCATTGGCGGAATTTTAATCCATTTCTTAGCATGGAGTACCTGGAAGGCGGAGTTACGTTACCCTGATGATATGATGGATGATAAATTATAATGAAGTGCCAGGAGATGCCTTAATCCTAAACTTCATCATCATCCAGGGATTAAGCCTGTTGGCTCGTTCCGGTTTCATGAAAGCTAGAATTGTTGAAATTGTTAAGACCATCTTCTGTGTGAGCGTCCAACATTTCTCCTTCCGTGCGGTTTATAATTTAGCAATAATTTTGGAAATCTTTCTTCTGGCATTCTATCAATATGTTCTTTCCAGTCGTTCCTATATTTAATTATTCGGTCTGTAAGTTTGAAAAGATTTAGTTCCTTTCTTATATCTTCATTCCTTTTCTTATCCAGCAGAATATATCCTGCTATATTTCGTAAAAATCTCATCTCAGCTGCTTCTAATTTTTGTTCTTGTCTTTTAGTGATCGTCCAACATTCTGATCCATACATCAATACAGGAACAGTCATTACTTTATAAATTTTCATTTTTTGTTTCTTTTCTTGTGTTTTTAAGGGTTCTTTTAATAGTGCCACACATTAGATTAAATTTGTTTATTTTGTCATTAATGTCTTCAGTTTTAACATATGATAAATTGAAAACTAAACTTATTTTCTGTTATTCAAAGCCCCAGGTTGTAATTTCGACATTTCTGGTGTTCACTCCTGGCATTGGCTTAAATTAAAGTAACCCACTTCTGGAGTTGGGGCGCCTAGAAGGCGGAGTTAGGTTACCCGATGATATAATGGGTGATAAATGATAATGAAGCGCCAGGAGAGTTCTTAATCTAAACTTAACCTAAATTCCAGACCATGGGCAACCGCAGGAATGATTCCCTTTAAGGAAAAATTCCCGGGACCTTATGAACAGTAGTCAGACACGTTGACCACTAGCCCACGAGGCTGGTCTAATGAGGTGAATAAGATAATGACGGCTAGATGATGTTCGGGAGCCTTTTGGGCCTTAAAATTTCCTGACATTTGTTTTACATTGTATAAAACAAAATATAGTAATACATTTTTTTAATATGATGTAAGTCTTTTACGTATTAGTTGAAAAATTATGACCTCGTCTTACGACTCTGGTATAAACATTTCAACTCATGCCTTCTACCCTTGTATCGTATATGCAATCACATCCTGTATAGTGTATATTATCATATTGACAATGATCTTGATAGCTTAATACCAACTTAAGAAAATAAAATACAGCCAGATGAATGTGTGAGAATATTGTCCATTGTGGTGAAGCAGCAGGTAATTGTTATAATTATGCGATGTCGTCACGTTCCAGGCCGGCGCTGCTAGACAGAAGAAGTCAGGATGCGCGCTCCGTTCTTCGCGCTTCTCTGGGCCTTCTGTGCTTCCCCGATAGATGTCAGCGGCGAGGGCGTCAAGATCGACAGTCAGATTGCCTCAATTACAAGTGGTGAGTTCTTAATTCATACCTATAGGGCTGAGACGCTGTATTGAGACACCACAAACGAGGCACATTTAACTCTAAGCTGTCCTCTTTCATTCCCCATGGTGTTCTTGTATATAATTTTTCCACTCTATAGAGATAGATCATTTTTGCACTCAATTCTATATTAAATTGTTAATATTTAGTTATTAGTGTGTTATTTTGCATTCAAATTGGATGTATATAATTCCGATAGTATGAGAGATTAAAATGTATATGATATAATAGGTAATTGCCTCAAAATCATTATTATACTTTTTTTTTTTTTTTTTTCGTTTTCCCAACAATTTGTAGTTTGTGGGTTAGATATCTTTTCGGGGCAACTATATATATATATATATATATATATATATATGTCCACCGCTGTGGCCTCGAGGTAGCGTGCTGCCTTGTCACGCAGCGGCACGGGTTCGAACCCCGGTCGGGACAGTTTTTCTGGGTGAGGATTTTATCGGGGTTTTTCCTCACCTGTAAGACAAATATCAGGAAAACTTTAAGGCCCAAACGGTCCCCGAAATCATATGGCCATCGCAATCATCATCATTCATATTCATCTTAGGTTAAGCTTAGGATTAGGGACTATCCTGGCGCACCAATATCATCATCGCCCATCATATCATCGGGGCAACGTAACCCCGCCTTCCAGGCGCCCCAACCTCAGGAGTGGGTTACAAGTACGCCATGCCAGGAGAGAACACCAGGAATGTCGAAAGACAACCTGGGGCATTTGCAAAATTATATATATATATAGGGGCGTGTGTGTTATGTTGTGGATTTTCGCGGATGTAAGTATGATTAAGAAAGGTTTCTTGGGTTTCCGCGGGTTTGGCGTGGGAAACACAAGAAATCTTTCTTAATCATATACGAGTATATGTCATGCATTTCCAGAATTGAGCCATGTTTATTTTTTTTGTGCATCTCATTCCTATTTGTAATTATTGTTCCTAAGTATTTGAATTCAGCCACTTCTTCGAAATTTCCATCGTTTCTTCTTACATGTCGTTTCCCATTTAATAAGTACATTTTATTTTCACTACACATTACGGTTGAAACATTTTAAATGCTCGATGATTGTAGTAGGATCTTGTTTTCTTATGTAATTTGAGGACAATCATTTCTCACGCATTTTTGTTGATTTAATACGTCTTTTCACCTTGATGCGTAACGCGGAAGAAAATTGAGCATTCAATCGCCTGCCACTGTTACTTTATGCATTCCGCCTCACAATCCTATCGGAGAAGTTGCCTACCATGTTATCTAAGGGGAATCTAGATATGAAAGGAATGGAATTTATTGCCTTTATTTATTTTTTCAAAAGAAAGGAAATATATTTGCATTTACATTTCCCTCGGGCCTACTTGGCCGTACATGCATTATTTTTCCATGAATAAAAAAATAAAATAAACATACGAATATAAACAAATACCTACATGGCTACACACCTACAGAAAAATGTATAAACAACAATATAAAAACAATAAAAAACAACGTATATATATATATATATATCTACACTCATCCATGAAAATACCATGTGTATAGATAGGAAAAAGTCTGATTTTTACATTAATAATTGAAACAAATTGCTACAAAGCAAATAAAAAAAAGACTAGACTAGACGTACCTGGCGTCCAGATTTGAGAAGTTATCCTCTTACCACAATATTGACACTAGGTCACTAGATAACAGTCTGCTAACAATCCCTCTTCATAGCACTACCTCTTATTCTACTTCCTTCACAGTAGCCTCTGCCCGCTCCCAGAATTTCCTTCCTCAATATGTCAGGGGTTGCCGCACACTTGGCACTTTTAAGTCACGCTTATACAGCTACCTGTTGTCTAATAATTAAATTTTCTCTATTTATTTAAATTTATACTATGTCATTAATATTTTTTTTCTCTTTTTTATATATCTTGTACATATCACATATTTAATTCGTTAAATCTAGAGTAAATCAAAATACAATTATAATTAATAATTGTATTTTTTATAACATGTAATCGTTTATGTTTATTGTAATTTATATGTAAGGCTATTGTTTTTGTATTTTTTAAAACTTAGTTGAGTGGCAGACAAGACCTTAAGGCCTTAACTCTGCCAGGTAAAATAAAGCTATTATTATTATTATTATTATTATTATTATTATTATTATTATTATTATTATCATTATTAATATTGTTATTATTATTATGATCATATGGCCATCATCATCCTTATCATTATCATCATCATCATCATTCTTCACCGGTGTGGAAAACAACGGGAAGCTACCACACCTACAATTCCCTAGTAAAGCTGCAAAGCATAGCATGAAAATGCAATGATTGCACTGAAAGATCTGCCCTCGAGCAGAATTACTATGGATGGATTATTATTATTATTATTATTGTTATTATTATTATTCAGCAAATGAGATGCGATTAATGCGCCGTACAGCAGGCTACGCAAAGTGGGACCATAAAAGAAATGAGGAAATTATGGAAGAGTTGGATGTAGAACCCATTCTTCACCATATACAAAACTACCAGAACAACTGGAAAGCTCGTCTTCAACGAATGCCGTCTCATAGAATTCCAAAAGCCATACTTCGCTACTACCCCCAAAGCAAAAGATCGCTGGGACTTCCAAAAAAGCGCTGGATGGAAAATTCCTCTTTGAGACTGTAACAGGCCACACAGCCTAATACTTGCATGGATGATGATGATGATGATTATTATTATTATTATTATTATTATTATTATTATTATTATTATTATTATTATTATTATTTTTAGACTAAGAGTTGGAAGAGCAGGACCACCTTTATGTACCCGTACACGTTCTCCCACGACCAGCCGAGCGTACACTCAGTTCGACCCGGGTGCACATTCGACAGTCGAGCGAATTAACGTGCAGGGCCCGTGGCCTGTCCCTTCCGGCTGTTTTAGGGACTTACTATACCCTCTTCAGTCCAATTGATATTTTTCGTCGATGGTTGAGCGATAATCCTGCTGCCAGTCGCAACCAGCCGTAGATTAGGAGACAAAGATCCAGTGGTCGGACATTAACAAGCCTTGAAAAGTTTTTCACTATTGATGGTCTAAGTTGATGTTCTATGTCGCCAAGAGGAAAATCGTAGCCGCCGCGGACGCCACCAATCCACAAAGGGACAAGACCGGCAGGACTGCTGGCAAAAAAAAAAAGAAAAGAAATATATATATATATATATATACCCCCCCACACACACACACACATATTACACATCCAAGTTAACTGTTCACGGGCGGAGGGGAAGAGTTTTAGCGCTGGTGTCGCCAATCTACTGAATCTGTGGAAGGGATGTAGGAGAAAATTGTACATCCGACCACGTATTGAAATGTTTCATCTTCAAATGTGAGGGGAGAATCTCTGAATACATGTGGAAGTTCTTAACATGGTTGTCAAATTAGTCATTTAAGCGCGGAACGCTGAAGCGGTCGGATCATTTAAAATCACAGTATTTGTCGTCTCTCTGTTACGAACCTCACAATAAATCGCAAGTGGCAACATGTAATGAGAAGGGCAAGGAAGGGGCAGCTCATTCCTAGACGTAACCCCAAAAGTAACAGGGTTGTCAAGTTAGTCATTCTGCCACTGACCGCGCAGAACGACGGATCATTAAAATACATAGTATTTGAATACAGGCTTTCACGGCCGGTAATCATAATGTTGAGTGATTCCGGGTTATGTGGCCACTGAAGATGCCCTCCGCAGTTGAGGGCGAAACGTCTGGTATCAACACCAACTATGGACCACGGCCACATAACCCGGAATCACTCAACATTGTACATAGTATTTGTCAGCTCTCTACCTGCCAATCAAACAACATAATACAAAGGACACGAAGTGGCAACATAGGAAGGAATAGAAAGAGAAAGACAGTTTGTTAGTTAACATATTTTCCGCCTGCACAAAACACTTGGATGGGTAATACACGCGCGCTCATACTCCCCCACCCTGCAGACATCAAATGCACTATCAATGAGGCTATTCAAATTTTTAAGACTATTTATTATATAATATAATTGACGATTGAAAGAAATACCATATTGAGATTCTTATTATTGATAATGCATATTTCCTTATTGATCTCCAATTTTGCTATACCTCAATTTCCTTACTGTACCCAAAAATTTGCACGTTTTCACTTCACTCTCGATCCGTCCTAAAATATCCCAGCACGCCACTCTCCCACGATCCGACCTGAGAAATCTCTCCGGCGGAAACTGTAATCTGAGTTGCTCCGCCTCTCTACGGAATGCAATATTGATACCTGCTGTAATTTTTAACTATACTTCGCACGTTATATCTGTTGGGTGGGGACCCTTACTTATTTTTAGTTTTTTATAGAAACTTGTATGAGGAATTTGATTGATTTAACTGTATAAATAAAAGGAGGGTAATATACAAAAAGAGGAAGGTATTCGGGCGGATATTAACAATGTTAAGAAATAATTTTAGAAACATTGAAAATGTTCATATAAAGATAGGGGATCTGTGTTTATACGTCCTTTCGGTATATTGTCAGCCGTCTGGATATTGATACGCTATATTAACCTTTTTGATGATCAGGCATGCTATCAAATCATTAGAGGATGAAGAAGACCTACAACTCAATGGTTATTAATAAGCTGTTAGTTTATGCTGATGATGTAGTACTATTGGGCGATAGTGAAGAGATACTAAAGGCCAACACGCACACACTATTGAGTAACACTAAGAAATTGGGACTGGAACTAAATATCAATAAAACTAAATATATGGCCGCACATGGAAATACATTATATAATTGAAATTGACAGCTAATGACTACTTCTTCATTATGTGTATCCAGCCGAAGCTGATGACACGATTTAATTGCATACATGTGCTGTAAGTTGCAATAGGGCTGCATTTGAACATGCAGCCTATGTGGATATTCAAGGTGAGTGTCCACGAGGGTAAAAGAAAGAGATAAAGGAAAGAGAGATATGAACCCTTCGGCCTCGAATACCATCGGGGTCGAAGAAAACAAGAGCTCAGGCAAGGGAGACTGGACAGGAAAGTAAAAAAGAGGGATCTGGTACTAGAAAAGGAAGAAATACTAGATCTGTTAAATTTAAAAGTAAGGAGCAAAATACAAGTAAATGGAAGCAATGTTTTGCTCAGCTTGGGCACCTTGTGGTCGCCATCCAACATATCCCCTAGATGGGGACCCCTAAGGGTGCACAGCTAAAGAAAAATTAGGGACATTTTGAAGTAGTGGCTGAATACAAATACCTAGGAACAATAATCACAAATAGGAATGAGATGCACAAAGAAATTAAACATAGGCTCAATTCTGGAAATGCGTGCTGTTATGCATTGCAGAGACTCTTGATGTCCCAACTCCTTTCAAAAAACGTTAAACTGAAAATATATAAAAGTATTATTCTACCAGTTATATTATATGGATGCGAAACATGGACTCTTACTACAGGTGAATGAGAAGACGACATACGATGAACTGCATTGTCTTTATAAGGAACCTGATATAATAAGAACAGTCAAGTCTCGTAGACTGCGATGGGCAGGACATGTGGCACGAATGGGAAATGAGATGTGCATGGAAGCTTCTTGTAGGAAAGCCAGAGGGAAAACGCCCAGTTAGTAGGCACTAAATGAGGTGGGAGAATAACATTACTATGATTTGAGGGAAGTAGATTATACAGGGAATGGCTGGAAAACATTAGCTCAGGAGATGGATGTATGGAGAGCTTATGTCCGCGCGGCTATGGACCTAAGCGTTCGATAGTACCAGTGAGTTAGGTAGTCCGGAGGAAGGTCAGAAATAACGTGGATTTATGTTATTCTCGGCTGAATATTGTATCGTATTGGATATTTCAAAATCATGGGGCGCAGCATGAACCTTGTGGGCAGCCTTTCGTAACTTTCTTCTCAATTGTGCGTGTGTGTGTGTCATGCTTAAGAACAGGTGCAAATGTATAACACACAGCCTGGCTGGATACACATGAAGATCCTAGCGGAGATATTAAAGCGTGTATAAATAGAATTTAAATAGTAATACAATAACGATGAGCGCGTGTGTGTGTAACTGTAATCTGTCCTTGGCAAGCAGGAAGGAACCTCGCACTGACCTTTAACTGTTTATATAATGTTAACACATGCAAACACTGTGTCTCGCACATTACAGTATATGATACTGTAATATTCACAAAACTCGTTCAACTTTCACTAACATATCAATAAAATTAATTAGTAATTTTATAATTAATCAAATGAAAATCTGACTGTCCATACATACAGTATATCTCCGTGAAAGGGAAGGAACAACGTAACCAAGCTAATTTACTATTTCAATAATAATAATAATAATAATAATAATAATAATAATATAATAATAATAATAATAATAATAATAATAATAATAATAATAATAATAATAATAATAATAATAATAATAATAATAATAATAATAATAATAATAATAATAATAATAATAATAACAATAATAACAATCATCATCATCATGATAATAATAATAATAATAATAATAATCATGATAATAATAATAATATTAATCCATCCATCCATAGTAATTCTGCCCCAGGGCAGGTCTTTCACTGAAATCATATAATTTTTCATGCTATGGTTTGCAGCTTTACTAGGAAATTATAGGTGTGGTAGCTTCCCGTTGCTTTCCACGCCGGTGAAGGATGATGATGATAAGGATGATTTTCGGGGACCGTTCGGCCCTAAGCTTCCTGAAATCTGTCTTACAGGTGAGGAAAAACCCCGAAAAAAAAACTCACCCAGGAGCCTGTCCCGACCGGGAATCAAACCCTGGCCCGCTGCGTGGCAAGGCAGCACGCTACCCCGAGACCACAGCGATGGACATATATATTTACCAGTTGAGGACGACGGCACTGACCTAAGAAGGTATATATTTTATTTTATTATAAAAACAAATAAATATCTATCACCAAAGATTTATTTGAATGCAAGTGTAGTAGTACACTAGATGGTTAGATTTTCTGACACAAAACACTGTTAAATGTTACAGACTGTTACGAGAGGATAGCTATTGGGCAGCGCCTTAAGTCCACGGACGTGTTGAGAACAGTAACAACTCAGCAGGTGAAGGAATGCGAGAAGGAGTGCGATCTCGACCTGGATAAGTGCAGCTCTTATGATTTTGGGTGAGTGTTTTACAGACTTGTCTGTAAAGATATTAGGCCAACTATACAAGACTATTATGAGACCCGTTTTGACACATGGATGTGAAACGTGGATAATGAGGAAAAACAACGAATGGGCTCTATAATGTTTTGAAAGACTATTTAACTCATGCCCCAAATGGGATTCAATAACCAATTACGTTTCAATGATTTTTGTTTTACAACCAATGACAATCGTGTTACACTTCGATATTTATCAAATTCTGTTTACCAAAACAAAGAAAGCTCCTCCTTTTTAATATCCTGAACATGTCAGAGCATTATTTTGCAGTGACTGACTCTTCAACAAGTAAGTTGAATATTGCAAATAATGAACAGATTCCTTCGAACTACACATTTGATAATTATGTGTCAATAATTGTGTTTTAAATAATGATTTTACTGAGCTGTTTACTAAAAAATGATTAATAACCTATAATGTTGATTATAATATACAGTTTGATGTGTTTCGTCATTTCTCCAGTGGGGTGCATCTTTACAATATTGCGATCCTATTTGGCAATAAATAATATGATCAAGTTGCAGTGAACAAAAAAAATGGAAACATAACCACACATTTCTCATATGTTTTCAAACATCGCCGTTTACATTAATTATATAAATATTTTGAAATACCGGTAACTATATTTAAATAAAGATTTTTGAGTAAACAGTATAATTTTATTCGTTTAAATAGTCTTAACAAATGCCACTCTTTATTTCCAAATCCTCTAGATAAGTTCACTTATCACTTGTAAATCTCGTGAATTTATCGATAATTTGAAATAACATTACTTATGAATATTTTCTAGCAGTTTAGTGAAAAATATTCCACATTAACTATTGAGGATGTGGTGAAAATAACAACAGAATTTATGGGTTAGTCAGCATGGAACATAAATCCTTTCATATTGAAATTCATCATCATCAATGGTAGGCATGGATTAAGCCAATTGGCCTGTTCCGCTTCAGGAAAGAAATTGATCCCTCCATCTCTTCTTAGGTCTTCCTGGGTCTCTTCGCCCTGTGGGTCTGTAGTTCAATAGCTGCAGAGGTAGTCTATTGTTTGGCATCCTCAGAAGGTGTTCATGCCAATTATTTTGATATTTTTGAATGATTTCAGTTATTGCTGGTGTGTTGAGAGCTTTGCGGATATCTTCATTACGCATGTGATCATAAAGCGTATAACCCGCTAAAGGTCTTAATAACTTCATTTCTGCAGCTACTATCCTATTTAATTTACCTGTAGTAAGAGTCCAGGTTTCAGAACCATAAAGTAGAGTTGGAAGAGCCATTGTTTTATAAAATTTTAGAATTGTATCTGGACGTACTTTTCGGAAAAGAATGCTTTTTATTGTTCCTATAAGTTTTTGAAATTTGACCAATTTTATGTCTATGTCTTTACATGTGTCGTACGAAAGATTGCAGCCAAGATAAGTAAAGTTATTAACTTGTTCTATTATATTGTTGTTAATAACAATTTTAGTTCTTATCGGTATTTTCCCTTGAAACGCCATAGTTTTTGTCTTACTCACCGAAATTTGTAAATTATAATCTTGGGTTATATTTGACAATCTATGTACTGCTCTTTGTAGGTGCATATTGAAATTATAAGTAATAACTATAATTACCGGTATATGTGATTTTGTTTTCACTGCGGTCCGGCACATTTAAATTACTGGCAAGAGAAGTTATTTCTTTCGCCAACAGCAGCATTCTCTATATCCAAGCATATTTGCCACATTTCCCAAATTACCTGAAAACCCACCAAATTAAAATGTCTGGTATGTTCATCTCATTCTGTGTTATCGACCTTCCGACTCTCGGCTAGTCTGCAGTACAGTTTAGGACGCCTTACTCTGGGATTGTGCCGTCCACATTTCTCTCAAATCCATGTCTACATCGATCAAACACAATGCCGCTGAAGAGTATAGGATAAGTGACTGACCCCCAAAATTATACTCAGAAAGGTATCAGCTGCCAAGGAGCCAAACCTGGTTCTATTTGCAGCGCAATGGACGATGCACTCTAATCGTCACAAACATGTCATCTCTGTTTCTCCAATTAAAAGGGTCGGGGCAAAAGTCTGCTAACCCACATTTCCATACTTTTGAGTTATATCGTTTTTAAACTTTAAAAAATGGGAGTAAAACTTGGGTAATGACAAAAAAAATTACAAAGTAGAATACAAAGCGTGGAAATGAACTTTCTTAGAAGAAGAAAATACTGCACAAGATTGGATAAAGAGTTAAACATATATATCCACTAAATTATAAAATCAAGGAATATAGAGATAAATGGTTTAGGGCCGGTTGTACGAACTTCAGGTTAAATCTCCAGCTAGTCGTCTGACGCTTAAGGCTACGAAGAGTTTAGAGTCAATATACGTCGTATAGCTACGTTTAACAGCTAGTTGGTTACACCGAGTGTAACTCATTACATCAGTTATGTTGGTAATAAATTTCAATTTCCCTCCTCATTATGTTATTATACACGTAGAAAGAATGAATGTAACATGATTACCAAATGCAGCATTTAACTACAAGCCAAGAGGTTCAAGGAATGTAGGAAGGCCAGTGAAAAGATGAACAGGATAATTGTGAGGCGGAACAGGCAATTTGCCTAGCCCGTGAAGAGAAGAAAAAGTTTAAAAAACCTATAAATCAGATTAATTTTTAATTTTTTAATTCTTCTAGATGTAGATTGATATGTTATTAAACCATAAGCAAGATATCTAACTAAAAGTAACTAACTCACTGACTCAATCGAACCCGTAAGTTTATGGCCGCGCGGGCATAATCTCTCCATACATCCCTATCCTGAGCTAATGATTTACAATCGTCCCCCGTATAATCTACTTCCCTCAAATCATAGGTAATATTATTCTCTCACTTCATTCTTGGTCTACCAACTGGGCGTTTTCCTTCTGGTTTTCCTACAAGAAGCTTCCATGCACCTCTATCATCTCGCGTGCCATATGCCCAGCCCATCGCAGTCTACGAGACTTAACTGTTCTTATTATATCTGGCTTCCTATGCATATAATGTAGCTATTAAGTAGTTTTCTCCATTCGCCTGTCTGTTCATCTCTTCTTGGCCCAAAAATTTTCCTAAGAACTTTATTCTCAAATACTCGCAATATTCTTTCCTCCCTTATAGTAAGCGTCCGTGTTTCGCATCCATATAATATAACTGGAAGAATAACAGTTTTATATATTTTCAGTTTGACGTTTTTTAAGAGAAGTAGGGACGACAAGAGTCCGCATAATGTACTATAATAGCATGCATTTTTATAATTGAGCCTATGTTTAATTTATTTGTGTATCTCATTCCTATTTGTAATTATTGTTCCCAGATATTTGAATTCAGGCACTTCTTCCAATTAAACGTACTTTATTGAATAAAACTAGAAAAGAAACTATTTTAAAATTTTACAAAGTATTGGCAGTTCCATCTCTTATCTATGGATGTCAAACCTGGACATTAACAAAGTCAGATAGTAAACAAATAGAGGCTGCAGAAATGAAGATGTTGAGAGCAATAGCAGGATACCAAACGACCGATAAAAAGAAAAACGAAGATATAAGAACAGAACTTAATATATTTAATCACTGTGAAAGAATTAAATACTATCAAAATGCTTATCTTCAGCACGTTTTACGAATGAATGAACAGCGCATACCCGAAGAATGTATAATTATAAACCAAAAGGGAGAAGATTGTTGGGAAGACCATTTGAGAGATGGAAGGGCCAATTCGACCTATAATGAGATCGGAACAGGCCATTGGGCTTAATCCTTCTTGTTGTTGATGATGATGCACTTTTTCAAAATTTCCCTCATTTGTCATTAGTTGTCCAACAAGCAAGATATCACATTATTTTTTTTTATTTATAAATATCGTTTTAGACGTCAGAAAATTATTCTTTTGAGTAAAAATTAAATGAGGGTCAGCTATTTAAGGATTAAAAACTGTCGTCCATTTTATTATCCATCGTATCATCGGAACAATGTGGCTTTATTTAGATGCATACTGTACTGACGTGTATTAAACGCATATATCTAATTTTGTGTACGATTCGAGTTTAGGTTATACTGAATGCTCTAAAATTCCCCTTACAAACTTTGCAGAGGGTACTGAGTTGATAATATTCAGAATTGAAAACCATGTCCAGAAACTTACCATTTCCATGCTACAGTCGTTTGAAAACAAGCATTGCCGGAACGTATGTCACGTGTCTCAACAAGTATTGTATAGCTGGCTTAACTGGGCAGAGAGAGAGAGAGAGAGAGAGAGAGAGAGAGAGAGAGAGAGAGAGAGAGAGAGAGGAGAGAGAGAGAAGAGAGAGAGGAGAGAGAGAGAGAGAGATGGAGTTACAAGGGTAGATCTTTGGCCACTTTAGTCTAGATACAAAAGAAAGAACCCACCATGTTGTCAGTTTTCCTCTTCCCCCTTTACCCTATTAACATCTGGTGAAGAAAACCCGAAAACACTGGTGCGAGTGAGAGAGGTGAGTACAGTTGTCTCATTCTACATATTTCTCGTAAAGTTAAACCAGAGAGATTATAATAGCTTCGCGATTCGTCCAAATCAAAAATTTCCCTATCGAGTATTCCAAAATTTGGTGTTTTTTATTAAATGTAAATTTTTTTCGAAATTTTGAAAACTGCAAAAATTGATTGTGGAGGATGTGTCCGGGATTATTAATGCATGTCATGATTCAGTTTCCATTCTGCTTCTTTGGTTATTAATGAGTTGAATTGTAAAACAAGTGATGTACTCTGTCACGCCTCATAATAAATTACCTGTAAAAGTGGTCGCATTAAAAACATGTTTTTGGTCGATGTGACTAATTTCTTATACTTACCAATATTGTTGTTACTGGAAGTAAGTCAACGTTCCCACATCTAACCTGGTTGCTATGCAAACAAAAGAAATCGCAATGCTGATATGAACTCAAAAAGCACACGTTCGGTAAGTAAAATTTCTTGAATGTTTCGTACCTATCTTTAGACTTTTCCGGAATTAATGCAGAACATCCCACTCTCCAGGCTTCTTCAATTTCTCTATCATCTACCATGACTCCTTCCATAATAAAATTATCAAACAGATTCTAATCACGGTACTACATATAAAAATGTCTCCACAGCCAACAATCCTTGCTTATAATAAAACAAATGAAAAGCTACATAGGAACGATCACCACATGTTTCTTTCTCATAGAAGTCATTTACATCCAACCAATATTTTAATTCATTTATTACTATATTTAATAAAAATTAGTCACATCGAACAAAAAATAGTATGCAATACAGATGAGGTAATCACGTAACAGATCTCGAAAATTGAAAAAACTCGGCGCAAGCGCCTCGTTTTTTTCAAACTTTTTTCTCGATCAGTAACAAGTGCTTACTTTACTTGTACCGCAATATACTATTTCAAACGGCTGTAGCACGGAAACGGTAAGTTTCCGGACATGGTTTTCAATTCTAAATAATATCACCACAGTCCCCTCTACAAGTCCTAGAAGTTTGTAAGAGGAATTTTAGAGCACCTGTAGAAAAATGCATGTAAAAGATGAAGTGATGGGTTCGAAATCACTCGAGTGTTGATGACCTTGAGGATGGGACACATAATTAAAACTGTTATAACCGAATCATCGGTTGTTTAACAAACCATAATACTGTACTGTAAAGTGAGATGTTAACGTACTGTCACTCACCCCGTCACGCTCAACAGCTTCAAAATTTAATAACTTCCAAAGTCTCTTCATTAACATGTATCCATACATTAAGCCAACGACAAAATAGAAGTAATATCACCCTAAGACCGTGATAGTTACATTAATCATGCCTAGAATCCGGATGTTAGGCACTTAAAAAGTTCAAAATAGGCAGGCAAAAAGGCACTAAAAATCATTAACATAGACACTCAAAAAATCAAAATAGGCTCTTACAAAAATGTACTACATAAAATTTTACAGCCTTTCGTAAAGATTATAAACATATGCTATCAATAGCATACGAAGATATCAGAGATGATTTTAGAACTTGTTTTGCCTTTTTACAAAGAACATATGTTTTGCAGTTGCAGTGTGTATGTGCTGCGTAACACGGCACTTCTTCGCGCAATTGACTGAAATTTTACACACTTTGCAAAACAAAGTCACTTGAGAATATTTCCGCACCAAATTCTTTCACGAAATTGGTCAGTTTGTCTTTTACTGTTTTACTGTTGTCCGTTCTTTAGGCATCGTGAAACAACCCTAAAGGCAAAAAAAAAAGTCCCGTACACTTGTCGCACAACTTTGTCTTTGAAGCACCTGTCTGTGAACGAGGACCACAGACTGAATTCAGTGTTATCAACATAAAAAATAATAGATATGTGTCATAAGTTTGTCCATTTCAATTAATTTCATTGAAATACTAAGTTAACTTCGAGAAAAAGTGGCAAATAAGCATATATATAAGCATTGTAAGCTTAAATAGGCATTTATAAGCAAAATTGACTTCATGGTCATCGGTATGAACTTATATGAAGTCACTTTTATAATATCTATAATAAATAACTAGGCATTTTCCCTAACATCGGTCTCTAATCATAACAATGGGTAATAACAAAAATGAATAGTTGCCCGGAAAAGGGATCTAACCCACAATATACAAATTGTTAGGAAAACGAAAAAAAAGTATAATGTTCATTTTGAGGCTATTACCTTTATTATATCACTATATCACTATTGCAGCAACACTGTTGAAATTTACATTTGTTTTCACACTGCAGATTGGCCATTGTTTCTGGGATATAAATTGCATAAATTATATTTTAATATTTATTTAATATTGTTGAGTTCAGACTGAGATTTTAAAAAGCTGTTCAAGAAGAAATATATACATTTTTCTGTCCAATCCTTTAAAAACGCAGAGAACAGTGGAAGAAAAGGAGTTGAAGCAAAAACAAAGGGGGGAAATGTAGTAATCTCACAAAAATGTGTTAAGAGACGCAACAAAAAGATGCATTCGCTTAATTTCATCCCCCAAATACATATACTGAAATACTGGTATGAAAAGAGCTATATTTTTGGAAAGGTGCTGCACCTCAAAATCCTTTCCCTAGTAATAATCAGGGCTAGCGGATCCCACACTGAGCCCTTCTAGTACAGACCTAACTTTTGGTAAACTATGTAAACATCTATGATGATCTTGAAGAAGATTTTCGGGCTGTAGGCCGTGGTCGTGAGGCTTGTAGTTCTCCGACGTTTAGCCAGTGACTGCGTCTGGCATCCTCAAGGGAGTCTCAAGACAACCCTTGAGGATGCCAGAGACTTGTAGTTCCCCGACGTTTCGCCAGAGACTGCGTCTGACATCCTCAAAGGGAGTCTCAAGATAACCCTTGAGGATGCCAGAGGCTTGTAGTTCCCCGATGTTTCGCCAGAGACTGCGTCTGTCATCCTCAAGGGAGTCTCGAGACAACCCTTGAGGATGTGCCAGACGCTTGTAGTTCCCCGACGTTTCGCCAGAGACTGCGTCTGGCATCCTCAAGGGAGTCTCAAGACAACCCTTGAGGATGTGCCAGAGGCTTGTAGTTCCCCGACGTTTAGCCAGAGTCTGCGTCTGGCATCCTCAAGGAAGTCTCAAGACAACCCTTGAGGATGCCAGAGGCTTGTAGTTCCCCGACGTTTAGCCAGAGACTGCGTCTGGCATTCTCAAGGGAGTCTCAAGACAACCCTTGAGGATGCCAGAGGCTTGTAGTTCCCGACTTTTAGCCAGAGACTGCGTCTGGCATCCTCAAGGGAGTGTCAAGACAACCCTTGAGGATGCCAGAGGCTTGTAGTTCCCCGACGTTTCGCCAGAGACTGCGTCTGGCATCCTCAAGGGAGTCTCAAGACAACCACTGAGGATGCCAGAGGCTTGTAGTTCCCCGACGTTTCGCCAGAGACTGCGTCTGGCATCCTCAAGAGAGTCTCAAGACAATCCTTGAGGATGCCAGAGGCTTGTAGTTCCCCGACGTTTCGCCAGAGACTGCGTCTGGCATCCTCAAGGGAGTATCAAGACAACCCTTGAGAATGCCAGACGCAGTCTCTGGTGATAGTCGGGGAACTACAAGCCTCACAACCACGGCCTACAGCCAGAAAATCTTCTTCAAGATCATCATAGCAACTCCGGCCGTGAAAGTTTACGTGAATACATAATTATGTAAACATAATTTGAATGGATGAGGAACAGAATATCAAGACAGGACTAGGTAGGCCTATCACAGTAGCATATTGGTTAGTGGTTCCGGGTTCAAATCCGGTTCAGACGTTAATTTTACTTTTCATGTCGTATATGTTTACAATGACATAGCCCAATGTTGGACCATAGCCTCTCCTTTATTAGAGGTTGCTAGAACAAGTTAATTTAGTTACGCTTATATCCTTACAGGTGTCATGAATAGTATTCGGTTAACATGCCGACCAAATGAGACATCTAATAGGCAAATAAGGTATTACTAGAATGATAGTCATGGCAGGATTCTTTTTGACGTAAAAACACTTATTGTTTGAACACTTATTGTAAAAACATGTATTTTTCAATAAAATGATACGTGTAAAGTTGTCCGTATTCAATTTCGACCCTTACGAGTGAACATCTTCACCTGCTCATAACTCATAAATTCCTTCACAAAAAAAAATATTCCTCTCTGCATGGCCTAACATTCCTATTATTTTGTCGGTTAGGTCCTGTTACACCCTGTATATATTATCTATGTCTAAACTACATACACAATAATACATATCTACACTCATCCATTAAGAAATCATGTTTATGGATATAAAAAAGTATCATTTTGTATAATAATAATTAAAAAATTGCTAGAAAACAAATTAAAAACGGTACATAGTTAGGGGCACGCCGTAGCGTAGTGGTTAAGCCAGTGCACTACAAACCAGAAGGTCGAGGGTTCAAGTCCCAGGTGGGTCAGGATTTTTAAACTGACCCAAACCATCTGGTGGCACCATGGCCATGGGGTCGACTCAGCCTCTAACAGAAATGAGTACCATACACTTGTTCTGGGAGTAAAGGCGGCCGTCACGCAGGGCTGATAACCCGGCTGACATAAAATGCCGATTGTCTAAAAAAGGTGGGAATCTTAATCTCCTACTACCCCAAGGGTCTCCTATGACCTGTAGTGGGATCACTTTACTTTTAAATAGTGAGAAGTCGCGACCCATTAGCTTAATTTAGCTTATTTTTCCTACAATGATTTTTTATCTTCTTGGAAATTCAAATCCCGGTTCAGGTGTTTTTCTTTTCATGCCACACACATGCAGACTTTATATATATATATATATATATATATATATAAAGTGTGCGTGGAAGGGGGGGGGTCCTCATTTTTTGTGCAAATAGGATGGGTGAAAATTTGAAAAAATAAATGTATAGGCCTATATTTTGATGTGCGCAGTAGAGGAGAAATAATTTGAACAGAGAATGTGTGTTGGCAGGATCGGACATCAAGGCAATGGAACATGCAACTTGTCTCCCAAAGTGCCACCGCGGTCCGGCACTCTGGTGGAGGACCCAGACTATGACGTGTACGTGAAGAAACAGGAGTGCAGATACGTGGAGCTGCCCCCTCCGAGCTACCCGTCCTTCACAACTACCATCCACCACGAGGACCAGGAGAACAAACCACCGCGACACTGTGAGTACCCTTCACTCTATATCCGCACACTGGGCGCAGGTTATCTATACCATAGAGAAACTTCGGACAGAGGGAAAACTGAGTGCAATGACATCTAAAAAAATTTCGGTCGTTTACGATGAACTACAATGAACAAACTACAATGGTAGCGCTGTTTCGTAGTAACAGAATACGTAACTAAATAAAACAAATTCAAGGCACACGGCGTGTTTACTCGGGATTATGAGAAATTTACCATTTTGTAAATTTAAATTTTTAATTGCTATCCTTTCGTTCTATGCAGACGGTACTGTAAAAATTATATATTGTCGAAAGTTAAAATAATTACTTATATTTTATTTTACTCTAATTTGTAAGTAAATTCAAGCTTGTTTACGTTTTTAATGTGAATCTATTTTCAAAGATAAACCTACTAGAAGTGATAAAATTCTAAGATTTGTTAGGTTAGGAAGAGTGATGTTAGTGTACAGCCATTTCTAATAAACATTTTAAAAATGTGACTTTATAATGGACTTCAGATCTACGACATGGCTAAGGTTATTTAATAAATATTGTATAAAATATGTATGTGAGAATAAGGGGGTAGGTCAATTGTACATATTTATTAAAGAGCTCATAATGCACGTTTTTAAATTTTAATAAACGAAAATAAATTTACATGTTTTATTCATTTCCATTCTTCCCTCCTGTTGAAATTAAAGAAATCTTTAGGTGTGAGAGGCTGGGTACAAATAATTCCATAATTTAAGATTAATTAATACGTAATTTATTCATATAAAAGTTCAATTTCATAATTATTCACCAGATGGCGTTATATAATTATAATTCATATTTTTACCACCAGGCGGTGCTAAATTTCATATTAGTACCAGAAAAAATCGAAAAAATGTAGATGTCGTTAGTTGTTCTACACTAGCTCCGCTTATGGCATGTACGCGAAACTTGTCCACTTTTTTCTCTGGTACTCTGTGCATGCCACAAGTGTAGAACAACTAACGACATCTAAATTATTTCGATTTTTTCTGGTACTAATATGAAATTCAGCACCATCTGGTGGTAAAATTATAATTATAACGCCATCTGGTGAATAATCATGGAATTGAACTATTACAGGAATGTATAACATATTAATTAATCTTAAATTATGGATTTATTTGTACCCAGCCTCTCAGACCTAAATATTTTCTTTAATTTTAACAGAAGGGATGAATGGAAATAAATAAAACATGTTAATTTATTTGCGTTTATTAAAATTTAAAAACGTGCATTATGAGCTCTTTTAATAAATATTAACAATTAACCTACCCCCTTATTCTCACATACATATTTTATACAATACTTATTAAAGAACCTTAACCATGTCGTACATCTGAAATCCATTATAAAGTCATATTTTTTAAATTTTTAATAGAAATGGCTGTACACTAACATCACTCTTCCTACCTAACAAATCTTAGAATTTTATCACTTCTAGTAGGTTTATCTTTGAAAATAGATTCACATTAAAAACGTAAACAAGCTTGAATTTACTTACAAATTAGAGTAAAATAAAATCTAAGTAATGCTTTAAACTTTCGATAATATGTAATTTCTACAGTACCGTCTACATAAGAACGAAAGGACAGCAGTTAAAAATTTAAATTTACAAAATGGTTAATTTCCCATAATCCCGAGTGAACACGCCGTGTGCCTTGCATTCGTTTTATTTAGTTACGTATTCTGTTACTACGAAACAGCGCTACCATTGTAGTTTGCTCATTGTAGCTCATCGTAAACGACCGAAATTTGTTAGATATCACTGTACACAGTTTTCCCTCTACAGTGGAGGAAATTGGTATAAAGCCACTAAATTTTAGTAGTAAAACAACCTAAAATATTTATGCAAATACCGTATGTGTGTCATAGATTACATATAATTATCTTGGTCATAATTTCATACAGGTCTCCTCATTTTGTATTTATTATATATGTAAATAATATGTAAAATCTAAGAAAACGCTGTCCTAGGGGTGGAAATCGGTATAAAGGCAGGTCAACTTCTGGCTCTTACAGAGACATAAATGTAAACAAAACACTGCAATTACATGGAGACGACGTGTCTGTGAGCATCGTTCATCAGTTACAAGCCAGTAGTACGTACAATTCCACGTGGAAAGCCTCTATCAAATGAAGAGAAATCAAGAGTTAGTGCCTTCAAGGAGATGGGCCTTTCCAATAGACAAATACCTACGAAATTGGGGCTTCAAGATGTGTCATTGATAATTTTGTCAAACTGGGCTCACAATATGAAAAAAAAAAAAAAAACGGGAAATATGGACGGACAAGAAAATTGTCTGATCGCACTAAACGTCTCATTTTACATAAAGCAAAAGGTAAGAGTATGTTTTCTTCTCAAATCCAGGCTGATTTGAAGTTGTCATTAACAGCCAGACGAGTAAGACAAATTCTGTCAGAAGACAAGAACCTAAAATTAAAAAAAGTCTTAGTAAACTATCTCTGAACAATGAACGTAAGAAAGCTAGAATGACTTTTGCTGAAGAACACATGTCCTGGACCTCAGAATGGAATAAAGTAATGTTCAGTGATGAGAAGAAGTTTAATCTGGACGGGCCTGATGGCCTTCAGTATTACTGGAACGACCTCCGTACTGAAGAGCAAGTTAGAATGAGTAGAAACTTTGGTGGTGGAGGCGTTATGATTTTGGCAGCATTCTGCTTTAAAGGAAGATCAAAAATAGCATGGATACGCACCAAGATGCACTGAGGAGCTTCTGGAATCCTAATTGATACGAATGTATGAGGGATTTGGCGAAGATCTAATTTTTCAGCCAGATAATGCTTCCATTCACGTGTCTGCTAAATCAAAGGAGTGGTTCAGGAAGAAAGAAATACCACTTTTGACGTGGTCAGTCCGAAGTCCTGATTTAAACCCGATTGAGAACCTATGGGGGATCCTGGCAAGGCGTGTGTGTCGCAATGGACGGCAGTTTGGGACAGTGACTGAGCAGAAAGAATGTTATTCAGGAAGAGCGGGCTTCAATCTCAGTGCAAGAAATAAACACCCTCATCAAGTCAATACCAAAGAGAATCTTCCAAGTCATTAACAACAATGGAGGTTCAACTAAATTTTAGAACTTTGTTGTAAACTTTGCGCTCAGTCTTTTTGGTTTAATCTGTGAAATACACAAAGTGCCTTTATACTAATTTCCACCCATATGTGAGAGTGGTTTCAGTTTTCATGTACTTTTTTGGACGGAAATGGATAATTAATTTTGACATTATTTGTGTGTGTTTTATACTCAATCACCTCCTAAGTTAATATAGAAAAATGCCAAAGAAAGAGTAAATAAACTTGTGTTAAGCCTTTTAACAAGTGGCTTTATACAAATTTCTTCCACTGTATTCGAAGTTTCTCTATGATCTATACCTCCTTCGATATAAGTTCCAGTTGCAATGTAAACAAACCAGTTGTGTGACTGCACTTTCATTGGTCGAATAATGTTGTACCTATATGCGTGTAAGAAAATGTAGTTCGCCCTCTAACACTCGAAATAGAGGAAATAAAAATATATATAGGCCTAATACTTTATTTTAGGTAGTGATATTTTGTGGTTATTTTAATTAAATTATTTTTAGTCTGTTCATCTTACCTCAATATTAATGTTGAATTGTTCTTGAACATGATTCGATTATATTATAATCATCATCAGCATCTTTCCAAGACTGGTTAGATTTGTGTTGCACACCCTGGATGTCGATGTCAGTTCCATCCTGCGTTTGGCCATCGACATCCAGGGTGTGCAACATAAATCTAACCAGTCTGGGCAAGATGCTGATGATGATTATGATATAATCGAAACATGTTCAAGAAGAATTCAACATTAATATTGAGGTAAGATGAACAGACTAAAAATAATTTAATTAATATATAGGCCTATTATCTAGCACATGTCCATATAAGTTATACGGAATAACTTTAAAATGTAGGCCTATAATTACAAATTTTAATAAATTAAATTTTTACACATGCGCAATGGAGAATACTTTAGAATTTCAGGTGTTTTAAAACCTGCTTTTCGTACACAATTTATGTAATATCGAAAACCTTTGAAAAGCGGAGAGAAAAATGTATTTTGAATGCTTTTAGTTTAGTGAAAAATATCCTACCTAGGCCATTGAGGATGTGGTGAAAATAACAGCAGAATTTACAGGTAAATCAGCAGGGAGCATAAATTCTGCTCGTAATGAAATTGCGAATAAAGTAGCCTAAATTTATATCGAACAACATGTCCGAAAAAGCGTAAATCCTGGAGGTTGAAGATCGGTAGGAAGACCAGGGAAACGCTGGGCTGACCAAATGTGAGATCGGAACAGGCAGAGAACTAATCCGTGAAAGATGATGACGACGACGATGATGATGATGATGATGATAATAATAGTAATAATAATAACAATAATAATTAATAGACTGTGATGGACAGGGCATGTGGCACGAATGGGGAATTAAATACGTGCACGGAAGCTTCTTGTAGGAAATCCGGAGGGAAAACGACCAATAATGAGGTGGGAGAATAACATTAACTATGATTTGAGGGAAGCAGATTATACAGGGAATGATTAGAAAACATCTACTAAGGATAGGGATGTATGGGAGCTTATGTCCGCGCGGCCGTGAACCTACGGGTTCAATAGTGCCAATCAGTTAGTGAGTTAGTTGTTATAGTAATAATAATAATAATAATAATAATAATAATAATAATAATAATAATAATAATAATAATAATAATAATAATAATAATATTGTAAGCCCTTGTTTCCCTCAACGAGATTTAGGCGCTCTCCCCTTACAGGAAAGAAATTGAACCATACTAATTTAGTTACACTTGCTTTCGTATAGATGTCATTGGAGTGGCCCATGGTCAGCATCTAGGAAACGAAGATAGTACTAGGATGGCACAATTCAGTAAATTTTGCTTAGAGGCCTTTTTATTCAGGCTTAAGGATATTTTATGAGCCTGAAAATCTTCAAACTCTGGACCCACGGCTTAAAGTCCCTCCAGAGGACTTGCTCCTTGGAATTTTTCCATCTTAGATAATAATAATAATAATAATAATAATAATAATAATAATAATAATAATAATAATAATAATAATAATAATAATAATAATAATAATATGGGGATATGATTGCAGATTCCAAGAGTATATTAAATAGATGGAAAAGTTATTTTAATCTGCTATTAAATGTACATACAGAACAGGACATTGAGGAGGATAAGTTACAGACAGCAGAAATGCTAGTCGCAGAGCCAAGTGCATTAGAGGTTGAAATGGCAATTGAAAAATTGAAGATGTATAAAGCATCAGGTTCAGATGAGATCCCAGCAGAACTGATAAAATCAGGGGGAGAAAAATTGATGGACAAGATACGCTGGTTGCTTAGTATGATTTGGGAAAAAGAAGCTCTTCCAGATGAATGGAAGGAATCAATTATCGTACCAATTTATAAGAAAGGAGATAAAACTGATTGCAACAACTATAGGGGCATCTCATTACTTTCAACTTCGTACAAAATTCTAACAAATATATTAGTAAGCAGACTTGCTCCCTATATTGATGACATTCTAGGAGATCATCAATGTGCATTTAGAAGAAACAGGTCTACAACAGATCAGATTTTTAGTATAAGACAGATTTTAGAAAAGAAATGGGAATATAATGGTACTGTACATCAACTATATGTAGACTTCAAAAAAGCATATGATTCAATTAAGAGGGAGAAGTTATATAGTATCCTGCTGGAGTTCGGAATTCCCAAAAAGTTAGTTAGACTTATACGAATGTGTCTAAATGGCTCAACGAGTAGGGTGCGTGTAGGCAAACAGTTTTCAGACACTTTTGAAATCCAGAATGGGTTGAAGCAAGGAGATGCACTATCTCCTCTACTATTTAATTTTGTACTAGAGCATGCCATTAAATCTTTAGAGAATAAGGAAGGCTTACAACTGAATGGTATTAATAAGCTGTTAGTTTATGCTGATGATTTGGTACTACTGGCCGATAGCGAGGAGATACTAAAGGCCAACACGCACACACTATTGAGTAACACTAAGAAATTAGGACTGGAAGTAAATATCAGTAAAACTAAATATATGGTCACACGTAGAAATACATTATATAATGGAAATGGACAGCTAATGACAAATGAGGGAAATTTTGAGGAATTGGCTGAATTCAAATACCTAGGAACAATAATCACAAATAGGAATGAGATGCACAAAGAAATTAAACATAGGCTCAATTCTGGAAATGCATGCTATTATGCATTGCAGAGACTTTTGATGTCCCAACTCCTTTCAAAAAACGTTAAGCTGAAAATATATAAAACTATTATTCTACCAGTTATATTATATGGGTGCGAAACATGGACTCTTACTTTAAGGGAGGAAAGGAGATTACGAGTATTTGAGAAGAAAGTTCTTACGAAAATTTTTGGACCAAAGAGAGATGAACAGACAGGTGAATGGAGAAGACTACATAACAATGAACTACATGGTCTTTATAGGAAGCCAGATATAATAAGAACAGTTAAGTCCCGTAGACTGCGATGGGCAGGACATGTTGCGCGTATGGGGAATGAAAGACGTGCATGGAAACTTCTTGTAGGAAAGCCAGAAGGAAAACGCCCAGTTGGTAGACCAAGAATGAGGTGGGAGAACAACATTAACTATGATTTGAGGGAAGTAGATTATACAGGAAATGATTGGAAAGCATTAGCTCAGGATAGGGATGTATGGAGAGCTTATGTCCGCGCGGCCATGAACCTACGGGTTCGATAGTGCCAGTGAGTAAGTAAGTAAGTAAGTAAGTAATAATAATATAGAAAGAAGAAGAAGAATGCATACTTCTGCCATCTGTGTACGTAATGTAAAAGCTGAAAGTGATGTAGCTAACGATAGATGGAGTAACAATGTATATGATTATGTACTGTTATGTAAGAGTGAGCTAAGCAGCAAGCAGTTATCCTGCCGGAACCATAGAGCTTGGGTCAACAAACACTAACTTGTACAATGCTGAGAACCAAACTATATAATTACCACTCGACTTCCTGATTCAGCGCTAGACAATCTGTTACAAGGGTGCATAATATAAACACAAAGTTATTCTTTTTTTATGTTATTTATGAACGGTTTAATATCATCACCATTGTCATTTCCTTTCGCTCCTGGATGGAGCACAGGGCCGCAATATTATTTCTCCATTTAGCTCTAACATCCAGAAAATTTTACCCCAGTGGAACCCATGTCCGCATTTCTTGACGGTTGTATTTTTTAGTGAAAGATCGCCACTCTTTCGACCAAGGTACTTTTCTTTTCGTCTGGCTTATCACCTTCGACCAGTCCGGCGTAGATAGATGCGAAACATGGACTCTTACTTTAAGGGAGGAAAGGAGATTACGATTATTTGAGAATAAAGTACTTAGGAACATTTTTGGACCAAAGAGACATGAACAGACAGGTGAATGGTACATAACAGTGAACTACATGGTCTTTATAGGAAGCCAGATATAATAAGAACAGTTAAATCTCGTAGACTGCGATGGGCAGGACATGTGGCACGAATGCGGAATGAAATACGTGCATGGAAGCTTCTTGTAGGAAAACCAAAGGGAAAACGTCCAGTTGTTAGACCAAGAATGAGGTGGAAGTAGATAATACAGGGAATGTTTGGAAAGCATTAGCTCAGCATAGGGATGCAGGAGAGCTTATGTCCGCGCGGCCATGAACCTACGGGTTCGATAATGCCAGTGAGTAGGTAAGAGTAAGTATACAGGAACTATGTCCCAATATTTTAAATCACGAATAAGAAGCTTTTACTGTATATAAGGTGCCCAAGCTGAGCAAAACATTTCTTCCACTTACTTGTGTTTTGCACTCTTTTAACTTTACTATTTAACCTCTCTTAGTTAACTCTTGTTTTTTCGACCCCGAAGCTATTAGGGCATCCGAGGGCTAGGGAGTCTTTCCTTTCTTCAATTTCTTCTTTCCTTTATTTTCTTTTCTTCTCCAGAAAAGCCTGACCAGAGGATATAAGATGGGAACCCCATCACTGGTCTTGCCTTCCTTTGGCCAGCAAACTGACCGACTGACTGACTGACTGAGTGATGGCGGCCGAATTCCATTGAGCTGTTCATTATGGAGTTTAACCACTTGTCTTGCGGCATAAGTTCCAGCAACCAATCGAAGGGACTATTATTGTGCTTTCAAGTCTTATACGAGAATATCCTGGAAGGATCGGAAAATTTTCTATAGGATCGTAACAGGCCTTGGCCTAATACTTGGAAGGAAGAAGAAGAAGAAGAAGAAGAAGAAGAAGATTATTTTTAGTACGCTGCCTAATTGATGTTTGAAGTCAACAAATTCTTGCATGCGTACCATAACACTGATTGAAGTAGTAGTATTTAATCGCAATATAATTGACTACTTTTTATGATTATAGCGGTGGACCAATACGAAATGGAAGGTAGCCTACGTCCGTGAAATTAGTCCATTTCATGAAGGTAGAAGATGAACAATGGGAGGTCAAATCCTTCATCTCTGTCATTGTGACATCCTGCGGGATGACAACAGATTCTTCCGTCAAAAGTGAAACTCGGATAATGAGCCCATTAGATCCGCCACATTCATTCCTCTGCGTTGCTGTCTTATAAAATATAAGGGCTACTCTTTACGTACAACCTGTGACGCGACTTTTTTAATTCCTTCATAAACTCCTGTCAAATTGTATTCTTAAGGTTTCATTTTTCAGACTATTTAACTCATGCCCCAAATGGGACTCAATGACCAATCACGTTTCAATGATTTCTGTTTTACAACCAATCAGAGTCGTGTTTCACGAAATATTTATCAGTGTTATAATTACCATATTAAAGAAGGCTCCTCCTTTTTAATATTCTGAACAGGTCTGACCATTATTTTGCAGTGACTCAGCCTGTAAGAAATACGGCTACCAGATTGTATATATAGTACATGAATGTCAACACATGCCGCATGCGGGAGTTAATATAAAAAACATTTGTAGCAATTGATTATACCATCAAAAAAAGAAACCACTGTTTGCACTTTCTTCTTCTTCTTCTTCCTTCCAAGTATTAGGCCAAGGCCTGTTACGATCCTATAGAAAATTTTCCCTCCAGCTTCTTCCGGAAAATTCTCGTATAAGACTTGAAAGCATAATAATAGTCCCTTCGATTGGTTGCTGGCCAAAGGAAGGCAAGACCAGTGATGGACCTGCCATCTTAGAGCCTCTGGTTAGGCTTTTCTGGAGAAGAAAAGAAAATAAAGGAAAGAAGAAATGGAAGAAAGGAAAGACTCCCTAGCCCTCGGATGCCCTAATAGCGACGGGGTCGAAAAAACAAGAGTTAACTAAGAGAGGTTAGATAGTAAAGTTAAAAGAGTGCAAAACACAAGTAAGTGGAAGAAATGTTTTGCTCGGCTTGGGCACCTTGTGGTCGCCATCCACATATCCCCTAGATGAGGACCCCTGAGGGGTTGCACTTTCTTAAATGTATTTTTCCCAGGTAACAATCCAGAAAAATATAATTGTCATATTTATATCATACGACATCAGAAATGAATTAATATACATTTTGATGTTTCATTTTTTCTCCACTAGAGAGCATTCTTACAATATTGCGTTCCTTTGGCAATAAATAATATGATCTGGTTGCAGTGATAAACAAAAGAAGCAGATGAAGCGTACCTATCGCTTCTCATTTGTTTTCAAACATCGCCGTTTACATTAAATATATAAATATTTTAAAATAACTATAGTTAAATAATGATTTGTGAGTAAACAGCTTAATTTCATTCGTTAAATAGTCCTAACAAATGCCACTCTTGATTTCCAAATTCTCTAGAAATTTGAAAATCACTCGTGGCATTACTTATGATTATTTCCCACCATTTACAATGATTTTTACATTTTTTTCTAACGATTATTTCAATATTTTTTCTATAATATTTAATCACATACGTAGCATGAATATATAATATGACAATTTCAAAATTAAAAACTAAAGTAATGGCTCTCCATGGAAGGTACGCAGTAAGAACAAAATATTACTAGAATAATTAAAACATTTTGTCTATTCATTTTTAACTCTGATAGAACATATGTTTCAGGGGCTTCTTAGCCCTATCGTCAGCGATTACAGACGAATTTTCTCATGTTATCGGCCCCTGATTCTTGATTCCTGCTCTCTTTGCCTAAGATTCAATGAATTTACTAATGAGGTTCCTTCTGCGGGAGTTTCAAAGTTCATAATTCTTTCCTTGTTCTTCTGTATATAGATTTTTTCCCATGTGGTGAGTTCATTTTTGTTTTCTGTTTTAATCATTTTGTGTTTACATCTATTTTGTGTTTTTCTGATCAAATATGAGCAGCCACTGCAGATTTTTCTACTTCCCCCTTTTTTTTTTACTTCCTTATGTGTTCTTTAGTTCTAATGGTTAAATTTATTTTTGTTTTCCCTATTTATATCTTATCATAGACAAAATGATTTAATTATGAAACAAACCTCTTAATGTTACTTCTTATTGTATTTTAAAATAGTAGTAGAAGTTAAAGTGTTGAAGCAGGTTTCACACTTCCAGTATTTGGGCTGCGATATAACTTATGAAGAACAAGATATAAATAAGAAAATGCAGAAATGTCAACATATTTGTGGAACAATCAGACGAACACTGAGGAACAAAGATTTTACTCAACGATGGCACCACCAGTGGCGATGTATGGAAGTGAGGTCTGGGTCCTGAAGGAAAAAAAAAAAAAAAAAAAAAAAAAAAAAAAGTAAAATCGAGGCAGCGGAAATGAGCTTCCGCGTGAAAGGTGTGAAAGGTTGTACAAGAGAAGAACATTTTCCATCCATCTATCCAATGGCTGATTGACTCAAATTCGAGCTTTGGCCTCTTTTAACTTCCGCCTTCAATCATTTCTATTTTGCGCAGCAAGCCTCCAGTTGCGAAACTTAAGTAGGTTTGCAGCATCTTCCTTAATACCATCCTCCCGTCGTTTTTTCGGTCTTCCAACCCGTCTATTCTCCATAAAACTTGCTGTAAGCACCTGTTTGGTGCTCGGTCTGTTGAGAGCCTTTGTACATGGCCAGCCCATTCCAATGAAGAACGTATTAAAAAAGAGAATATTAGAGAGGAACTAAAAGTACCATTTCTTCAACAAGAAGAAGAACAGAAGAACAATTGGATAGAAGTCTGCAAAGTATAACGGAGGGTAGGATACGAAATATTACACTGATGTATAATCCTGGAGGACGAAGATCGGTAGGAAGACCAAGAAAGCGCTGGGCTGAACAGATGTGAGATCGGAACAGGCAAAGACCTAATCCGTGAAGGATGATGATGATGACGTTATATGAAGACGTGGCAGTCATATTGATTTTTACGAATATTCTATGAAACAACAAAGACTGTTCCAGTGCCGCCAACATAGAAGATGTATTAATTAACTGCACACATATACTTCAGAATTTCAGAACTTACTATTTATTTTTTGGGCGTTGCATTCTTTCACAGGTTAGAGTGCTTAAAAGTGCGTTAGGTTAGATTTGGGTTGGTCCTTCACAGGTTAGAATACTTTAATTGTGTAGGTTAGCTTTTATATTGGCCTTTCACATGTTAGAGTACTTAAATTGTGTTAGGTTAGCTTTTAGGTTGTCTTTCACAGGTTAGAGTACTTAAATTGTGTTAGGTTAGCTTTTAGGTTGGACTTTCACATGTTAGAGTACTTAAATTGTGTTAGGTTAGCTTTTAGGTTGTCTTTCACAGGTTAGAGTACTTAAATTGTGTTAGGTTAGCTTTTAGGTTGGACTTTCACATGTTAGAGTACTAAATTGTGTTAGGTTAGCTTTTAGGTTGTCTTTCACAGGTTAGAGTACTTAAATTGTGTTAGGTTAGCTTTTAGGTTGGACTTTCCCATGTTAGAGTACTTAAATTGTGTTAGGTTAGCTTTTAGGTTGTCTTTCACAGGTTAGAGTACTTAAATTGTGTTAGGTTAGCTTCTTGATTGGCCTTTCACAGGTTAGAGTACTTAAATTGCGTTAGGTAAGCTTTTAGATTGGTCTTTCATAGGTTAGAGTGCTTAAATTACTTTAGGTTAGCTTTTAGGTTGGTCATTCACAGGTTAGAGTACTTAAATTGCGTTAGGTTAGCTTTTAGGTTGGTCTTTCACAGGTTACAGTGCTTAAATTGCGTTAGGTCAGCTTTTAGGTTGGTCTTTCACAGGTTACAGTGCTTAAATTGCGCTAGGTTAGCTTTTAGGTTGGTCTTTCACAGGTTAGAGTACTTAAATTGCGTTAGGTTAGCTTTTAGGTTGGTCTTTCACAGGTTACAGTGCTTAAATTGCGTTAGGTTAGCTTTTAGGTTGGTCTTTCACAGGTTACAGTGCTTAAATTGCGTTAGATTAGCTTTTAGGTTGGTCTTTCACAGGTTAGAGTACTTAAATTGCGTTAGGTTAGCTTTTAGGTTGGTCTTTCACAGGTTACAGTACTTAAATAGCGTTAGGTCAGCTTTTAGGTTGGTCTTTCACAGGTTACAGTGCTTAAATTGCGCTAGGTTAGCTTTTAGGTTGGTCTTTCACAGGTTACAGTGCTTAAATTGCGTTAGATTAGCTTTTAGGTTGGTCTTTCACAGGTTAGAGTACTTAAATTGCGTTAGGTTAGCTTTTAGGTTGGTCTTTCACAGGTTACAGTGCTTAAATTGCGTTAGGTTAGCTTTTAGGTTGGTCTTTCACAGGTTACAGTGCTTAAATTGCGTTAGATTAGCTTTTAGGTTGTTCTTTCACAGGTTAGAGTACTTAAATTGCGTTAGGTTAGCTTTTAGGTTGGTCTTTCACAGGTTACAGTGCTTAAATTGCGTTAGGTTAGCTTTTAGGTTGGTCTTTCACAGGTTACAGTGCTTAAATTGCGTTAGATTAGCTTTTAGGTTGGTCTTTCACAGGTTAGAGTACTTAAATTGCGTTAGGTTAGCTTTTAGGTTGGTCTTTCACAGGTTACAGTACTTAAATAGCGTTAGGTCAGCTTTTAGGTTGGTCTTTCACAGGTTACAGTGCTTAAATTGCGTTAGATTAGCTTTTAGGTTGGTCTTTCACAGGTTAGAGTACTTAAATTGCGTTAGATTAGCTTTTAGGTTGGTCTTTCACAGGTTAGAGTACTTAAATTGCGTTAGGTCAGCTTTTAAGTTGGTCTTTCACAGGTTACAGTGCTTAAATTGCGCTAGGTTAGCTTTTAGGTTGGTCTTTCACAGGTTAGAGTACTTATATTGCGTTAGGTTAGCTTTTAGGTTGGTCTTTCACAGGTTACAGTGATTAAATTGCGTTAGGTTAGCTTTTAGGTTGGTCTTTCACAGGTTACAGTGCTTAAATTGTGTTAGGTTAGCTTTTAGGTTGTTCTTTCACAGGTTAGAGTACTTAAATTGCGTTAGGTTAGCTTTTAGGTTGGTCTTTCACAGGTCACAGTACTTAAATAGCGTTGGGTTAGTTTTTAGATTCGTTAAATATCGTGTATAGAGGACATAGTATTTTAGTTTACAGGCGCTTTGCTTTGTGATTAGATAGGTCAATTTTGCACGGATAAGTATTTAGCATGTCATGCGGCGTTGTCACGTTTTATTCACTGGCACTAACATGCTATATTATAATAACTGCAAAAGACAAAAGTTGCAACGCTGTTAAGATAATTATATCCACGTGCAGTTGACATGTTGACGTCGTTTTATATGTCAGTTATAATGCATGAAAACATTATTGGCAGAGAACTGTTTTCAGTTTTTGGTGATTCGAGCAGCGTCTTAGAAGCCTCTCTCCGGTTTTGCCTGGCAGTAATAATGTATTTACCAGAGGGAAACAGTTGTCTTTGATGCCGCCTCGAAACTAAAATACAGAGTCCACTATATATGTTGGCTACCATTGGCTACATCCCGTGATACCATAGCGTAAACAGCTTCGCGTTTGTTGGCTCATGCGCATGGTATAGCCTATGATTGGAAGGTAGACATTTTTCGCGTCACGTGTTAAGAATCTCCAATATAATAATAATAATAATAATAATAATAATAATAATAATAATAATAATAATAATAATAATAATAGCTTTATTTTACCTGGCAGAGTTAAGGCCTTAAGGCCTTGTCTACCACTCAACCAGGTTTAAAAAAAATACAAACAAAAAAATAGTCTTAAATCTAAATTACAATATAGGCCTATATATATAAACGATTACAAGTTATGAATACAATACAATTAATATTTATAATGAATTTTGATTTACTCTAAAAATTAACGAATTAAATATGTACAAGATATATAAAAAACGAGGAAAAGATTAATGGCATAGTATAAAATTAAATAAATAGAGAAAAATTAATTATTAGACAACAATATAGGAATATCGGAGAAATGTCTTCCTACAACACACGTTTTTCTCTCTGTAGACGTACATTCCGCGTGGATGCTCCCTTGCTAGCCTTACTTGACCAAAATAAATCAATGTACCTTATACCTTTGTCCACCGCTATGGCATCGAGGTAGCGTGCTGCCTTGTCAGCAGAGGATCCGAGTTCGATTCCCACTCAGAACAAGTTTCCTAGATGAGGCTCTTTTTTGGGGTTTTACTCACTTGTAAGACAACTGTTAGGAATCTTTAAGGCCCAAACGATCCCTGAACATCATATGACCATCATAATAATTATCATTCATATTCGTCTTAGATTAAGTTTAGGATTAAGGACTCTCCTGTCGCACCGCTATCACCATCATCATCACCCATGATATCATTGGGGCAGTGTAACTCCGCCAATACCGGGAGAGAACACCAGAAAATGTCCAAATGACAAACGTGGGACATTGAATAAAAACAAGTATACTTCATCCGAGCAATGTTCCAGACCAGATGTATGACTGCATTTTCACAAGTCGAATAATGTTTTATCTTTAAACGTGTAAGAAAATGTTCCCTTTCTAACACTCGAAATAAAGGAAATATTTGAAATGGTATTTGAATTCAGCCACTTTAAAATTTCCCTCATTTGTAAATAACTCTCCATTTCCATTATATAAAGTACTAGCTACAGTAATACCCGACGTGCGCTGCTACGCCTAAATAAATTAAAATTAATGTGCTTTTATGTTTAGTTGAATAAGTAGAAGGAAAAAATTATAAATTCATATTTTTTAGATACCCCGAGCTGATTACCCGACGTTGCCCGGGAATCTACTTATCCCGATCTTCTTCACATAAATGAGCTGAAATATGAAAAGTAATGTGTTTTATGTTTAGTTAAATAAATATGGGGGAAAAAAAACTATATCGTAATTATTTTTAGATACCCTGTACTGTTTACCCGGCGTTATCCGGGAATCTACTCATCCCGATCTTCTTGGATAAATGAGCTGAAAGACAAACATTAACCTACTGCTTATGATTAGTTGAATAAGTTAAATTAAAAATAATTATAAATGTATATCGTAATTATTTTAAGATTCCCCGTGCTGATTACCCGGTGTTGCCCGGGTATCTACTTATCTCGATCTTCTTGGCATAAATGAGCTAAAAGACAAAATTCGTTATTGTTAGTTATATGTAAAAGAATACCCGCCATGTGCTGCTATGCTTGCACAGGAATCTATGTAGCCTACTTGTCTCGATCTTCTTAGTATCAATGAAAGACAAAAATGGTTTTTGTGAGTTATCCATAAGAGATAAACATATGCTGTCGCGGACTTTTTTGTAGAGCTTTTTGAGATATTCAATTCTGTGTACATTAATGATGTGTATTTGTTAATGTTTAGGCAGCGTAAGCCATTTAAGCGTCCAAAGAGCTATTTTGTTTCACGTTTTCCACTACAAAGGGCGATTTTAACGGGTATGGGAGTTGAGTATCACAACTCTCTTATAGCATTTGTTCATCCCGGGAATCTCCTGAACATTTTGCAAAAGGCCCCATCACAATCGGATCAACGGTATGGCCGCGCGTAAAGTACGAACAAACAAACAAACAAACATTCATTTTTATATGGGTATCTATGTGTGGACATATATGTAGTTTTTTGATGTTTATTAGTATATTTATATTAATAAATGCTCATACTATTTATAAACTGAACAGTTTGGAATATAAATTATAATAAACTATAAAATACATTTTCGTCATACAGCTGGAGTAGTTGCTGCGACTACCGCACGCCATTGAATTCTAATAGTATTGAACCAATCGGTTCTTGAGGATCTGGTTGACACCCTGTGAATGTGAACTGCTGACGATACATTTATAATCTATCCTATGATAGATCTTCACGCCCCGCCGCCCCTAGCTGACATAAACATGAAGGTCTCCGCAATATTCAAGGTCATAATTTTCTCAAGGTTTCCTGATGCATTTGTCATCATTATTGCGTCAACACCAATTTCTCCTTTTCATTTTATTTAATGTACTTTTTATTGTTCAAACGGAGCAACATTTTTATAGGCCTAACTAATCCTATTTAGGAAACATAATATCGAATTAGAGACGAAATAATTGAACAAGTATCCCACTTCAGATATTTAGGATGTGATATCAGCTATGGGTATGATAAATATATTGAACATAAAACTCAACAGTTTCAAGCTATTTGTGGCATAATAAATAGAACAATGCATAACAAAGCCCAATAAACAGTAAAAATAAAATAAGTTAAAATATACCTTCTTAGGTAAGATCCGTCGTCCTCAACTTATAAAATATAAATTCTTTATGCCTGTAGGACGTTCAGAACATCCGTTCCATCTTCAGCAGGTCCTTCTTCGCTACAATATCTAGATTAGATTAGATTAGATTAGATTTATTTAGCCTGGTGGAGTTAAGGCCATGTGGCCTTCTCTTCCACTCACCAGGACAAACATATATTACATCAGAATATAACAATCTTAATTAACTCTAATATTAAACACTAAGTAAAAATTTGATCAAAAGATAATATCTAATATATTACGATCTATAATACAACCAGTTAATATTAGTTAAAATTAAGACTAAAACTAATAATAAAATGTATACAAGCAATACATATTAAATTGTCCCTGTCTAATGTTTATAAAAAACAAAGGAAAATAATGAGATATAGAAAACTAATTTTACGATTATACAATATTTAAAACAAAACAAATAAAAATATTTGTTATTCTTAATATTATTTTCATAAATAATTAAAATATATTAATATTGCTAAAAGAATACTATCAGTGAGGTGTATAAGTTAGTTTGTTATTAAATAATTCTTTAGTTTGTTTTTGAAGGATGTTATAGTTTGACAGTCTCTGACATAGGGCGGAAGGGAATTCCATGTTTTGGTAAGTGACACCGTAAAAGATAATGAATAATATACAGTGTGATGAGGCGGGATATAAAGGACAATGTGCTGATGGGATCGAGTGTCAAGATTATGTGTGTCGGATAGTCTGATGAAGCGGCGTGATAAATAATTAGGCGATGATGTGTGAAGTATTTTATAGAGAAGGGATAAGGAATGGACAGTTCTACGATCTCTTAGACGAAGCCACGACAATTGTTGGACGGTGTAACATGGTCAAATTTGCGAATACCACAAATAAAACGTGCGCAGTATGATTGTTGATGCTACTGGTCCTAATCTGGTGTTGTCGTGACTAAAACGACAGCCCCACATTAGGACCAGGAGCATCAACCATCATACTAGATATTGTAGCGAAGAAGGACCTGCTGAAGATGGAACGGATGTTCTGAAAGGCCTACAGAGATAAAGAATGCATATTTTATAAGTTGAGGACGTCGGATCTTACCTAAGAAGGTACATTTTAACTTATTTTATTTTATGACTCTCCACATCAACGGTTTTAACAATGAATTTTATTAGTATTGAGCCAATAAACAAACAACATTAAAATTTTATAAAGCAATGGCAGTCCCTGTCCCTTTATATGGGAGCGAATCTTGGATTATCACTACCAAAGAAGAAAGTAAAATCCAAGCAGCCGAGATGAAATGTTTAAGAAAAGTAAAAGAGTGTACTAGAATGGACCAGATAAGAAACGGTGATATTCGTGAAGAACTGCAGATCTACTCCATAAAAGAAAAAAAATCTAGACACTGGTCAACATGATTTTTGTCTCATGAGTACCAATAGTTGTACTTACGGTAGTTTTTTTTATCGTATTTTCAAATATGCATTCGGAATTTTCCCATCACTCACAGTTTTTTTTTAATTTCAATTTCAATTAATAGATTTGAATAATTATTTTTTTAATAAACGTTTTTTTCCTCCATTCGTCCATTGTAAAATAAAACCAAATGAGCTAACTCAAGTGGTTTCAGCTATTGAAAAGAGATATCAAGGCAAATGGAATCCTAATATGCTGGCCGATTATTGTTGGACCTCAAGAGGGATGCTCCACTGGCGAAATATAGCAGAAAATCGTAATTTCTTACTTTCTAGGTGAGTCCGAATGTTCGAATAGTGTGTAGTTACGAATGTAGAAAATATTAAAGTGTTTGAAATTATAAATGCCTATCTCTCGGAAACCTTGCGTGATGGAGAAAAACCGATATCATATTTGAATTGAGGAGAAGAAATACTATCAGAATCACATATTTTTCTTTCTGAGACCAAAAAAAAACCTTTTTTTGTTGTTCAGTGTAATAAGAAACAGTTGAAAGAACATGTAGAAAGAATGGAAGAGAGTAGATTACCAAAGAAAATATCACATTATTTTCCGAGAGGAAGAAGAGATATCTGACGTCCTCGGAAGAGATGGTCTTAGATCTATTAGTGCAGACGGTACAGGCAGTGAAGAAAAATAAGAATATAAAAAAGAGGAGGATCAGATGAAGATATTAAGGCTAGAATTAGAAAATAAAAAGCTATGTTTCGCAATGTCATACATACGGAGTTCTAAAAAAAAATCTCAACTGGAACTAAATTAAGACTACTTAATAGCAATGTGAAAAGTATATTGCTCTAAGGGCGTGAGACTTGGAAAGGAACAATCGCATTATATAAAAAAATACAAGTACGTATAAATAGACGCTTGAGATTTATTTTGAGAATCTGGTGGCCAAAAACCATATCAAACGAGGAATTGTGGAGGACTATTTAACTCATGCCCCAAATGGGAGGTAATCACATTTCAATGATTTTTTATTTACAACCAATCACAGTCGTTTTTCACCTCGATTTTATCAGTTTAATTTTATCACTTTAAAATCAAGCTCCTCCTTTTAACATTCTCAATATGTCATAGCATTATTTTGCAGTGACTAAATGCGACTACCAGATCGTGTATATATATATATGATATGAAAAGAAAAAAGAATGCTTGAGTCGGGATTTGAACTCGAGTCTCTAAAGTCTGTACCTTTAGCGCTCTAACCAACTGAGCTACCCAAGAATTCCAAGACAAACATACAATTTTCTTATACATGTAGTATTCTCAATCACACAAGAGGTAGCGGAAATTTCTTCCAACTGCCATCTAGCGGCTAACATAACAGTTAAGCAAATTATTAAAGAGAACATTTACTTTATAGCAGTAACGCTTGTATATATAGATATTATAAATATATTTTTGACATTTGGTAATGAAGGCAAATATGATATGAAAAGAAAAAAGAATGCTTGAGTCGGGATTTGAACTCGAGTCTCTAAAGTCTGTACCTTTAGCGCTCTAACCAACTGAGCTACCCAAGAATTCCAAGACAAACATACAATTTTCTTATACATGTAGTATTCTCAATTCACACAAGAGGTAGCGGAAATTTCTTCCAACTGCCATCTAGAGGCTAACATAACAGTTAAGCAAATTATTAAAGAGAATATTTACTTTATAGCAGTAACGCTTGTATATATAGATATTATAAATATATTATATTTATATATATATATATATATGGTAGGTAGCGTGCTGCCTTGTCACGCAGCGGGCCCGGTTTCGATCCCCGGTCGGGACAGTTTTTCTGGATGAGGTTTTTATCGGGGTTTTTCCTCACCTGTAAGACAAACGTCAGGAAAACTTTAAGGCCCAAACGGTCCCCGAAATCATATGGCCATCATCCTTATCATTATCATCCTTACCATTATCATTATCATCATCATCCTTCACCGGTGTGGAAAGCAACGGGAAGCTACCACACCTACACAATTCCCTAGTAAAGCTGCAAGCATAGCATGAAAATGCTATGATTGCAGTGAAGGACCTGCCTTCGGGCAGAATTACTATGGATGGATGGAGATATATATATATATATATATATATATATATATATATATAGTGCACGGATGTTAACACATAATGCTTGCGGGATATAATATCAAACATTTGTAGCAATTGATTAGACCACCAAAAAAAAAAAAACACTGTTTGCACTTTCTTAAACGAATTATTTCCCTGGGAATAACGTTGCAGAAAAATACAATTGACATATTTACATCATAGGACATCAGAAATTAATTAATACCTATAATGTTGGTTATAAATTTCTCCACTAGGGTGCATTCTTACAATATTGCGATCCGTCGGCAATTAATAATATGATCTGGTTGCAGTGATGAACAAAAGAAGCGTAACAATCGTTTCTCGTTTGTTTTCAAACATCGCCGTTTACATTAAATATATAAATATTTTAAAATAACTATAATTAAATAATGATTTGTGAGGAAACAGCTTAATTTTATTCGTTAAATAGTCCTAACAAATGCCACTCTTGATTTCCAAATTCTCTAGATAAATTCATTCCTCACTTCGTGAGCCGTGAATTTATCGATAATTTGGAAATCAGTCGTGGCATTATTTATGATAACATCAGAGGATGAGTTTTGGAAGGATATTAAATATAGCAGATGGAATCGGATTGGTCACACTCTCAGAAGAGAAATATACAGTGCGTCAAAGAGAACACTGGAATGGAATCCATAGGGATTGTCTAGAAAAGGAAAACAGAGTTATATGGTGAGAAGATACTAAGGGCAAACACAACACTCTATATTGAGTAACACTAAGAAATTGGGACTAGAATAAACATCAATAAAACTAAATATATGTTCACATAAATAAATACTTTATATAATGGAATTGGACGGTTAATGACGAGGGGAAATTTTGAAGAAGTGGCTTAATTCAAGTATCTAGGAACAATACTTACAAATAGGATTGAGATATACAGTGCAATTAAACATAGGCTTGATTGTGGAAAAGCGTGCTATTATGCATTACAGGGACTGTTGTTGTCCCAACTTCTCTAAAAAAAAGTTAAACTAAAAACATTTAAAATTGTTATTGTATGGATGCGAAACATGGACTCTAACTTCAAAGGAGAAGAAAATATTATTAGTATTTGAGAATAAAGTTGCAAATAACAATTGCGCTGTAAAATCTTAAATTAGTTAAGTTCTGAAACCGACCTTTCACAGGTAGCGTTCTGAATTTACGGAATAAAGATGGCTAAAACGTATGTATCATTCTCATTAAGCGAAAAAGTGAAAGTGATTGAAGATAAATTTTCAAACATTTCCGGACCGATGCTCCAAAGTTAAGCTCTAGCTCTTGTTAAATCCCTAAGGGAATAACGATTTAAAGGAATCTTCAGTTTTAAAAGACGACACACTGTAGTGTGGAATGAAGTTTGCGGGGAATCAAAGAATGTGGACGAAAGTGTAGTTAGTGAGCGAAAACCGAAACTGCATACTTGAATTTCAGGATACGCGCCTAAGAGACATTTTTAACGCTGACGAAATGGGACTGTTTTCGCGCGTTACCGTCGAAGTCACTCATACATATTATACTTCACTTTTCAACGGCACCGGAACTACAATTAATCCAAGGTACATAAAAATACATACGGTACTCTGTAATCTAGGATTATTAATACGTTTTAGGTTTTTATAATGCGGAATTTTGTCCAATGTGGAAATAATTGGTTCCATGCTATTCCGCTTGAAGCAAGTTTTACTGTATTTTATGGCTATTTTGTTAAAATTACATACTGAATGCTGTAATTCCTCCTCTGAAAAATAAATATTTAATCCAGTTTTTCTTAATATTACCAGAGCTTTGTGACATATACGTATGCAAAATGATCTTAGCTTCAGCCATTATTATCTAGTCGTCTACAAAATGAAGGCTATGTAACGAAATATCCAGAACTTACGTTGTCGATAATTTAATGAATGGGATCACTGTACATTGTTTGTACTCGTTCAACTGTTTCTGGTTGCGTCACGGCGTGTAAATGAACCGTGAGTCACGTTCGATATATTCATTGTTGTTTTGACTTGAAACCACCAATTACTGTCCAATGCCATCTGTCGGCAGATCTAGGTAGCAGCTTCCTGCCTTCATAGACTGACCAACTGACCTTAAGCGCGCACATATTTTCTCTTCCTTTCTTTTCAATCTTCCGGTTTTTTTCCCTGTCCTTTTGTACGATGCCCCTGGTACACGTTAGCTAGATATTGCGGTTGCAATATATAGAGTTGGAACAATTCCTTCGTAAACACAAACCATGGTAGATGCGATCATTGTTTATGACGTCAGAAGAGGGGGGTTAGAATAGTCAGCTCTCACCGCATCCCCATGGTAAATGCAAAACTTCCTGATTCCTGACCACCTTCTCCTGTTCCTCTAACTTCCTGTAAAACGAACATATCCAAGGGTCTTTCTTCTTTTTCTTCTTAATTATAATTTGTAGGATTTTCATCCTGTTTATTTCCAAAATCACTCCTCGGAGGAAGACGTATTGGATGTGCATTCACTGTCTATCCATCTCTTGGCTGGTCTTCCTCTTGTTCTTCTCCCGTCCATTGGTCTACTTCTTTAGCCCTTTTTGCAAATCGGTTGTCTTCCATTCTTTCTATATAATCCTGCCAATATTTTCGTCTATCTATAATAAATTTGGCTATGTCTTGAATATGACATTTGTCCCTAATTTCTGTTTTGTGTATCTTATCAAATAATATATTGACTTAGGCTTTCACGGCCAGAGTTACTATGATGATCTTGTAGAAAATTTCCGGGCTGTTGGCCGTGGTCTTGAGGCTTGTAGTTCCCCGACGTTTCGCCAGAGACTGCGTCCGGCATCCTCAAGGGTTGTCTTGAGACTGGCAATTTTGTCGACTACCTGCCCTATTTATACATTTATCCGCGACGTGTTCTCTGCACGGTCCGTTACTTCGTAAATTGTATCTGCCTTCTGGTTGGTTAGCATTAATGTCTTCTATTGCACCAATGAGGTTGCTGTCTGATGTTCTAGTAGATTGTTCTTGTAGGGGTTTACATCTGGCTTTTTTTTAAGACTGGTATCCATGCTTTGTTGACTTTTATCGATTCTTCCTTTCTATTGTAACTATTTTGATTATCAAATAATGTTTTCCCCTGAATAGTTCTTAAGGTTTTCATTTCACATATGCTTATTATTTGTTTCATTTTTGTTGTATCAGCCCTAATTTCTGCTCCAAGGGTGATTTATTTAATTCCCATGTTAATATTTTTAGTGCCACTAGTGTATTATGTCCTAAGATTTCATGTTTCTAGGTACATGCACCTGTGTTTAAGCCTTTGCCATGTCTTCCCTGAAGTAGTCCCCGCCTGGATAATCCAACGCGACAATCTCTCAGAATTTTTTTCATATTAAAATAAAATTGGTGAAATTCTTCACAACACTAACAGCTTATTAGATACAATTTTCAATGCTAAATTGCCTGTTAATACGAATGGAAATTATAAAAATTGAAGCATGTAATTAATATGACAGGATGAGAGGTGTATTGACGTAATATGAGGACGGTATCGTGATGTCAGGACATTGAGGGCAAGGTCTTCCCTTCATAATCTGATATCCGCTCTTCATTATAACGGACGTTCATAACTAGGGCCACCATTTTTGCATAACTGTTTTTTTTCGTGGTTTGTATGTCCCTAACATAAAGTTTAATATCCTAGTAGTTAGGATTACATAAATATTATTTATTGTAATGAAGTATGTAAATGGGTCTAAATGCATATTTTTTTAAAATTACTTTTTTAAGAGTTTCTGTTTTGTATAGCTATTTTGTTAACGGTCCTGTCATTGTTTTGTATTGTAAAATTAATGTGATTAAGAATCCACCCCTGAGCACAAGACTTTGGTCTCTATATGGAATTAAATATGTTTCATTAATTGCATGTTAATAGTTTTCTAGCAGTAAAATATTTTTATTTTGATAATTTAGGTTGGATCCCTGGTCGAGACAGTTTTCATGGGTATGGTTTTATTCCTCCCTGTAAGACAAATGTCTGGAACTTTAAGGCCCAAATGGTCCCCGAACACCATTTGGCCATCCTTTGCATATTCACCTTATATATTTCGAACTTTTTTCTTTTTTACTAATCTTTCTTTAATTACTTGTATCGTTGTTTCGTTTTTGTTAGTTTACTTTTATTTCCTTATTCTATTTTTTCTTTTCTTCTTTCATTCTCTTTTCTTTTTATATTCCTGCCTTTTCTTCCCTTTTTTCTTCATCCTTTCTATTTTTCTTCGATTTATTTAATTCTTTCCTTCTTATTGTTATGTTTGTTTTCTTCCTCCAATTTTAATATTTTTTTCTGTTTCGTTCTTCAAACTCTTGCGTTTATTTTTCGAACTTCCTCTTTTTTTTTTTTTTTTTTTTTTTTTTGCTGCCTACTGGAGTCGTGTTCATTGAACAGACGAGAAATTGTGAAGACATCTACATAAAGCTGAATCGTAATAAAAAAAATCGGATATTATTAAAATATTTTGTGTTAATTAAGGATACATTCAAATTTAGTATACACACATATATGTTTTCCCGCATTACAGGGAAGTTTTACTCACCTTATTTTCTTGTAATAAACACAGCAGATGTTCACATAAAATTTTCACAATAACTTTTTTATTTGGTTTACATAAACTTTCTGATGACATTCCTTTCACAAATTGCTGCAATAATTAATTTTATTTTACAGTTTATTTGTCACACAATTATATCTAATCACTAATGGATTCACTTGCCACAGTTTCTTATCTCAATTTACTGTATCGCTGTTACAACACAACTGAATCTTCCAATCTTCTCAAACAGTTTATATAAGCGATCGGCAGGGAAGTTCTCAACGTCAGTTGATATTCTTCTAGTATAGAAGTTTCTAGCATCGAAATTTCTGCGCGGGTCTTTCAACTTGCGATTTTTCCATCCAGTAAACAATGCGAGATCCCTACATCCGCCTCGCCGACGCCCGCCCAATGCAAACGCTACTATACAATGCGTCACATTGAAAGTGAGTGCCTGCTGTTGGGTAAGCTTTTTTCTTACTGGAAGATAAATTAAAGTTTCTCTAAAACCATAGTAGGCAACAAAACAAACATTTTACCATTTATTAAACAGATCCTGCTGAGTTGATTGTTACCCAAATTAAATAATTAGTTGGCAAACATAATAACACTGAAGCGAAAATTACTGAATTTTTTTATTTTATGTTCATATGGTAGGCTACCTTTTTCTCCGAAACTGTTTGTAAGAACTGCATATTTTTTATTGGCACTGTTGATATTTGAGATTAAACGTTTTGGAAGTAAAGGCTTCATTAAGTTTCTAAAATTTCTTAAAAGAGTTTATTTGAATAATTGAAAATACAGAAAAACTCAATAGTTTAATCAATACTAGTAAAATTCATATCAAATTCCGTTGAGGTGAAGTCGTATGATGAAAGTTAAAAATTAAATTGTACCAGTTGGTAGGTGCCGTCGTCCTCAACTTTGTTAAAATATTGTATATAAAATTAACTGGAGCGCTTTCGGAATTTATCTTCCATCTTCTGCAGGTTGAGCTTCTGCTACTCGTTGTTGTGTACGATGATGTATACTCCAACTGTTTGTAGCAGCAAACTAATAAATTTAATTATCCTAATTGTAGCGTCCAGTTCATAAATGTAAGTGCTATCTATTGTTCTTTGCCCGGGCCCATCAGAGGCAAATATTGATTCAGCTTTCCTATATAGATTTAATAACATATATTAATTATTAACAAGAATTCTTAAACACGCTGTAGTAAATTTATATGACTCGTATTTAACTCAGCATAATATTTACAACCATGAAAGCTAGAAGGGAGAGTGGAGCTAATATAACCTTGAGAAAGCTTGTATATAGGAAAAATATAAGACAGCAGTAGCATAGCTAACAAGCACAGTAATTAAAAATTCTTGTTTACTTAAAATAGAATTTAATATTCCAATTATATGTCTAAAGTTGAAATATGAAAAGATGTTTAAACAGAAATTACTCTTGACCATAAGAAAACATGAATACAGAAATAATAAGAATAATTGTAATATTACTCACACAAGCACTCATGCATACCTTTTTAGTCCAGCCGAGGGTTAGGGTCCATACCCCTGGATACCCTACCCTGGCTTACCGGACCAAACACAACAACACAGCTCTCCTCGAGCTGTCGTCCACAAGAGGATAACAGAATGAATTGAATGAATGACCTTGTTTACAACTTGCTTCACATATTTAAGTATCCTGAAGAAGAGGGGAAGTTGCGCATTACAGACAGAGAAGAGGGAAGGGGTAGGAAGGTGAGTGGGAGTAAGGACAAATAGAAGGAAAATTGTCACAGTTCATAAATCTCACTGAAGAGGGAGGATAACTGTACATAGATGTTACGTACCGAAATCGTACTTTCGGTACAAGCCTATGTTTAATTTCTTTGTGTATCATTCCTATTTGTAATTATTGTTCCTAGATATTTGAATTCAGCCACTTCTTCAAAATTTCCCTCGCGTGCATGATATAATGTATTTCTATGTCTAAACATATAAGTAAACATCAATAAAACTAAATATGTGTTCACACATAGAAATACATTATATAATGCAAATGGACAACTAATGACAAATGAGGAAATTTTGAGGAAGTGGCTGAATTCAAATACCTAGGAAAAATAAACACAAATAGGAATGAGATGCACAAAGAAATTAAACGTAGGCTCAATTCTGAAAATGCGTGCTATTATGCATTACAGGGACTCTTGTCGTCCCAACTCCTTAAAAAAAACGTTAAACTTAAAATACATGAAACTGTTATTCTCCCAGTTGTGCTATATAGATACGAAACATGGACTCTTACTTTAAGGGAGGAAAGAAGATTACGAGTATTTGAAAATAAAGTTCTTAGGAAAATGTTTGGGCCAAAAGAGATGAACAGATAGGTGAATGGAGAAAACTACGCATTAGTGAGATACAAGTTATATATAGAAAGCCAGATTTAATAAGAGCTGTCAAGTCTCATATACTGCGATGGGCAGGACATGTGTCACGAATGGGGAATGAAAGATGTACATGGAAGCTTCTTGTAGGAAAACCATAGGGAAAAGGCCCATTTGGTAGACCAAGAATGAAGTGGGAGAATAACATCCATGATTTGAAGGAAGTAGATTATACAGGGGATGATTGAAAAACATTAGAAGAGGATAGGGATGTATGGATAGCTTATGTCCGCGCGGCCATAAACCTACAGATTCGATAGTGCCAGTGAGTTAGTTAGTTTGTAACCACTTTCGACTTCATCACGGATTTTGAGGCTTTGTATTTGTTTTCAAATGGGGGGGGGTAAAGCAATAAATTGGAAACAAGAAAGGTATGAGCCAACCCAGGAACTACATTTTAAAACATTTAATCCCGTGACAACGAATTGAAATTTGATCACGGAATTAGGGATACCACAAAAATAGGTATCTTTACCTTACAAATAATATTTCACCTGTCTTCACAACATACTGTATTCCCATTGTATAAGGAAGTGATACGATGTTATGCCACACTTGCATGAAAGCGTACTTTAATAAAAACAGATGCGTGTCCAGTCGTTCCGCAAGATGGCGCTGCAAAACAAACTTTTACAATTTCGTTGCAAAATTATGTCCAGAGTGATGTATGACGACACAAATAATGCGCCTAAATCTGCAAATAAAAGCTATGCATTTAATTTTTTTGCCATACCAGCCTCATGGGCTAGTGGTTAGCGTTTCAGACCATAGGAATTTTTCCTTAAAGGGAATTAATTATTCCTATGGTTGCCCATGGTTTGGAATTTAAGGACTAGGGGGCTCCGTGGCGGAAGCAGTTCGTCTCTTGCCTCTCACCGCTGCGCTCCCGAGATCAAGTCTCGGTCACTCCATGTGGGTTTGGTGGTGGATGAAACGGTGCTTGGGAAGATTTTTCTCGGGGTTTATCCCGTTTTCCCCTGCCACAATTTCATTCCAACATTTCTCCATATTCATCTCATCCATTTCGTTTAATTTGTTATCTGCCCCCGTGATGGTGCGTCAGACGTGGTCGGCCGGCACCCTTGTCATTCACAGACCTCTATATAGGGGGCTTCATCTCATCTCATCCCTCGACCCGACCCTTAATTGGACACGAGTTGAGGATATTTATTTATATATTATACATTTAGATTATGGCGCTTCATTATCATTTATCACCCATCATATCATCGGGGTAACGTAATTCCGCCTTAAAGATGCCCCAACCTAAGAAATGTATTACAATTCCGCCAATGCCAGGGGAGAAAACCAGAATAGTATATTGCCATACAAGTGAGGTAAGCACTTGTTACTGATCGAGAAAAAGTTTGAGAAAAAACGAGGCGCTTGCGCCGAGTTTTTTCAAGTTCCGAGATCTGTTACGTGCTTATCTCATGTGTACTGCATACTATTTTTTGGTCGATGTGACTAATTTTTATTAAATGTAGCAATAAATGAAAAAAAAAATTAGTTGGATGTAAATGGCTTCTATGAGAAAGAAACATTTGGTGATCGTTGCTATGTAGCTTTTCATTTGTTTTATTATAAGCAAGGATTGTTGGCTGTGGAGAAATTTGTATATGCAGTACCGTGATTAGAATCTGTTTGATAATTTTATTATGGAAGGAGTCATGGTAGATGACAGTAATATAATGTACGGTTAAAAACTATAATATAGTTACCTTGTAGGTCCGTCTCCTCAACTTAAGTTCTTTTAAAACTCTGTAGGCCTTTCGGGACTAGTCCCATCATCAGCAGAATGCATTAGGTCCGTTCTTGTTGACCCTTGTTGAAGCACTGACTTGGTTGTGAGAATTTTGTACAGAGGATTGTGTGGATTAGGTGTGTATTCATTGAGAATCAGGTTGCTGTTGATTTCTTTTAGGATTGCGATTTCCTCCAGTATATTTAATCCACACAATCCTCTGTACAAAGTATATATTAAATATACTGGAGGAAATCGCAATCCTAAAAGAAATCAACAGCAACCTGATTCTCAATGAATACACACCTAATCCACACAATCCTCTGTACAAAATTCTCACAACCAAGTCAGTGCTTCAACAAGGGTCAACAAGAACGGACCTAATGCATTCTGCTGATGATGGGACTAGTCCCGAAAGGCCTACAGAGTTTTAAAAGAACTTAAGTTGAGGAGACGGACCTACAAGGTAACTATATTATAGTTTTTAACCGTACATTATATTACTGTGAACTAATACCTCAACGGAAAATCACCATGAATTTTACTAGTATCGATCATGGTAGATGATAGATAAATTGAAGAAGCCTGGAGAGTGGGGTGTTCTGCATTAATTCCGGAAAAGTCTAAAGAAAGGTACGAGCTAGTGTACAAAACATTCAAAAAATGTTTTATTTTACTTGCCGAACATGTGCTTTTTGAGTCCTTATCAGCATTGCTATTTCTTTTGTTTGCATAGCAACCAGGTTAGATGTAGGAACGTTGACTTACTTCCAGTAACAACAATATTGGTAAGTATAAGAAATTAGTCACATCGATCAAAAATATCATAAAATACAACCTGGTGATATTAGACAAAAAAAAAAGTTTTGCCATTTTTCTCACAATTCCATGGCGCCTTCCACCTCTGGACCACAAATTCGCACGTCGTTGACTATATATGGGGTCAATGTCGGTTAATATTTTCCCCATATTATTCTTGGCGTACCTATTGCGCTTTCCCTTTGGTTCCTCTACAGAAGTTTTCATCTCCCTGTTTCATTCCCCACTCATGCCACATGTCCTGCCCATCGCAGTCTGAGTCTTAACTGTACTTATTGCATCTGGTTTCCCATAGAGATCATGTAGCTCACTGTTATGTAGTCTCCTCCATTTCCCTGTCTATCTATCTCTTTGATACAAATGTTTTGTTAAAACCTTTATTCTCAAAAACTCATAATCTTTTCTGCTCCCTTAATGTAAGAGTCCATGTTTCACATGCATATTCTGCAATTGCGAGAATAACAGTTTTATATATTTTCAGTTTAACGTTGGGACGACAAAAATCCCTATAATAGCACGCATTTCCAGAACCAATCCTATGTTTAATTTCATTGTGCATCTCATTCCTATTTGTAATTATTGTTCCCAGGTATTTGAATTTAACCACTTCTTCAAAATTCCCCTCATTTGTCATTAGCTGTCCATTTCCATTATATAATGTATTTCCATGTGTGAACATATATTTATTTTTATTGATGTTTACTTGCAGCCCCAATTTCTTAGTGTTACTCAATAGAGTGTGTGTTGGTCCTTAGTATCTCATAAATCTATTTCCTTATCAGACGCACGAAATATCTAAAAAGAATTACAACATAAATTTATAATAGTTTTTCTTCTTGCTTATTCAACTAAAAATGAAAACATTATTTAGTTTATTTAGGCGTAGCAGCGCACGCCAGATATTAGCTAGTATATACAGGGCAAGTCAAAATGTTGTGCAGGTTTTCAGAAATTTATTATGTGAAATGTAATGAACATATAATATTGTGAGACATATTGTATGGAAGGTAAACTCTCAAAGTTTTTTTTTAAATATTCACAGATGTTCTATGTGAGCGCCTTTTGTTACACGACAGATGTCAAGCCGATATTCAATCTCCTGCCAAACTTTCTGTAGCAGTCCGCGGTCGATATCAGCAATGGCTGCTGTGATGCGGGCACGCAGTTCATGCAGTGTTGTTGGAAGTGGTGGTACGTAAACATGATCCTTTACAAGACCCAACATGAAGAAATCACACGGGGTTAGATCTGGTGAACGAGGTGGCCAATGAATGAGTTGTTGATCACCCTGAGATGCACGGCCTATCCAGCGTTGTGGTAAAGCCGTATTCAAATGGTCTCGAACACTGCCATGGTAATGTGGAGGGGCACCATCCAACTGCAGAATGAAATCTGGACTATCCGCTTCAAGCTGCGGAAGGAGCCATTGTTGTAGCATATCAAGGAAAACATGTCCGTTCACAGTACGTTCATGAAAGAAAAAGGGCCCATAAACCTTTGCATGGGAAATGGCACAAAAGACATTCACTTTCGGAGAATCGCGTTGATGTTCCAGAGTTGCATGGGGGTTACCAGTTCCCCAAATCCTTACATTGTGTCTATTCACTTTTCCTGAAAGGTGGAAAGTCGCTTCATCACTGTAAACTACCCTCTCATGGAACTCATTCTCTTCCATTAATGCGAGAAAATCAACACAGAAGGACGCTCGCAAAGCATAATCGGCGGGTTTTAAGGCTTGAACCAGTTGCAAGTGGTAGGGTTTCATCTGTAAACGTTTCCGGAGAATCCGCCATACAGTTTTTTTGTGGTAGTTGAAGTTCTGTCGCTCCCCGGTAGGTGGATTTCTGTGGACTCCGCACGAAGCATGTGCGAACGCGTTCGACTGTCTCTTCACTCGTCGACGGACGGCCAGTCGATTTTCGTTTACAGATACAGCCTGAATCCCTAAATTGTGTGTACCACTTACGAATGGATCTCCCATCCGGCGGGTCTTTATCGTATCTGGTACGGAAATGTCGTTGAACACTAGTCACAGAGTTGTTTACATGGTAATCAAGCACACAGAAAGACTTCTGATCCCCAGTCAACGCCATTTTCCTTTACTGCTCTGCTGTTGACATCTTGCGGGTGAACGCGGAACTTTAGAAGTGGGCAACTAAACTTTGAGAGTTTACCTTTCATACAATATGTCTCACGATATTATATGTTCGTTACATTTCACATAATAAATTTCTGAAAACCTGCACAACATTTTGACTTGCCCTGTATATATTGCCCGAAGGCAGGTCCTTCACTGCAATCATAGCATTTTCATACTATGCTTGCAGCTTTACTTGGGAATTGTAGGTGTGGTAGCTTCCCGTTGCTTTCCACACCGGTGAAGGATTATGATGATGATAGGTCTAATGATAAGGATAATGATGATGGCCATATGATTTCGGGGACCGTTTGGGCCTTAAAGTTTTTCTGACATTCGCCTTACAGGTGAGGAAAAACCCCGATAAAAACCTCACCCAGAAAAACTGCCTCGACAGGGGATCGAACCCGGGCCCGCTGCGTGACAAGGCAGCACGCTACCTCGAGATCACAGCGGTGGACATATATATGTATTATAATCATCCAGCAATTAAGCCTGTTGGCTCGTTCCGGTTTCAATGGAGGCTAGAATTGTTAAAATTGTTCAGACCATCTTCTGTGTGGGTGTCCAACATTTCTCCTTCCGTGCGGTTTATAATTTAGCAATAATTTTGGAAATTTTTCTTCTGGCATTCTATCAATATGTTCTTTCCAGGCGTTCCTATATTTAATTATTCGGTCTGTAAGTTTGAAAATATTTACTTCCTTTCTTATATCTTCATTTTTCATCTTATCCAGCAGAGTACATCCTGCTATATTTCTTAAAAATCTCATCCCAGCTGCTTCCAATCTTTGTTCTTGTCTTTTAGTGATCGTCCAACATTCTGATCCATACATCAATACAGGAACAGCAATTGGTTTATAATATTTCATTTTTTGTTTATTTTCTTGTGTTTTTAAGGGTTATTTTAATAGTGCCATATATATATATCCATAGTAATTCTGCCCGAGGGCAGGTCTTTCACTGCAATCAAAGCATTTTCATGCTATGCTTTGCAGCTTTACTTGGGAATTATAGGTGTGGTAGCTTCCCGTTGCCTTCCACACCGGTGAAGGATGATGATGATGATAATGATAAGGATGATAATGGCCGGATGATTTATATATATATATATATATATATATATATATATATATTATATATTTATTTATTTATTTATTTATGAGGATCTGCTTCGAAAGAGGTTTCTACTTGAGTATGCAACTGATAGGGACGTAAATTTTGAATTGCAATGTTATATAAAGCTTGGATTTTATTGCTTGCGCTTAACTGCGATATCGCGTGAAAAATGAAAGTCGGTTATTAACTGCAGTGAACGGTTGATGCATACGTTTTTTTTTGTTTGTGTGGGAGGACATTAGTAAGGAAGAAGATGATGAGGATGACCTCGAACCGCCCCTCTTCCACACACCGAGGTATTAAAAGCTGAGCTTGTCGCGTACGTAATAATCAGTGTTAGTGTTTTGCGTGTGTAGTGTACAGTGTCGCTCATCCACATGTTATACAGTGTGTCGCACATATTTATCTCGTTACGTAGTCTATAGTGAGTGGATCTTTTAATGGCACATGTGTCACTGCCAATCGTATAGTTCAAATTATTAATATTCCCTTGGTATACTGTATCTATATATACAGAGCTATTCAGAATGAAGGAACAGACTTCAAACATTTATTTCTTCCAAACTACAAAAAAAAAAAAAAATGGAAACAATTCCAACGTTCCTGGAAAGAGAAAAGTTCAAATTTCACTATTTTATGCATTCAATGTGAGCACCACGTGTTACACGGCAAATATCAAAACGGTGCGGTGGTTCATTTCTTGCCATACACGAATCAGCTGGTCTTTAGTTATCGAATTCACAGCTTCAACAATTCGATGTCTCAACTAACTTATAGTGCACCTTGCTTATGATCACTTACTTACTTACTGGCACTATCGAACCCGTAGGTTCAAGGCCGCGCGGACATAAGCTCTCAATACATCCCTATCCTTAGCTAATGCTTTCCAATCATTCCCTGTATAATCTACTTCCCTCAAATCATAGTTAATGTTATTCTCCCACGTCATTCTTGGTCTACCAACTGGGCGTTTTCCCTCTGGCTTTCCTACGAGAAGCTTCCATGCACGTCTTTCATTCCCCATACGCGCAACATGTCCTGCCCATCGCAGTATACGAG